>OU342990.1:12546071-13003305 GCA_910592155.1 Ypsolopha scabrella | reverse complement strand
CCTACCTACTATAACATTTTATGTGACACGCGTCTCTCTCCCTCTATTTCTCTCTCGCTCTCTCTACGTATCGTAGCGATCGTCACTCGCCGCGAGTACGGTGCTCGACTATATAAATAAAGCGGCATTTCGCAAACGCATTCGGATTCATTATCTGCTCGTCGCTCGCTCGCACGTTGCGCGCGCGCGTTCTCCTGTAAACGTTTTTATATCTTTCGACATGTCCGGACGCGGAAAGGGCGGTAAAGTCAAGGGAAAGGCAAAGTCCCGTTCCAACCGTGCCGGTCTCCAGTTCCCGGTGGGACGTATCCACAGGCTGCTCCGCAAGGGCAATTACGCTGAGCGCGTCGGTGCCGGAGCGCCGGTGTACTTGGCCGCCGTCATGGAATATCTGGCCGCTGAAGTTCTCGAATTGGCTGGCAACGCGGCACGCGACAACAAGAAGACCAGGATCATCCCCCGTCACTTGCAGCTCGCCATCCGTAACGACGAGGAGCTGAACAAGCTCTTGTCCGGCGTTACCATCGCTCAGGGCGGTGTCCTGCCGAACATCCAGGCCGTCCTTCTGCCCAAGAAGACCGAGAAGAAGGCTTAAACGAGACCCCACCGGTTGTTGTTGTTTCCGACAAAAAGGCCCTTTTCAGGGCCACAAAACTATTCCGTATACTTACTTGTTTCTTTGCAGGACTTGCACTTGATTTTAATATAATTATTAAATTAACACTACATACTTTGCCAAAACCTAATTAGGCGGTTACAAAGCAGATAATAAGTATGATAGAGAAAATCGATTAATGCTCTGCTAAACTCTAATGATACGATATTTATCTTTACTTACCTACTACTATCTTTACAATAACTGAACATTATACAATGTTATATTATATACAATTATAAATATTCTCCAAAAATTAACAAATTATTATTATACGGGTATAATAGTAGTTACCTACATAAACAGTCATGTGCATAACAACTTAAATCCTAATTGAACCAAACACGTATATAGACAAGTGATGAAACTACTTGCATCTGTTTTTTAAATCACATCAAAACATTTTCTGAAACAATCTAGGTGTGTGTGTGTGTATAAAAAGAAACGCCAAGAGGGAGACAGGTATAATAGTGCTATACCCGTTACGCGTCGCGTGATTGGTCGGTCGCCCTCGTATCGGTGTTCGAGGCACTAGAGCATGGGCTGCGATCGTATAAAAGCTAAAAATTTAAAATTTTAGTCAGTCGCACGTTCGCCGCTCTAACAGTACACCATGCCACCGAAGACAAGCGGTAAAGCCGCCAAAAAATCTGGCAAAGCCCAGAAGAACATCTCCAAGTCAGACAAGAAAAAGAAGAAGCACAAGAGGAAGGAGAGCTACGCCATTTACATCTACAAGGTGCTGAAGCAGGTCCATCCGGACACCGGTATCTCCTCGAAGGCGATGTCCATCATGAACTCGTTCGTGAACGACATCTTCGAGCGCATCGCTGCGGAGGCATCCCGTCTCGCTCACTACAACAAGCGATCGACGATCACATCTAGGGAGGTGCAGACCTCTGTGAGACTCCTGCTGCCCGGTGAGCTCGCCAAGCACGCCGTCAGTGAGGGTACCAAGGCCGTCACCAAGTACACTAGCTCCAAGTGAGGTGTGCTCCCCTCCTTCCTCCGTACTCCGTACTGTTCAAACGGCCCTTTTCAGGGCCACAAAAACGTTCTACTGTTCAGTTTCTCAGACAGACGCAACGTCTCTCTCTCTTAATTTATTATTATAAGTTCACATAATATAGAGATATACATAATAATTATTACGTGTAAGATTAAATTTTTATACTGACACCTGGTAGTCATGATTTAACCGAATAAATACTCACTCACTCCTGTCTGAAAGATAAGTAGGTAGTATTGTACATAAAGTACAATGAAATGTCATTATATAAATACTTACATAAATCGTATATGTATCTAAGTAATAAATAGGGGTACTTCTGAACATGGATTGCAGTAATAGGTACATACCTACTATGTGGCTTTATTTTGAAAATAAAAAGAGAAGCTTATTCTGTTTTATTCCCCCCCCCCCTTCCCCGATGAGATCCGGTCTGCATATATAAGTATTTAAGCGCTGCGCTCTAAAAATTTCGATCATTCGTAAGTCTGACGTCGTGCCCGTCGCGTCGCTCGCTCGTTCGGTTAGATAGAAGAAAAATATGGCTCGTACCAAGCAGACTGCCCGCAAGTCCACCGGTGGCAAGGCTCCCCGTAAGCAGCTAGCCACGAAGGCAGCTCGTAAGAGTGCACCGGCCACCGGCGGTGTTAAGAAACCCCATCGCTACAGGCCCGGAACCGTCGCTCTCCGTGAGATCCGTCGTTACCAGAAGAGCACTGAGCTCCTGATCCGCAAGCTGCCGTTCCAGCGTCTCGTGCGTGAAATCGCTCAGGACTTCAAGACCGATCTGCGTTTCCAGAGCTCCGCCGTGATGGCCCTCCAGGAGGCTAGCGAGGCGTACCTCGTCGGTCTCTTCGAGGACACGAACCTTTGCGCCATCCACGCAAAACGTGTCACCATCATGCCCAAGGACATCCAACTGGCGCGCCGAATCCGTGGCGAGCGTGCTTAAGTCGCGCTTGCTTTTGTTCGCAAAAAAGGCCCTTTTCAGGGCCACAAACTATTCACTGTTACACATGTTTCTCTAACGACTCCGCATCGATTCATCGATTCTAGTCATCCAATCCATCAGAGTACATAACATACACAATACAGATACTTATTAAAGTACATTGATGCGCTTGATCTATATATCCACTTATTTTTATACTAAGTAGATACTCAATGATAGGCGCAATTACCTACTTTTAGCAAGTTTAGAGGGAAAAATTAAAAGGAAAGAAATCTAAATATGTATGTACCTACTTACTTGAAGGTAAATTATTGTGTATTCGATGCTGAAAGCATATAAAGATAATTATGTAGGTAGATATTAGTAGGTTGGTTTATTACATTTAGGTATATTATTTATAATTAATTAAAAACTTTTGCTTTGTCCAAATTTTTCGTTTTTTCGTAACATCGTTCGTTTCTTATTCCATTCATCTATTTGCATCTCCATCGCACACTGTACCCTGTCTCGCTCGGCCCGCTCCACCTATATATAAAAGTCGTAGTAGTTGGGCGTAGTCGACAGTATTTCGTGCGGTGCACAAGCAGTCGGTCGGTTCGCATTCATTTCGTTCGCAAGATGACCGGTCGCGGCAAGGGAGGAAAAGGTCTGGGGAAAGGAGGCGCGAAGCGTCACAGGAAGGTGCTGCGTGATAACATCCAGGGTATCACGAAGCCCGCGATCCGTCGTCTGGCCCGCCGTGGCGGTGTCAAGCGTATCTCCGGTCTGATCTACGAGGAGACCCGCGGTGTCCTGAAGGTGTTCCTCGAGAACGTGATCCGTGACGCAGTCACCTACACGGAGCACGCGAAGAGGAAGACCGTCACCGCCATGGACGTCGTGTACGCTCTGAAACGTCAGGGCCGCACCCTCTACGGTTTCGGCGGTTAAACCCTTTCCATTGACATCGCCGCTCGCTTCGACGATATAAAAAAAAGGCCCTTTTCAGGGCCGCAAATATTTCAGTTTTAAACGAGTTTCTATACTACTGTGACAACACGTCTCTACGTACCTTACCTATATAATAATATTATTACAAAGAACGCGTCTGATTCCGAGGAGGTCCCCCCATTCAATGTGATTACAGTGATCTGTAAAAGTCTAGGTTATTTAAATAAATAATTATGAAAATTTACTTACTTACCTACCTACCTACCTACCTACCTCGATGGATGAAGCGAGTCCGTGCGTGCGTTATCTGGGTCTGAAAACGAAAAATGTACAACCAAACTCTTACTGAAGACTCGGTAAGTTCTCTCAGTGCCCACAAGCTCCGATCGGTGTTACTGCTGATCACTTACCAAGCCTCCAGTATAAGTTTTGCTGCATAAATTAAAGTCACCTTATAAGTACTATATTATTCAGATTCATAGTCATCTATAGATACTAGATGGCGGTGCATGTTTCAAAATATCGGATTTGTCGCAGTCTGGTTCTTCAAATCAACTCACGTTAAAGTTTGTTCACACTGTTATATTATTATACCTAAGGCGGCCTTATGTAATTTATACTTTCTTTTTCTTCTATCTAAATACCTAGGTAAAAACTTCTTCGTTCTCTTTCCTTCCTTCGTTGTTCAAAACAGAAAATAGACAAAATTTTTACAAACGAACCGACAAAATTATTGATTTTTAATTCAATGCCTGATTATTTTTATTATGTAATACGTAGGTACTTGCTTTATATATACATATATAATAAATGAAAAATTGCCGAAATTTTTACGAGCGCACCCCGATTAGACTGGTTGACGGGCAGCGGCGTCACTGGTGCAAGGGTTTCGGCACCGCGCTCACCAACCCGCCTGCCCAGCGTGTGTGAGTATGGGCATTTCTTCCGGGAGGACCACCAAGCATGGCGAAATCCTGGAAAGGCCTATGTCCAGCAGTGGACGAAACATGCTGATGGATGGATGGATGGATGGATGGATGGATGGATGGATGGATGGATGGATGGATGGAATACGTGGGTATTTGCTTTAAATAAATGAAAAATTGCCGAAATTTTTACGAGCGTACCGATTAATTTTTTTGATTTTCATTTCATTCATTCATTCATTCATTCATTCATACATACATACATACATTCATACATACATACATACATACATACATACATACATACATACATACATACATACATACACACACACACACACACACACACACATACATGCATACATACTTATTTATTTGCTTTGATTGGGATACAGCAGAAATTTTTACAAGCGAACCGACTAAATGTTCGATTTTTAAATGTAGGAGGTGTACCTATTACTTTGGAAAAAAAAAAAAATTCATGTTTTGACAGCACTGAAACTAAAATTAGAACCGTCAGAATCGATTTTACTATGGAAGTACCTACGTTAAAAACAAACGAAATCCTTACGAGCGAACCTTTTGTTTAAAACTGAAAACTGAAAGTAGCCAAAAATTTTTACGAGCGAACCGACTAAATGTTTGATTTTAATCATCTGTCTACCCAGGTAGTACCTAATACTTACATACATGGTAGGTACTCGCTTGAGTTTCTTTTTTTTTTTTTATTACCTACCTAGTTATTTGTTAAAAACTGAAACTTATATAACTTAATACTTGCTTAAAATCATAAAAAGCCGAATTTTTTACGAGCGTACCGATTAAATGCTTGATTTTTCTTTTTGACAATTTGCTAACTCATGTAATCGCTTCAATACGCAAATAGCAGAAATTTTTTTTTACAAGCAAACCGACTAAATTTGAATCTTTATTCATTACCTACGTTCAAATAAACGAGATCCGTACGAGCTGACCCGGTTACTTACATACTTAAGTGTTCAGTTTTGCTAGATTTGATCAAGTATACTTATTTGTTCCCAAACTGAAAGTAGCCAATATTTTTACGAGCGAACAGACTAAAGGTACTGACATGGTACTCGCTTGATTTTATTTTATTTGTTAAAAACTGAAAGTACTTATTTCCTATCTAGCCAAAATACAACTATGAAACAACTACCTACCTAAGTTTAAACCAACTTCAACTTTGAACCTTTTTAGAGGTAAGTACACTACCTAGTTTACCAATTATTTCATCTAATTTTGATAATTAACGTCTCTTCTGTCTATAGATAGACGATAGACGAACTCAGTCAGTCAGATAGAAACCAGGAAGGAGAGGTGGAGCGTTGCCGTTGCCGTCGCGTCGCGTCCTCGATGGTTATTTTACGGTGAACACCTGTGATCTTCTTCTTCAGACTTCAGATTCATTCGATCTCTCCTCCCGTGTCCTTCCTTCCTTCCCTGCATTGCCATCGCCATCGCCTGCCTGCTGCAGCACCTGCAGACCAGCCGTCGGCCCGAGTGCACCACCACCACCACCACCGCGTACACAGACATCGTGGACGACGAGACGGCGCGGCGGTGCCCGCTCGACTCCACAAGACGCACGCCGAGCGCAACAGCACCTCCACCGACTAATATACCTACTGACGCACACCGATGGTGCAGGGGTCTTCCCTTTTAACACACCGACTCCCCATTTACTATTTTTATATACATTTTATGTGAAAAATCTAAGAAAACTCCGATCACGGCATCGCACTCGAACCGACTCCGCGACTCCGTTCACTTTCCATTCCCTTACACCGCATCCTACGTACCTATCTCTATATCTGTCGAACCGACAACTATCCTAACTCGATTTAAAAATGAATATAATCATCTGAATTCTTCTAAATTCTCTGTAAAAACCGATTTAATCGAAAGCATGTTAGTGAAAACTTCTCTCCGCGAGCAAGGGAAATCGTCTTGCGACTAGTAGCGTGTCCGTGCGGCAATGCCGCCGAATGGGGGGTAGTCCATTTTCCCTGACAGTGGCGACACCTACGTTACGTTACCGTACCAACTCTCTATTCGTTGTGAAGTGAATCTCTTCTCTACTGAAACAATGGCAGACACAGCAGTCGCATCCGACACACCGGCACCCGCCACCCCTGCAAAGAAACAGAAGGCGTCCACGGCTGCGAAGAAACCTAAGGCTAAACCAACGCACCCTAAGACCTCTGAAATGGTAAACAACGCCATCAAGGAACTGAAGGAGCGCAGCGGCTCGTCCCTGCAGGCGATCAAGAAGTACATCGCTGCGCAGTACAAGGTCGACGCCGAGAAACTCGCCCCGTTCATCAGGAAGTACCTCAAAAGCGCCGTCGAGTCCGGCGCGCTCATCCAGACCAAAGGAAAGGGAGCCTCCGGCTCGTTCAAGCTAGAGAACTCTGGCAAGAAACCCGCCGCCAAGGCCGGCCGTCCGTCCGCAGCCGCCGCTAAAAAGCAAACAACGAAAAAGGCCGCGTCAGCGGGGGCCACCAAGAGGAAGACTGCTCCCGCATCTCCCTCGAAGGCGAAGTCCACAACGGCGGCGATCAAGGAGAAGAAAGCTGCCAAAAAGAAGCCTGCGAAAAAAACCGCCACGCCCGTCAAGGCCAGCAGCAAGGCCAAGAGCGCCACTCCGAAGGCTAAGAAAACCGCCAAACCCCCGACCAGGAAACCGAAAGCTCCCAAACCTAAAAAAGTCACCGCTCCGAAGGCCAAACCGGCGGCAAAGAAAGTTTCGAAGAAGTAAACTCCTCGTCGTCGTCGTCGCCATGTCCTATCAAAACCTGGATACACGAGCGGCCGGCGCACGGTGTGAAGATGACGTCCCTCCGGACCCGTCACCCTCTCTCTCCGAGCTGACTCGCTCGCTTGCTCATCTCGAGCACCAAAAGCCCTTTTCAGGGCTATCAAAACATTCAAACAACTTTCGTTTCTATAGCAGACTTTTCGTCTCGTCCGTCCGTATATAATTAACCTACACACATTATGTAGGTGTACTACTGTACATACATAATACACCTAAGTACACAAAGTACTAAGTATCGGAAGGTATATAAGTAATGACAAAGTACACTAATAAACGAAGAAGTGAAATACACCTCATACAAGATAGCATATAAACTTATACAGTAACACTTAGAACAACGTTATTTTAAATGCTACTACACTACGTTACGTATGTAATCAATCAACTGCCTCAGCTGAAACTTTATAATGGTCTAACATCATATACCTACCTACTATAACATTTTATGTGACACGCGTCTCTCTCCCTCTATTTCTCTCTCGCTCTCTCTACGTATCGTAGCGATCGTCACTCGCCGCGAGTACGGTGCTCGACTATATAAATAAAGCGGCATTTCGCAAACGCATTCGGATTCATTATCTGCTCGTCGCTCGCTCGCACGTTGCGCGCGCGCGTTCTCCTGTAAACGTTTTTATATCTTTCGACATGTCCGGACGCGGAAAGGGCGGTAAAGTCAAGGGAAAGGCAAAGTCCCGTTCCAACCGTGCCGGTCTCCAGTTCCCGGTGGGACGTATCCACAGGCTGCTCCGCAAGGGCAATTACGCTGAGCGCGTCGGTGCCGGAGCGCCGGTGTACTTGGCCGCCGTCATGGAATATCTGGCCGCTGAAGTTCTCGAATTGGCTGGCAACGCGGCACGCGACAACAAGAAGACCAGGATCATCCCCCGTCACTTGCAGCTCGCCATCCGTAACGACGAGGAGCTGAACAAGCTCTTGTCCGGCGTTACCATCGCTCAGGGCGGTGTCCTGCCGAACATCCAGGCCGTCCTTCTGCCCAAGAAGACCGAGAAGAAGGCTTAAACGAGACCCCACCGGTTGTTGTTGTTTCCGACAAAAAGGCCCTTTTCAGGGCCACAAAACTATTCCGTATACTTACTTGTTTCTTTGCAGGACTTGCACTTGATTTTAATATAATTATTAAATTAACACTACATACTTTGCCAAAACCTAATTAGGCGGTTACAAAGCAGATAATAAGTATGATAGAGAAAATCGATTAATGCTCTGCTAAACTCTAATGATACGATATTTATCTTTACTTACCTACTACTATCTTTACAATAACTGAACATTATACAATGTTATATTATATACAATTATAAATATTCTCCAAAAATTAACAAATTATTATTATACGGGTATAATAGTAGTTACCTACATAAACAGTCATGTGCATAACAACTTAAATCCTAATTGAACCAAACACGTATATAGACAAGTGATGAAACTACTTGCATCTGTTTTTTAAATCACATCAAAACATTTTCTGAAACAATCTAGGTGTGTGTGTGTGTATAAAAAGAAACGCCAAGAGGGAGACAGGTATAATAGTGCTATACCCGTTACGCGTCGCGTGATTGGTCGGTCGCCCTCGTATCGGTGTTCGAGGCACTAGAGCATGGGCTGCGATCGTATAAAAGCTAAAAATTTAAAAATTTTAGTCAGTCGCACGTTCGCCGCTCTAACAGTACACCATGCCACCGAAGACAAGCGGTAAAGCCGCCAAAAAATCTGGCAAAGCCCAGAAGAACATCTCCAAGTCAGACAAGAAAAAGAAGAAGCACAAGAGGAAGGAGAGCTACGCCATTTACATCTACAAGGTGCTGAAGCAGGTCCATCCGGACACCGGTATCTCCTCGAAGGCGATGTCCATCATGAACTCGTTCGTGAACGACATCTTCGAGCGCATCGCTGCGGAGGCATCCCGTCTCGCTCACTACAACAAGCGATCGACGATCACATCTAGGGAGGTGCAGACCTCTGTGAGACTCCTGCTGCCCGGTGAGCTCGCCAAGCACGCCGTCAGTGAGGGTACCAAGGCCGTCACCAAGTACACTAGCTCCAAGTGAGGTGTGCTCCCCTCCTTCCTCCGTACTCCGTACTGTTCAAACGGCCCTTTTCAGGGCCACAAAAACGTTCTACTGTTCAGTTTCTCAGACAGACGCAACGTCTCTCTCTCTTAATTTATTATTATAAGTTCACATAATATAGAGATATACATAATAATTATTACGTGTAAGATTAAATTTTTATACTGACACCTGGTAGTCATGATTTAACCGAATAAATACTCACTCACTCCTGTCTGAAAGATAAGTAGGTAGTATGTACATAAAGTACAATGAAATGTCATTATATAAATACTTACATAAATCGTATATGTATCTAAGTAATAAATAGGGGTACTTCTGAACATGGATTGCAGTAATAGGTACATACCTACTATGTGGCTTTATTTTGAAAATAAAAAGAGAAGCTTATTCTGTTTTATTCCCCCCCCCCCTTCCCCGATGAGATCCGGTCTGCATATATAAGTATTTAAGCGCTGCGCTCTAAAAATTTCGATCATTCGTAAGTCTGACGTCGTGCCCGTCGCGTCGCTCGCTCGTTCGGTTAGATAGAAGAAAAATATGGCTCGTACCAAGCAGACTGCCCGCAAGTCCACCGGTGGCAAGGCTCCCCGTAAGCAGCTAGCCACGAAGGCAGCTCGTAAGAGTGCACCGGCCACCGGCGGTGTTAAGAAACCCCATCGCTACAGGCCCGGAACCGTCGCTCTCCGTGAGATCCGTCGTTACCAGAAGAGCACTGAGCTCCTGATCCGCAAGCTGCCGTTCCAGCGTCTCGTGCGTGAAATCGCTCAGGACTTCAAGACCGATCTGCGTTTCCAGAGCTCCGCCGTGATGGCCCTCCAGGAGGCTAGCGAGGCGTACCTCGTCGGTCTCTTCGAGGACACGAACCTTTGCGCCATCCACGCAAAACGTGTCACCATCATGCCCAAGGACATCCAACTGGCGCGCCGAATCCGTGGCGAGCGTGCTTAAGTCGCGCTTGCTTTTGTTCGCAAAAAAGGCCCTTTTCAGGGCCACAAACTATTCACTGTTACACATGTTTCTCTAACGACTCCGCATCGATTCATCGATTCTAGTCATCCAATCCATCAGAGTACATAACATACACAATACAGATACTTATTAAAGTACATTGATGCGCTTGATCTATATATCCACTTATTTTTATACTAAGTAGATACTCAATGATAGGCGCAATTACCTACTTTTAGCAAGTTTAGAGGGAAAAATTAAAAGGAAAGAAATCTAAATATGTATGTACCTACTTACTTGAAGGTAAATTATTGTGTATTCGATGCTGAAAGCATATAAAGATAATTATGTAGGTAGATATTAGTAGGTTGGTTTATTACATTTAGGTATATTATTTATAATTAATTAAAAACTTTTGCTTTGTCCAAATTTTTCGTTTTTTCGTAACATCGTTCGTTTCTTATTCCATTCATCTATTTGCATCTCCATCGCACACTGTACCCTGTCTCGCTCGGCCCGCTCCACCTATATATAAAAGTCGTAGTAGTTGGGCGTAGTCGACAGTATTTCGTGCGGTGCACAAGCAGTCGGTCGGTTCGCATTCATTTCGTTCGCAAGATGACCGGTCGCGGCAAGGGAGGAAAAGGTCTGGGGAAAGGAGGCGCGAAGCGTCACAGGAAGGTGCTGCGTGATAACATCCAGGGTATCACGAAGCCCGCGATCCGTCGTCTGGCCCGCCGTGGCGGTGTCAAGCGTATCTCCGGTCTGATCTACGAGGAGACCCGCGGTGTCCTGAAGGTGTTCCTCGAGAACGTGATCCGTGACGCAGTCACCTACACGGAGCACGCGAAGAGGAAGACCGTCACCGCCATGGACGTCGTGTACGCTCTGAAACGTCAGGGCCGCACCCTCTACGGTTTCGGCGGTTAAACCCTTTCCATTGACATCGCCGCTCGCTTCGACGATATAAAAAAAAGGCCCTTTTCAGGGCCGCAAATATTTCAGTTTTAAACGAGTTTCTATACTACTGTGACAACACGTCTCTACGTACCTTACCTATATAATAATATTATTACAAAGAACGCGTCTGATTCCGAGGAGGTCCCCCCATTCAATGTGATTACAGTGATCTGTAAAAGTCTAGGTTATTTAAATAAATAATTATGAAAATTTACTTACTTACCTACCTACCTACCTACCTACCTCGATGGATGAAGCGAGTCCGTGCGTGCGTTATCTGGGTCTGAAAACGAAAAATGTACAACCAAACTCTTACTGAAGACTCGGTAAGTTCTCTCAGTGCCCACAAGCTCCGATCGGTGTTACTGCTGATCACTTACCAAGCCTCCAGTATAAGTTTTGCTGCATAAATTAAAGTCACCTTATAAGTACTATATTATTCAGATTCATAGTCATCTATAGATACTAGATGGCGGTGCATGTTTCAAAATATCGGATTTGTCGCAGTCTGGTTCTTCAAATCAACTCACGTTAAAGTTTGTTCACACTGTTATATTATTATACCTAAGGCGGCCTTATGTAATTTATACTTTCTTTTCTTCTATCTAAATACCTAGGTAAAAACTTCTTCGTTCTCTTTCCTTCCTTCGTTGTTCAAAACAGAAAATAGACAAAATTTTTACAAACGAACCGACAAAATTATTGATTTTTAATTCAATGCCTGATTATTTTTATTATGTAATACGTAGGTACTTGCTTTATATATACATATATAATAAATGAAAAATTGCCGAAATTTTTACGAGCGCACCCCGATTAGACTGGTGACGGGCAGCGGCGTCACTGGTGCAAGGGTTTCGGCACCGCGCTCACCAACCCGCCTGCCCAGCGTGTGTGAGTATGGGCATTTCTTCCGGGAGGACCACCAAGCATGGCGAAATCCTGGAAAGGCCTATGTCCAGCAGTGGACGAAACATGCTGATGGATGGATGGATGGATGGATGGATGGATGGATGGATGGATGGATGGATGGATGGAATACGTGGGTATTTGCTTTAAATAAATGAAAAATTGCCGAAATTTTTACGAGCGTACCGATTAATTTTTTTGATTTTCATTTCATTCATTCATTCATTCATTCATTCATACATACATACATACATTCATACATACATACATACATACATACATACATACATACATACATACATACATACATACACACACACACACACACACACACACATACATGCATACATACTTATTTATTTGCTTTGATTGGGATACAGCAGAAATTTTTACAAGCGAACCGACTAAATGTTCGATTTTTAAATGTAGGAGGTGTACCTATTACTTTGGAAAAAAAAAAAAATTCATGTTTTGACAGCACTGAAACTAAAATTAGAACCGTCAGAATCGATTTTACTATGGAAGTACCTACGTTAAAAACAAACGAAATCCTTACGAGCGAACCTTTTGTTTAAAACTGAAAACTGAAAGTAGCCAAAAATTTTTACGAGCGAACCGACTAAATGTTTGATTTTAATCATCTGTCTACCCAGGTAGTACCTAATACTTACATACATGGTAGGTACTCGCTTGAGTTTCTTTTTTTTTTTTTATTACCTACCTAGTTATTTGTTAAAAACTGAAACTTATATAACTTAATACTTGCTTAAAATCATAAAAAGCCGAATTTTTTACGAGCGTACCGATTAAATGCTTGATTTTTCTTTTTGACAATTTGCTAACTCATGTAATCGCTTCAATACGCAAATAGCAGAAATTTTTTTTTACAAGCAAACCGACTAAATTTGAATCTTTATTCATTACCTACGTTCAAATAAACGAGATCCGTACGAGCTGACCCGGTTACTTACATACTTAAGTGTTCAGTTTTGCTAGATTTGATCAAGTATACTTATTTGTTCCCAAACTGAAAGTAGCCAATATTTTTACGAGCGAACAGACTAAAGGTACTGACATGGTACTCGCTTGATTTTATTTTATTTGTTAAAAACTGAAAGTACTTATTTCCTATCTAGCCAAAATACAACTATGAAACAACTACCTACCTAAGTTTAAACCAACTTCAACTTTGAACCTTTTTAGAGGTAAGTACACTACCTAGTTTACCAATTATTTCATCTAATTTTGATAATTAACGTCTCTTCTGTCTATAGATAGACGATAGACGAACTCAGTCAGTCAGATAGAAACCAGGAAGGAGAGGTGGAGCGTTGCCGTTGCCGTCGCGTCGCGTCCTCGATGGTTATTTTACGGTGAACACCTGTGATCTTCTTCTTCAGACTTCAGATTCATTCGATCTCTCCTCCCGTGTCCTTCCTTCCTTCCCTGCATTGCCATCGCCATCGCCTGCCTGCTGCAGCACCTGCAGACCAGCCGTCGGCCCGAGTGCACCACCACCACCACCACCGCGTACACAGACATCGTGGACGACGAGACGGCGCGGCGGTGCCCGCTCGACTCCACAAGACGCACGCCGAGCGCAACAGCACCTCCACCGACTCACCGACTCCCGACTCCCAGCTAAATTAAAGGGGTTTTCAGGATTCCTATATTTATATAATTCCACACCTATAGCGTGATTCGCTATTAATCTGCTTATTTCATTGGCTCTCAAGTAGCCGCGATTATCGGACCAATGAGCAGCAACATTATTTTCATTCGCGCATGCGTAGATCGGCGCGCACATCGCTTTCATTTTCCCGCCCGCCCTACGACGCATCGTCAGTTGTGAAACGCGCGGCGCGGGCGGCGCACGACTTAAGCTAAATACTCGTAAGCCTGTCATTTATTTTCGCTATTCGAAGTTTAAAGGCTGATTTCATCGTGGTCTTTCTAGTTTCCGCCATCATTGTATTAAAATGAAGTGCGACTCTACCCGGAGGTTTCTACTACGGGGAATTAAACAGGTACGTTCCTACCGATTACTTCTAGGTAGATAGTGAGTGTAATAAATGTTGTCACCACAATTCTGTGCTCGTTACCTATGAACCTAGCATACTATATCATAAATCACTATGTTCGTTTACTTTATTCATCTTTCTTCAACAGTGTTCGCCATCAGCCATAACGAAGAGAGGATGGAGGCCAGGTGTCAGGGAGACAATGTTCAGCAATATTGGGACCCAGCCCAGCCCAGCCCAGCCGGTCATTTTTAGTTTCCAACGACTTCCATTCAACATCAACCTGGTTTCTACCATGGTACAGTTTCTAAAAACACGTCACACATCAACCTGGTTTCTACCATGGTACAGTTTCTAAAAACACGTCACAAATCGACCTGGTTAAGTTAAATCTTTGACTTACCAAGACAAGCGAACACGCACCGCAGCCCCAAAGAAAATTCAAGGCCTCGTCCAGATACACGTGCGAGAGGTCGCGCGCTAGCACTCGCGCGTAGTCGATGTACTAGGCTCCATCTCCAATACATTACCTACTAAGCTATGAGTGCGAGCAGTACAGGAGATCTATACGGGCAGCAAATGAAGAAACGACGAAGCACGCGATATGTGCATACTCAACATTCACACGAGAAACATCATCACGCACGGCGGCCTCGGGCGTAGAGACGGTGGTGAGCGAGTAAAACAACTTCCTGCAGTACGTGGAGTCCTACAGTCCTGAAGAAAGCCAAGCCGACACGACGAGCTCTACCACTAGAGGTCTGCTCCCCGCCCGTCCGTCTCACCCTTAACCGAAGAGGACCTGAATGCATCAAGCACTGGCACGAGCCTCGAACGACTGACGTAGCCCCTTCATCTTCTGCGACCCGAACCTGCCCCGAAACACGTGCAGAAGTTTCAAGTCGTCAAGGTCACAACCAGACGTGGACACTGTACACGACAGAGCAGTCCTCTAACACCTGAAACACCGACACTCGGCACCCGGGATATCACACATAAGTTGAAAACTATAAGATTTAAATCCATATATAATCCATATTGCTCATATCATTGCGTAGGCTAAGTAGGTGGGTAAACAGGTTGCATAAGTTTTTAAAATTAAAGCCTTTATCCCCTTGTTCCACTTAAACAATATAGATAATATACTTATAAACTATAGTTCAATAAGCACAGCCATTTGACTGTATAGAATTGATAGGAAAGCAGCAAAAAGCTCAAGTAACTTGTTCTCTCCCTAGTTAGAAACACATTGATAGTCACGTATAACCAACTATACGTAGGTATATAACGTGTTTTTATACGAACAACCATTACCAGGCTCAAGATACAAAGGCTCTTCAAATTCACCTCTATTGCTAGACTGTTAAGAGTTTAGTTAAGTGTGTCAGATACCTAAGCCAACCAGTGCTTAACACATACGATACCCATACATTGTTGTTGAGACAATAGGTCCTAGCGACTGGTAATTCTGAGTCAAGTATAAAAACACGTACTTTAGACGCAAAGGCATGGTAATAAAAACAGGTAAGGCCGTTTTTTATTAGTGGTTTTCTGGTGGTTTTAGAATTCGAATCTGGTGGACAGATAGGTCAGCTAGCATAACTGTTGGCAAACTGGGGTCGACTGTGGCGCGCTCCGCAGTCGCGCTTTTTTTTTTTTTTTTTTTTTTTTTTTTTTTTTGATTGATTTTTATTGCTGTTGGCCTTTTGGCCTTTACGGCTTTACCTTAATAATGAGGGGGACAGAGAGTACCCAACCTCAAAGTTCAAAGTTCAAAGTTTATTTTTCAAAAGTTCGTGATAATGTATATTATTATTATGTGAGTGCCCCGAGGCGGGCTAAGATCGCGCTTAAGGTGGGAGCGATGTGCGAGTTGGAGAGAAACGACCTGGCACGTACTTATAGCGTGTGTCGTTGCGAAGTAACCAAATGCGCCGCCGCCGCAATGAGTCAGGCGTCAGCGGGATATTGAGTTGGGAGCTATTTTTAGACCGCCTTCGTCTACGAGGACGGTATAGGTATAATGGTGAAGTGGGGTTCGTCCTATTATGGTCAGGGGGATTTAAAGGGTTAAGCTTTTTTTGTCAAGTCGTCATCTGAGTCAAGTAATATATCTCTGGGACGCCTGCGTGGTTTTGAGACGTTTTGTCTTGCTTCGTAATCCGAAGCGAACCTGATAAGGGGATTAGGGTGGTGTGTGGCTTTGTCAAAATATCGTATGGATATTTGTTTCATAAAACTACGAACAGTAGGGATTTTTAAATCTTTGTGTAGATTATAGTTCCTCACGTACCAGGGGGCGCCTGTGGCTTTACGGAGGGTTTTGTTTTGGACGACTTGCAGTTTGTTTATGTGAGTTTTTGCCGCTTGGGCGAAGACGACACTTGCATAAGTGAAAATCGGGCGCACGCATGTCAAGTATAGTCTGACTTTATTGCGTAAAGCGAGTTTGCTTTTTGAATTAATGAGCGGGGAGAGTCTACCTAAAATAAATTTGGCACGATCACACACTTTTTTTATGTGAGGGGCGAAGGTGAGTCGGTTATCTAGAGTGACCCCGAGGTACTTGACTTGCTTAGACCAAGGGATAGCTTGGCCAAACAGTGTAATATTTGTGAGACTACTTAATACGTCATCAGTAACGTAAGTATTGAAATAGATAGCTGCGCTTTTTTCGGGATTAAGTTCAACCCGCCATTTTTTGAACCAATCTCCCAGGAGCGTAACAGCTGTTTGAAGTCGTCTAATTACCGCTTCTTTGTTTCTGCCTGTATAATAGAGGGCTGTGTCGTCAGCGAAGAGGGCAAGTTGGACGTTATGGTGCCGTGGGATATCACTTGTAAATAGTGAGAAAAGTAGGGGGGAGAGCACTGAACCTTGAGGCACGCCTGATTGGATGGGGCGGGGCTTAGAGTGGGAGCCCTCTACTCGGTACCTAAATTTCCGATTTGTTAGAAAATCATGTATGATTAAAACTAGCCTGTCCGGGAGACCGAAGGTGAATAATTTAAAAATGAGACCATTGTGCCAGACTTTATCAAAAGCCTTTGCTACGTCGAAGAACAAAGCACCCGTGCCTCTGGGGTTCTGTTTTTGTTGGAAACCATTTTTTATGGCTTCGGTTATTCTGTGTACTTGTTGTACGCAAGAATGACCGGATCTGAAACCGAATTGCTCGTCTGGAATGAGCCCTTTGGAGGTCGCTATGTTTTTAAGTCGGGAATTTAATATACGTTCGTATATTTTACCCAGTGACTTAAGAAGACTAATTGGGCGGTAACTAGACGGGACTGTTTTGTCTTTGCCTGGCTTGTGGATGCCGATGACGTCAGCCTCCTTCCACGAATCTGGGAACATGCAGTTTGCTATCGCTGTATTCATAATAGCGACGAGAATTACTAGCAAGGGGTATGAGAGAGACTTCAGTATACGGTTTGAGATACCGTCCGAGCCTGGAGCCTTCTTGGATTTAAGGTCCTTTATTATTTGAGAAACCTCGTTTACGGTAACAGGGTCTATGGAGTCCTTGGGTGGGGAGGAAGATTTCTTATATACTTCGCTGTCAATGAAGTCAATGTGTGTCTGATCAGTCAGTGATTCTGATGGAGTGCACTGGTTCTCGAGGCTGTCGGCCAGGCACTCAGCCTTTTCGACGTCCTCGAAAGCCACTGTTTTGTCAGCCCGGGTGAGGGCAGGAATGTCCACAACAGTGTCAGATTTAAGAGAGCGGGCTAGCCGCCAGTAGGCCTGGTGATTGGGTGTTATTTCGGATAAGAGTTCGTCCCATTTCTGGTCTCTATGCTCTTTAATTTTATCCTTCACTTGCCTCTGGAGAGAGCGAAGTTTTATCCTGTTATCTTGAGAGGGGAAGAAGTCATGAGCGCGAGTGGCTGCTTTCTTTTCCCTAATTAAGTCCTTGATATCGTCAGGGAGAGCAAACTTCTTGTGGGAGGTTCCGTCTGTTTGTTTTGTGCAGTCCTTAAGGGAGTCTTGTAGATGTTCTGTAAATTTAATTATGGCTAAATTAACGTCGTGTCTAGTACTAATTTCAGTGGGTATGTTAGTCAGTTCCGTCGGCAGGGGGTCGTTTTTTAGGGATCTATGTAATTTAGCCCAGTCCGTTATAGTAATGGTCGGGGGGGGGGTGTTGGTCGGAAGCCCAAGCTCCGTGGTCACTGGTCTGTGGTCGGAGACAAGTTCGTGATGAACTTCTATACTCTTGAGGGGGAGGAGTATATTTTTTAGAATCATAATGTCTAGAGTGTCGCCAGGAGAGTTGGGCCAAGCTTTTGGATAGTGAGTTGGTCTCATAGGGGCAATTATGTCAAATTGCAATTTGTCACGTATTTCAGCTAACCTAGTTCCGTTAGTATTGAGCACTCTGCTGTTCCAGCTAGGGTGTTTACTGTTGAAATCCCCGGTTAAGAGAACCGAGTCTCCCATGTTTAATAGGGATGAAATGTCAGACTCCTCCATTTGCCTATGTACCTTGACAGAGCCCTGTCTTTGGTAACATGAGGCTATGGTAATTGTAGGATGGCCAGTCATGGCAATGCGACATACACTAGCTTCGATGTTTTGAAGAGGAGGGGTGTCTACGGGCGAGACGTGAAGATGTCGGCGGTAGTAAATGGCAGTACCTCCCATTCTACCGCTTAACCTGTCCTGTCTATATAACTTATAGTTACTAATATTTGGGTTACGGTGCTTGGGCTTCAGGAAAGTCTCTTGGACTAGAAAAATGTCAATTTGATGGTCATAGAGAAATTTGGCTACTAAGTCTCTCTGGTCTCTAAGTCCGTCGGCGTTAAAATAAGCCAACTTTATTGTGCGGGGTTTGACTCTACTGGGTGTATTACACATTGTGGTTGATAGAGTTGGTGGCGAGGATGGACTTTATTTGTCCGATCATATGCCTGTGTTCGCGGTATGCTCTAAACACAGCAGCGGCGTCTTGTTTAACTTGGGCCGAGTCGATTTTGAATAGAAATTCATCGATTTCGTCCGGGTCGATCTCCATTAGCGTGTTAAGCAGTGGAGTAAGAATGTCAGTCGGCGGGGGGCGTGCGGGCGGCGGCGACGGGCGGGAGGGGGGCGCGAGGAAAGCTTTAAAAGCTTTCGATTGATGCGGCAGCTCCGTTGCCTGGCGGGCGGGCGGTGCGGGGCGGGTGACCGCGGGGGGCGCGGCACTGCGCTGCGGGCTTTGTGCCGAGGCGACGGCGGGGGGTGAGAGGGGTAGGGGGGGGAAATTTTGGGAGTTTGCATTATTTGCATTGAAATTCAGGGGCTTTGCCCATGCATTTGAACGGTTGATCGGCTGAGGGATCAGTCGATTTGGGTTTTGGTTCTGAGGGAGGGAGGGAGGTTTAAGAGGGCCGCGAGCGGGTCCCCTCACCTGAGGGCGTGGGCGTGGGCGGTGTGGGCAACCACCGTATGAGGCGGTGTGGCCTAGGGTTCCGCAGTTTACACATCCCGGTTGTTCTGTGCAGTCTTGGGGGTTTTTTGGGCGGGTACATTTGGAATAGTGGTGATCCCCGAGACACTTTACGCATCTGGGGTCCCTGTGACAATTTCTAGAAGCGTGCCCGTACAGCTGACAGTTGTGGCACTGTAGGGGGCTTGACTTTTTATTGGGCTTTTCGATTTTTATGCCAGATATTTGGCATACATCGGAGATGTTGAATATTTGTTTACCCTCAGGGGAGAGTTCAACAATGACCAGTATGAGGTCGTACGGGAGCTTTGATTTACCGTTGTACATACGGTGAATTTCAATGACCGGGATAGCTTTATTTGATTTGAGGTCCGATAGTATTTCCTCAGGCTGAATTTCTTTGGGAACCCCTCGGATCACGACCCTGAGGCGCCTGTCCTCAGGGAGTGTCCAGTGGTGATATTTGATGTCTTCTGCATCAAGAAACTTGGTGAGCGCCCGGTGGTCGTTCGAAGTAGGGACCTGAACAAGGATTCCTTGCTCGACGTTCCTAGCCTTTGTGAATTGGATTTTGCGCTCGGCAAGCGCGCTAGTTATGGCTAGCCATCTGCCTTTATTTGCAATGCAAAGTTGAGGCGGAGAAGATCGGCGGGCGACGGCGGGGGGGCCGGCAGCACGCGGGGACGGGGGGGCGCCGGCTTGCGCGGGCGGGGGCGTAGAGCGACCGTTATGACTCTTGCTCGCGTCGGCGGAAGCGCGAGGCGAGCGCGGGGGGATCGGGGGGAGCGGGGACCTGCTCGAGATGGCGGTTGGTGTGTTTCCCGCCGCTTTTTTGGTTTTGGGGGCCCTTTGTCGTTTAACCGACTTGCCCTTACGTTTCTTGCCGGGGGTGATAAACCCGTCGGCAGAGGATGAAGAAGATGAGACGTCACCGTCCTCATTGGAGGTCTCAGTGAGACCATTGAAGGAATTCGAGGGATCCTCAAATGTCATTTCGACATCGTGAGATCCCCGAGAAGCGGGGTTCGCGTCCGAGCAAGACGTGTTGGGGAGGCACTGTTCTAACGGGATTACCGTTGGAGACAATACAGGGTCATTTTGCTGATAGGCCGGGGAGGCCGGAGAGAATAGGGACTGTGAGAATTTTACTACTTCCTCGGGGTACCTCTCCTTGAGGTACTTGAGGAGCTCTGAGTCGACCGAGGACAAGTTATCCATAATTGGAATCGAAATACGGGACGGGAAATAAGGGAATGAGTCCTTCCCTACCTGACGGTAGGGAGGTAGCGAAACCTAACGTTGGTGTGTACCTATCGTGTCGCGCGATTCACTGACCCACCTCAACGCAATCCTATCCGACTCGTTACCACTACACGGCACTTAGTTTTGATTTGACACTTCACTTCACTGATCACTGTTTTATTGTCATTTTTAAAGGTCTTTGTTTAAAAAGTTCAAGCCGATAGTCGAGGGCGACTATCGACCGTTATTTTTGGCGCGCAAGCGAGCGCGCGCGAGGCGCGCGGCTGTGCGCGTGACGCGATGTCTGCGGGATCACCGCAGACTTGACTGAGAGAAGGCAGGCAGGGAGACCACCGTGTTGTGTTCGACGGGAAACGAGAACCCAAGGACCTCCACCATTAGTGGCGGGAGTCGAGAAAAGAAGCGTCCGTACTGCACGCGAGCGCAGAGCGGAATGCGCAGTCGCGCTTATACGCCGCCGCGCTATAAAACAGATAGGTATTTTGTGGCCGCGCGCCGTTCGTCGCATCGCCGCAAAATAAATTGACAGCCTGCATGCAGCAGTTCTACTATTTTGTTTTTACGAAAAAACAAAAAAACGTACATTTTATAAGTTTGTCTTCTAATACAGACCGCGCCAAACTTCTAGTCCCATAATTAGAGTGATGATTTGACGATGGCACTTTTTTTCCCATCCTCCCCGGTACCGGGGACGACGCACCGGGGACGTTGGAACCAACCCACAAATAAGACCGATACACGTTTAGCACGGCGCACAGTATGTCCTGTAGAAGAAGCCAACTGGACAAAAGTACCAAGTACGAAATTCAAAATATACAAAAATGCACCTTATAGTTAATATAATAAGACATCAAGCTATCTTAATTCAACCTTTAAACGGGCCTTTTGTGAAGCGCGCGCGAACAGTAGACAAAAGAAAACAGGTCTCTGCAAGTTTCATATTCGTAAAAGAAATTTTAGTGTTGTTTCAAATATTGATCCTGACAGTTGAGTGTGCACTTGTCAAAAAATAATTTAGCGTGGTTGTTGTTATGGATTTCGAGATACCTGGTACATATTTACTTTTTACTTTTGTTAAAATTAAGTGACTTAAAAAAATTAGTTAATCTTAAGACAAAAAATATGCAATGCTTCGATAATTAAATGGTGATAAAGTTATAGTGTCGGATGTTGTCGAGTTCTGAATTAGCAGTTATATGTCAGCTATGACATCTATCTTTTAAAATAACAATAATTCTGCGAAAATGTGCGACTTATGAGTTTTTGATTTGTTACAGAGGCTTCGTTTTCTATCCGTAGAAGAGAAATTTCTAAAAATTGGCGAAAATTTCCTCGCCAAAAACGGCTCACATAGATATTTTTACTAGATATAGTTATTTTTATAGGCATAACCTATGTTTTTGACAAATTGCGACCCCCTTTTACCTAAACGCGACCCCCCTGTTTGAGAAACGATGTCATAGACTATGCTACTTAAGTTATGTGTTGCTTACGTAACAATTAATGTCACAAAAACAATGAGAATAATTTTGTCCAGTTAGCTTGTTCTACAGGGCACACTGTGCGGCGTGAGACAAGAAGATGTTATTTATCTAAAACTGTTTACTGTTTTAAAACTGTTAACTATGTCTTTAAAATACTAGACTGGAATGGACACATGGAGAGCACATTTCACATCTTCGCTTTGCCGATGACATCGTGATAATGGCAGAATCGCTACAGGAACTGGAGAAAATTCTGCGCAGCCTAAGCGACTCTTCCCTATGAATGGGCCTGTGATGAACTTGGATAAGACTAAGGTCATGTCCAACTGTCACATTATCCAAGAACCAGTAACTGTTGACTAGATCAACTTCGAAGCTGTTTAGAAATATGGTTATCTGGGTCAGGTTATACAGCCGGGTAAAAACAACTTCGACGCCGAGGCTGACAGAAGAATATGCTTGGGTTGGGCAGCATTCGGAAAGTTGCGTCACATATTTACGTCGTCAATACCGCAGTGCTTAAAGTTTAGTAAGATGTATAACCAGTACGTGCGTCCTTCCTGTGATGACGTATGGCGCTGAGAGGTGGTGTCTTTATGATAATAGTAATCTCTGAATTTTCCCAACTTATGACTCCTCGAAAGGTCTAGCGTTAATTAATAGATAAACAGACTGTAAAAGGTGATATGAGACAGGTAGACCAACATTTTTCATTCCTCCTGTCTTGTATTTACTAGCTACTTAATTGTAAACATAAAAGCTGCTCTGCTACAGAACATAAAGTTTGGTATATTTGGTGTTATATGTTTGGTACCTACGTTTTACCAACAACATGTTTACAATTGCACCAAAGACCAATTGCAAAAAAATCATGTCTGTTGTATAGGAGTTTGCAGGTCCGGTTCGCACTTGGCCGGTTTTAGTTTATATTACAGACCGACAGACAGACAGACAGACAGACAGACAGACAGACAGACAGACAGACAGACAGACAGACATACATACATACATACATACATACATACATACATACATACATACATACATAGGAGGCAGTGTGCCCAAGTATCCCGCACGTCACGCAGCCGGGAGGCTCTGTGCAGTCCTTAGGATCTTTGGGCCTTGGACAATCGTTGGTGTGGTGATCGTTAAGGCACTTAACGCAACGGGGATCTCTATGACAGTTGTTTCTAGTGTGACCGTATAACTGACATCTATAGCATTGTTGTCATTGAACTGGTCCTTTCTTTTTGTGAGGGGCTTCGATCTTCTTTCCTTCGGCCGATTGCTTTAACGTAACTAAGACCATATCGTAAGGAGCCTTGGTCTTGCCGTTTAACATTCTATGTACTTCAATGACGGGGAGGAACTACACTCAGAATACAGAACAAACCAGAAGCCGTGAACGCGCATAAAACTGAAGCGACAAAAACCACTCCCAAGGAGTGTAGTTTCACGTTCAAGCGAGTAGTTATTCTGTGGACGTCGTAGGACATTACGTGTTTCACAAGTGACAGCTGAAGTTAAATTATGCAGTCTTGAGCTGTTCCCACTTGCAAAAATGCTTCTGGCCGTAAAAAGAAGGAGCATGGGATCATATTTAATTTTTATCTGTAAGTAGCGCAATCAGATATCATTTTAATTCTGTATTAAATTCTTCATTCGGTTCGAAATTTTCATAGAAAATGATGCGTCCATTTCGTTGGTGTTGCCAATATAACAGTTTTGATTTTCCCTTCTTTTAATTACTTATGGCCTCGCGTTAGTGGTACCTAGTCATCAATACTTACAATAAAACAGTAGAAACCGCTGTGTCTGTACATTGAAGAAAAGTAATAGAAATAGAAAGGGGGTGACTAAAGGTGCGTACAGACTGGTGAAACGTAACATGCAATGTATCATGCAATGAAAGAATTTGCCGTACACATCGCCGCAATGTATCATGAAAGGTAACACACTTTGAAACCGATTCTCATAGTTTGGACGTCTTGCGCGCGCGCTACGAGCAGTACAAGCCGGAGCTTATAGTACAAGCGCGGAGCGATCCGTGATTTGTCGGTTTTTAGACGAACACAAAGGGGCGCGCAGTGTTCGCAGGGCGTTGTTCGGAAATCTGCTGGTGCACGCAACGAACAAGGAGGAACAAGAGCAAGAGGATACTGCTGCGTGGGGATACTGATGCATTGTTCGTGAAATTTTGTGGAACCCACAAAATGAAAACTTTCATAAAAAAAATGATTCGGTTTTGTGAAGTGACGCGCAGGACGAAATAAACACGTGAAGATGGACTGTGTTCGCGGCGGAATGGCGGAAACAGACGTGCGCAGAGAATACGCGTTTAGAGCGCGCTACACGTCCGTGCTTGCAGCGAACATGAAATGAAAGGCAGAATGTTGCATTGCATGTTACGTTTCACCAGTCTGTACGCACCTTAAAGAAGAGTAATAGAACACAAATCAACGACATTTTGAATTATTTTTTGAAAGAATTCAATTTCTATCTGTCTGTCTATTTGTTCACGCACATCTCTAAAACTACTGAATGGATTTTCATGTAGTTTTCACAGCTGTACAGAGCTTAACTTGGAATAGAATATAGGCTTTATTTCATTAAAATCGGATCGGATCTCTGAAAAAAAGTAATCGTCATTTAAATCGTCATCGTAGTAGGTAATTAGAAGTTATGGTACGGGATTTCCTCAACGGATACAGGGTTCGAGTTTGGGCTTATTTAATTGGTCTTTATTAGCACTTTGGTAAAACATGGTGATCAGGGTCTGCTGATGGGACTGGAAGGTGGGTACGGTATCTCCTCAACAGCCAACAGCAGACCCTTCGAGTTTAGGCTTATTTGATTGGTATTTATCAGCACTTTGGTAAAATAATGGTGACCGTTGCATATTGTCGTTCAAAAAATCATATTCTTTTGTTTTCCTTATTTCCATGAAAATACATTCGCCGCGGGTGGAGCCGCGGGCAAAAGCTAGTAATAATTTAGTTAACTGCTTACTTACTGCTATACTTGTTTCCCACTAAACTAAATATCTTAGTAACTGTAGTTTACAACAGGGTTTTTCATTTTATATTTGTATACGAAAATTTATTCCAAAATACAAATTTAAATTTTGATGTTTTATTACGGTTTTTCCTCTTTTATTTATGTAAACCTTGTGTATTATTTTTAATAAAATACTTACAATAAATCTATTAATAATAAATTAAATTTTATTAAATTATATATCATTGCGGTATAGAAAATCAGAAAAGTAAATCAGGACGTGAGGAGCTCTGAACCGGGACTCGAACCCGGATCGAACCAAATCACGTCCAGATTTACTTTTCTGATTTTCTATACCGCAATGATATAACATTTAATTTGTTATATCCTTGTGATGGATAAATAGCAAAGTGTTTAAAATATAGAAGTTTATTTCTATCATTGTATCATTAATATCTAACAAAGAATATCATTTAAGTGGAGATTTTCAGAAAAATAATATTATATTAATAATCAAGTTATTAATTATGATATAATTATTTTAACTTTCTCTTATACATCAGTGAGGATATTGCGAGTTTCTTTCTGGGTCACGAATACAAATGTTTTTGTATTAAAATATCTACTATCATTATTGTTATCAGTTATAGTGGGTACATATATTATTGTATACATTAAATATACCTTTAATGTAGTTTATGTACAAATATTAACTTATCATCAAAACCTAATTCAATACATTGCACTTTCCTCTTTTAAATTTCATTTTACTTATTTAATATATTCTAACGTGCGATAATTAAGTGTATTTATGTACCGACATTGCAAAAATAAATATTCATTTCATTCATGTCATAGGTGCCATCTCTCGTTGGCGCTAGCAGGCTTTAGTATTTTAGAACATGTCAATAGAACCAACAACAGCGTCATCTATTGAGCTGGCTCTCAAATAAGGAAAGAATTTCAATGTTTTACAGGGCGGTGTCGTCGCCTGTCATAAAGTCAATGCCATTGTGGGAGGTGGCAACACTGGTCACGCACATCACAAAAACAAAATGTCTGCCGGCTGCGTGAGCGCTTGTATTCAAAGCTTGTTCCGTAGGTTTTTTATGAAGATTTTTGTATATTTGTAGCATCTAAATAGTGCAGTAATTTTAATAGAGTTGAGTTAAGACTACTCCTCTGCAAATTACAGGCAACAAACTTTAGTGAAGTGATTAGTGTTGAATGAGAATTATTTCTTCTTCACGAATTCCCACGATTTCCTTAAAAACTATAGTGCAGTAATTAGTGAGAAAGAAGCAACGAAAATTAAAATAATATATGAGAAAGGAACTTTGTTTTATTCTATTTTGAATCTGTTTCTGGTTATTGCAAATATACCTACAGCTAGACAGGATTTTTATCTCAATGTGTCTACCAACCAGGCTATATTTTGTAGGTTGAGAAATATTACTTCGGTTTACTTATTATCATATTTATTTAGTAAAAATGTGATCCGAAGAAATTTTTTTTCGTGCAAAATATAGCGTGGTTGGTAGACACATTGAGATAAAAGTTCTTTCTGGGGCTAGCTGCGAACAATGCTATAGCAGTATTATGTATGGCTGTGAGGCAGCTCAGACGGGGGCAAGAGAGATCTATCCGTCTCCCTACCTAGTGGTAGGGAGGGGAGTGTGTGCCTGCCAGTATGAGTACCTATATGTAAGTCACTCACTCACCTTATACAAAAGTCCAATGTTCTCAAGTCCTTTTTAGCACTGACACTTCACTATGACCAGACAACGTCACTGTCCCGTGAGTCTAATTGTTCGTAGATGATAGCCGGAGGGCGACTATCACCCGTGACAATGGCGCGCGAACCACAGAGGCGTGGTCGTGACGAGATGGGAGCGGCAACAAGCGGTTGCGCTCCCGACCGGAGACCGAGATAGACTGCGAGGCCATAGTAAAATAAAAACAGACGAGGCAGTGAGCCGGCGACAGTGGCGGCGGCGGCAGCTGCTAGGCCGTGTGCAAACGCATGGGAAACCAACCAACCCGATTGCTCCGCCAATATGCACTATGTTAGATAGTGCATGAAAGCGCGACTAATCGTGTCGAGCAATCAGTGAGCGGGATAGCTCTCTTTATTTATAAATTCTCTATCTCCAGTTACTTATTTACAATGGACTGTATTAACTCTTTTATTTACATAATTATGTTATTATAAATTACGGTCAAAGGTTACTAAACGCATTTCACTTCACAAATACCGCACTCTCCTAGTCGTTATGGCTCGCAGTAGGGCAGGCACTGTGCCGGGATTATGTGGTCCTTTCTGGACGTCAGGGCTAAGTAGCGGCCAGGAGTAACGTCTGCTGGAGGTAGCAGGAGCAGCGGGTATTTAGTATTGCTAGTGATAGTGAGTCTCGTTCCTGGAAGGTCGCAGACAAGGATAGCGTTACCACAGTTCAAGAAAAGCCGGAAGCACCTACTAGCGAGCAAAAGGTGACGAGGTGAAGATGAGAGTTCGGTTTACAAAGAATTCTGAGCGTTAGTGGCTTTGTTTGATAGTAATGAAGCACTCAGTCTATCCTAACACCACCGCGCAAAAGAAATGAGGCAGAAATACTACAGAATTAAGATTAAAATATTGACCAGTTTAAGTTGAACCATGATGATTTTGTAATAATCTTTGTATTCAATATTTAGGTAATTTCCCATGAAATATAAATGTATTCGTTTTAATGTTGCGTTGGCTACTGATTTTTCACACAAGTAAACATTTTCATTTACTTTTTACCTTTTTTACGATTGCCGCTAATAAAAACTGTACACGACGCATAGTTATATCGTATATACATATTTGATTTGTACATAAGTAGGTTAAGAAAGATAATAAATGCATCATGACACAATGTAGAATAAGTAAGGTATTAGGGCCTATCTTATTGTTTTACATTTGGTTAAATTAGTTAGATACATTCACAACGCTCTACCAGTAAGAACTTGCATATTTATAGTTGTTGTATCCTAGTCTAACCTCAGTCTTATACACTCGCACATATGGCGAGTGGTTACGTTTTATAGTTGTTGTATCCAGCTCTAATCATATTGTATAACATTTGATTGAATTAGTTAGATACATTCACAGTACGAACATGCATATTTATAGTTGCTGTGTCCTACTCTAATCTCTGTCTTATACACTCGCACATATGGCGAGTGGTTACGTTTTATAGTTGTTGTATCCAGCTCTAATCTTATTGTATAACATTTGATTGAATTAGTTAGATACATTCACAGTACGAACATGCATATTTATAGTTGCTGTGTCCTACTCTAATCTCTGTCTCACAATGGTAAGAGCCTAGGTTTAATAGTTGTTGTATCTCACTCTAATCTCTGTCTCACATATTTTTTTTTTTTTTTTGTGATTGGCTTACTTTGCTTTTGGCCTTCTGGCCTTTACAACTTTACCGGACGGGATGGGGGAACGCCGAAAAACGTTCACCGCCAAAGAGAATTTTAATCAACATAAATACCTGAGGGCCCCCAGCTGGGGGACCTCGGCTCAGGACGTTGATGGTGTGTGTTCAATAGGAGAGAAACGACCAGGTACATACCTGTATCGCGTGTCTAGGTTTCTAAGATGAAGGCGCCGTTGGCGCAGAGCGTGAGCTGAGAGCTTAGTGTGTGAATTGACTACTACCGAGGCCTTGAATTTAGAGCTGACCCCGTGGTGGGAGTGTTTCGTCTCCTACGACGGGGGCGGTGTATTAGGGGCATTAGCTGAGGAGGTATCGTCGGGGTTGTCGGGGGGGTTGGATGCTGTAATTCGAGCTGTGATGTCGTCGTCTGAGTCTAGTAGGACGTGACGCGGGCGTCGATGATGATAAGAAACTGAGGGATCCGCCACATAGTCTGAAGCGGCCCTAATCAATGGATTCCTATGGTTTGACGATTTTTCGAAGTAGTTTGTGGATAACTCCTTCATATACTGACGAACAGTGGGGACACAGAGGTCCTTATGAAGATTATAGTTGCGAACGAACCACGGAGCTCCCGCGGCCCGACGCAGAAACCTATTTTGTAAGACCTGAAGTTTATTAAGTACTGGTTTAGCTGCGTGAGCAAAGACCACGCTAGCGTAGGTGAAGACTGGTCTAATACAAGTGAGATATAGCCTTATTTTACTGCGTAGCGATAATTTGCTACGAGCATTTACTAGAGGAAATAGACGAGATAAAAAGAAAGCTGCGCGATCTCTGACCTTTTTGATATGCGGGGCAAAGGTGAGTCGAGAGTCAAGTGTGACCCCTAAGTATTTGACTTGTCTTGTCCATGGAACAGGACGTCCGAAGAGCGAGATAGCAGGCAAGTTATTTCTGGTGTGCCTGGAATGGCCACGCCTGAAATAAATCGACTGGCTTTTTTCGGGATTGACTTCTATTCTTCATTTCCTAAACCAATCACCTAGTCTCGTCACTGCGCGCTGTAGGAGGAAGCCTAGCGATTTCATATTATTATTTTTGACGTAGAGTGCTGTGTCGTCAGCGAAGAGGGCTAACTGAACTGAACTATCACGGGGAATGTCGCTCGTGTATAGTGAGAAAAGTAGTGGGGATAGGACAGATCCTTGCGGGACCCCCGCGTGGACTGCGTGAGGAGTGGAGTGAACTCCTTCGACACGATATCTAAACTTTCGATTTGAGAGGTAATCTCGGATGGTGAGGACAAGCCTATCTGGGAAGCCGAGGCTGAAAAGTTTGTAGGTGAGGCCGTTGTGCCAGACTTTGTCAAAGGCTTTAGCGACATCGAAGAAAAGTGCCCCTGTGCCCAGGGGTTTGCGTTTATTATTCCCTGGGGTGAACCTGGTGGTGCCTGAGAGGATGTACTCAGTAATGCGATAGAACCTGTTGGACGCAGGAGTGACCTAAGCGAAAGCCAAACTGCTCATCAATGAGCAGGCCTTTCGTTTCAGCAAAGTTTCTAAGGCGAGTGTTAAAAACTCGTTCATAAAGTTTACCTACATTTTTGAGAACCCTATTTGCGATCCCATCTGAGCCTGGAGCTTTCCTAGTTTTAAGATCCTTAATCAAATTTGAGGCTTCAGACGTTGTGACGGCATCTACTGAATCTTGCGGTTCTAGTGATAGCCTACGTTCTACTTCCCTGTCCACCGACGCCACTTGGTCAGGGTCGGCGGGTTCAAGTGACGGCGAGCTATTATATTATTACACATTATTGTCCATGTCTTCAAAGGCAGGTGGTCGACCAGGGGCCTTACCACGGTCGAATTTGCGAAAAGAGCCTTTTGCTCTTTTCTTTCGAAAGTCACCTTCTCTCTTTTGAAGACACTCTTTTTTTTATCCGTAGAATGTGCACACTTTTCTCTAATGCGCTCTTCTCACTTTTGGAAGCCAAGACACAGACAACCATTCATTCAAAAAAAAAATGGGTATAGACAAAAAAGAGTGTCAAAATCCAAAGTGTATGTAATGCTGTTAGCGGTGCTTTAGCGGTGAGAGGTCACACGATAAACTGAAAAATATTCGCTGGATGGGTGACTTTAAATATCGAATCATTGGTACAGTGGCTGACAGTATTAGATGCAAGTAACCAGGGGCCTTATTGTCTAACTTCACTTTTGCTTTCAAATGTATTGCGATGGGCTAAAAATATATGGCTCATAGTTTTAACTGAAGTCATGTTACACACAAAATTCCTTTTTGTTTTTTAATTCACGGCACTGCATCCTAACGAAGAACACTACCGCTAGCAGCAACGTATCGTCTTCTTATTCGTAGTTGATACGTTGTTTATTAGGGTACCGCTAGCGGCAACGCATACATTTCAAAATAAATATCCAATAATGGAAGGAATATAAATAATAGGTACCTAGGTATTTCTTGTCGTTTATACTTATCAAGTGAAAAGAAGGAAACAAATCACTCTTTGATGAAAAAGGAGAAGAATCTAATTATGTTGGAGTGTATGGAGAAGTAAGTAGACGTTTACTATTCTTCGTTTTACACAGGAAAAAAATTGCCTTTCTACTCTTTCCCCGATGTAAGTATACTCAAAGCTTCCCCGTATTTGAGATTGGCTCCTATCCCATTTCAGTGTTGGAAAAGTAGATTGCTACTTCACCTACATATATACACGCTAATGTCGATCATTTTTATTTCAGACATTGCAACCTGTCCCGTGTGCTAAATAAGTCTCAAAGTCTTATAAGGTCATGACTCCTGCTTTGGTATTCCCTATCGTGTGGCTAGTGGTGCTAGAAAACTGCAGGAAGGTAAGACAAAGTTTTTGTTGTCTAGTACTTTCTTCTCATTTAAATGTTTGAAGCAGCGGTAGCTTGCTGGCCTCTCAATCTTGCAACCCAGGTTTAATTTCCAGTCACCACCAATGAGTTTTTCGAAATTTATGTGCACAGTATTTGTGTTCTTAGCTAATACTTACCACTTAATGAACAATGAAGTAAAACATTGTGAAGAAACCTGCATGCCCTAAAAAGCGTGTAATTTTGCCTGAAGTGCAGCGATATGGGGTACCATGTAAATTGTTTGAAATTTATTTGCACTAAGTACCATATTGTTTGCTACTGCTGATCAAACTAATGTGAATGTCTCCCAACTAAAAACTCACTCTAATAAGGTAGCATTTCATAGATTCCAAAATTGAATTGGAAATTAGAAGCATCACCTCAAATCAAACCCTGGTTATTTAAACCTTGTAATGCAAAGCACATATTATTGCCTTCATAAGATCTTATATATGTAGATGTTTTTGTCTTTTCAGAAAAGGATTTGCTGTCAACTAGGTGCAATGACACCTTTTGTCAGAGCCACCGTGCTACTGGTGGAGAGAATCCTGACCCTCATTAAACCAACATTGGTTGGAACTTGAGACAGGAACTGGAGGCACATGAGTTTTAGTAGAAATCTAACAAATAAAAAGATCTTTTTATCAGCAACAGGTGTATAAGTAGTAAACATTTTCAAAGAATAAAAATTATCAAATATATTGTTTTACACTTTTTTCCACCCTCACAAAATTTTATTTGATGATGTCTTTCATGGCAAATTTTCAAGCTAGGTAGCATAAAAATTACTGTGTGTTTTCTTGCAAAAGTATGAAATTGTTTATAAATAATAAAACCTGACTGCCTCTGTAACGAATGGTTGCTCTGCACTTGCCTGCTAAGCCAGAGGTTCTGTGTTCAATCTCCACGCCCTGCATATCACTGTTCAGTCTGCGTGCTTCGAAAAAAACATCAAGCTGTTGATCTATTTATGCCCGATCTATAGGGCCCATCACATTTGAGAATAAATAATAGTGTAGTGCGTAAAAAAAGTGCATTGAAATATTGAAAATGAATTAAATAGAGATGGTATATATACAGTTGTGGTTGTATAATTAGGAACTACTGGTAAGAAAGTCGATTTTTGACAAACAAGTAGCTGTTACTTTTGTAATAACTTACTGATAACAAATTTAAACCACACAAAATAACAGTTATATTTAGTAGGCTTTAATAATTTATATTGTTGTGATAAAAAAACACTTGTACTTTTCCACAGATAATATTTAATTCTACACTACCCAACCGGTTTCACTATATAAGCATCGTCAGGGGCTTTTTAATTACATAATTTTATATATAATTATTTATTTAAACAATCTTTCTGTTGCTAGATGTCCGTGCAATAAACGATATAAATAACTTGCGGGTAGATTGAATACGCATTCAAGTAAACTGAAGTGAATTCAGTAAACATTTTAATCTTAGGTTTGTCTGTCATGCGTATTCAATCTACCCGCAAGTTATTTATATCGTTTATTGCACGGACATCTAGCAACAGAAAGATTGTTTAAATAAATAATTATATATAAAATTATGTAATTAAAAAGCCCCTGACGATGCTTATATAGTGAAACCGGTTGGGTAGTGTAGAATTAAATATTATCTGTGGAAAAGTACAAGTGTTTTTTTATCACAACAATGTTTGATAAATTCCACCAAGTGCCGACAATCTCAACTATCAACTTCCTTTAATAATTTATACCCAATATGCAAAACAATTGCACTGCTATCACTTCAATTGCTATTGTATTTTAAATGTACTGGCCGCTTGACAAATAATTAGGAACGGAAAAAAATAATTCTTAATTTTGAATTTCGAAAATGGTTATCGCATTTTTTTGTTTCCCGCGTATTCTATGGTTACATCGCTTTATATCTCCTTTATATTGACTAAGTTGAAAGTGCATAATTATTCCGAAGTCATGGGCAAAAAGGAGAGTTGTGATCCATCGACCCGGAAAATTATTCTGGCTCTATATGAACGTAATTGGTCGTATAAAAAGATTGCTGATCATTTGAAGTGCTCTAAAACTAAGGTGTTTAATGCTGTAAATCACGTCAAACAGTTTAATACTACGAATAATGTACCTCAAAAGCCTAAATCCAGAAAAACAATACCACGTGAAGATGCTTTAATTGTTCGTGCAGCAAAGGCTTTGATCCTTTCAAGAGTTTTGAAAACATGAAGAGGGAAGTTTTTGGCGACGGAGGAGTATCTACACGTACAGTACGAAGACGCTTAACTGATGCAAAGTTATTTGGAAGAATCGCCCGGAGTGTACCGCTTCTCACGAAGGTGCACCGAAAAGCTAGGTTGGAGTTCGCGAATAAATATGGCAACTGTACAGCAAGTCAATGGAAAAACGTGTTATTTTCTGATGAAACGAAAATAAATAGACTAAGGTCTGATGGTAAACAGTATGTGAGTAGACCGCCTAAGCAAGCGTTGAATCCTAAGTTCACGAAAAAAGTGGTAAAGCATGGGGGAGGAAACATAAAAGTTTGGGGATGTTTCTCAGGTCATGGTGTTGGGCCAGTTAAAAAGATTGAAGGTATGCTAAACCAATTTAAATACAAGCAAATATTGCAGAGAGAGAAAGACTATGCTTCCTTATGCTGAGGAGAGGTTGTTGGACTACAGGTCTGGATATTTCAGCAAGATAATGAACCCAAACACACTGCTCATTCAGTTAAAAGGTTTCTTAGTGATCAAAAAATTACTGTGTTAAATTGGCCTGCAAATAGTCTAGATCTTAATCTGATCGAAAATCTTTGGAGAGAAGTAGAGTGTGGCTGCGAAAAGGACGAGCAATTTGAACAATATATATGATGTCTTTGTCGAATCGTGGAACAATATTTCAGATGAAACCTGTAAAAACTTAATAGATTCAATGCCCCATCGCTGCAGGGCAGTTATTGTAAGCAAGGGCCACCCTACAAAATACTAATACTGCTTTTTGTAAGCTGTGTTAAAAGGTTTGTAATAAATATTGTTTATTTCATTAAAATTGTTTCTGATACAGTTCAATAAATTAAGTTATTTTACCCTTTCCTAATTATTTGTCCATAGCTAGAAAGTTTCAAATAAATAGTTCAAATGGAACTTTAATTAAATTATCAATTGAAGTTCAACAATTTTACATATTATATATATATAGTATAAAAGCCTGCTTACATAGCTTTATTATCATGTTGTTTAAAGGTAGTAACAGTAATAAAGACTAAAGTTACAGCAACTTGTTTTTCTGAAAGTTACTTTGATATTAGTCGTTCCTAATTATATGACCACAACTGTATATGTCATCTCACTCACACTATCTAATTATGATACTTGCATCAGAGACTATGAAGTATTATGTATGTATGATGTTCAAGAACATATAGGTATATAACAATTACATGGGTGAAGTGTTTTGCTTGTAATTGAATCAAATCAAATAATTTTATTGTCAGGCATCTGTGGCCCATGCAAACAAACATTAAAGTACAAAGTATAACAATAATATAGCCTTTATTCTGTCCTACAGTGATTTTGAAGTTAATTTTTATAGAACATTTTATTCATTACTATTTATTCAGGTCACGTAGCACAGTGCCACATGGCAAAGGCCTCGTCCAACTCCTTCCAATGTTCTCTGTCCCATGCCACTCTTCTCCAGTATGGACCGGCTGTCAATTTAAGTTTGTTTTCCCAGCATCGCCAACCTCTAGTTATTTTTCTTTCATGTGGGTACCAGTCTGTGATCTTTTTACTTAATTTCTCTGGGTTACTACGCAGGATGTGACCTGCCAATGCTGGTTCCTGTAGTAAGCCACTAGGTGTGCTACACAATTTCTCGTAGGTCTTCATTTCGAGTTCTATCCTTTACTCTTGACTCCCAACATGCTTCTCTTCATGGCTCTCTGGCATTTTTCGAGTTTGTTTTTGTGTTCTTTGTTTAAGGCCCACATCTCGCACCCATATGTTAGACAGGGAAGAATAAATGTGTCTTTTGTTTTCATTGATAGCCTCAAGTCTTTACTTTTCATCTCTTTTAGGGACTAGTCTCCACCCGTTGGCTATTCGCTTGTTGATTTCTTTGTGTGTCTAGTCATTTGGAGAGATTATTTGACCAAGGTACACATATTCCTTTACATATTCTAAGTTACATAGGTAGTATATCGGTACAAAATTGAATTAGTAAATAGAGCATCAACTATGTTATTATCACTTCACTTTGCATTACCTATGTCATGGTGCTGTCCTACGCCGAAAAGTTGACGTTGCGGCGCAACTCCAGCAACTGCACCCTAGGCGTACGGATGATACCCCATCTTTTGGAGCACGTACTCCGCGATGTCCTCCGCCTTAGTGTTTTAGTGCAGGCGTGTTTGGCTTCGCAGCACGCAGCTTCTGTTTGGGCTCCCTAAGAGCTTTGCTTGAGTTCTGGGTCGTACGTGGTTGGCGCTTTCTCCTTTGCACAGTCTTGAAACCAATAACAATAGCCCGGTTCGGCGCGCCTTCGTACTGGGAGCGGTATGGGCGCTCGCGGTAACGCTGGCGAAATCTCGATGACGAGGTAGGTACCTAAGTACATAACTAATACCTAGTCCAATTTAGAATTTTTAGAAAAATATTTTGCTTGTCGAAAGTTTTCTCATGAAATTTATTAGAATGTACCAACGACCTATGATGGTCGTTGCAATGTATTATTATTTTGTAATTATAATGTCTTTGAGTCATAAACTCCAATTTCATGACAAAAAACCTACGAAAACTTCACAAAAGGCACTAAATTTGGTCACTGTTTTTTAGAAGAGTAGAAGTCACTTTAGCTCTGCAAAAGGCGGCAAAAAGAAAGACCAAACGTTTGTCAAAATCCCACCGTTCTACGGAAATAAGCAAAAAAGTATCTTTATGATTGAACGAAACTCGAAAAACGACACTCTTTATCTTTAGAAGCCAAAGTAAAAGAAAAGTCACTTTTTTTGCTCGGCTAATCTAAGAAATCAAGTTTGATAGCTGAAGACTCTTTCAAAAGACACTCTTTTTGTGCCTCGTTCTAGACCCCCAGGTCGAACCAGAGCTGGCATGTCAACAAATGTGTCTGTTTTAAGATTTCTGGCTAGTTCTCGGCTAGTTAACGGGGCTCGGCTATCTTAGTCTTTACTTCCCGTTGTAAGCGAGCTCTGTTCTCCTCGGTGGGACAGTAGTCATGCGCGCGCATAGCAGCGTTTTTGTTTCGAATGAGTTCCTTAATATAGTCGGGCAGTTGGAAACGTCTTCCATCTGCCACGGGAACTTTACGAGAACAGTTTACAATTGTATGTAAGTGGCTTGTGAAAACGTCAATAGCCAAAACTATGTCATCCCTAGATGTAATGTACTCGTCAGGATTTTTTGTTAATAGGTGACATAAATATCGATTTAAAATTAGATTTACCAACAAAAATTTACTATACTAATGAAATGTGCGTAGCCGGATTGGAATGCGGCATAAACCAATACACTTGCGTTGAAAAAAAGGCAACCTAGTAACAAAATCCTGTATAGATCACGTATTTACGAAAAGTATGAATGGGTGGCCAGTGCACACAGGCGTAATATCGCAGTCATTAGCAGATCATTACATAACAGCCTGCGCCTTTGTGTGCGTGGAACCGCTGTCTCAACCACCACCACGCGTTATCTACAAACTGGACAATGACCTACTTCACAAAGAGTTACAGGAAATTGATTGGAGTCCAGCGCTCATTTACACAAATCCAAGTGATATCTTGAATCTCATTACAGATAAATTTGATACTATATATAATAAATCTAAAATTAAAATAAATTTAACGAACACAAGTAACAGAAAAGTTTGTAAATGGATAAATAGTATAAATAATTATAGATAATAGAAATACATAAACAATGACATAACTCCCGTTATAACCCACCTCATCAATAGGTGCATTGCTGAGTCAGTTTATCCTGATAAGCTGAAAATTGGAATCATTCGACCAATATATAAGAAAGGGTCGCATAGTGTTTACAATAATTATAGGCCGATAACTATTTTATCTTGCATTGATAAAATAGTTGAGAGGTATTTCGGTAATGAAATATCACGTTATCTGGAGAAAAATAAAGTTATAAACAAATACCAATTTGGTTTTCAAAAAAACCGAGATACCTCTCAACTGTTAGGTCAATTCACTAATGTAATAAATAGGCATTTAAATGATAAAAATCATACAATAGTTATTTTTATAGATTTTAGCAAGGCGTTTGACACATTACGGTATAAAACGTTATTTGCGAAGCTCCAGCAAAATGGTATTCAGGGTCCTCTACTTGACTGGCTTATGAACTATCACTCAAACAGATATACGATGGTAAAAATAGCAGACAGTTATAGTAACAAAATACCTACTGAATTAGGCACCGCCCAAGGCTCAATTTTAGGACCAACAGAATACCTACTATATGTTAATGATATGACCAATGTTATCAATGAAGGATCTATTTATCAATTTGCCGACGACACCTGTATTGTTGTATCACATAAAAACTTATCTACGGCTGAGTGCATAATGCAGAATAATTTTAATTTACTATGTAAGTGGGCGCACGATGTGGGACTTATCATTAACGCGGATAAAACAAAAGCAATGCATATTCACTCATCGCACAACAAAACCTCATACTTACCTACCATCATCGCTCACGAACATACATGCCTCCACGTAAACAACATACAATGCCAGTGTAAAAACATAGCCTTTGTACACCAACATATGTACATAGGCCTTATAATTGATCATAGGCTCAATTGGGGGCCTCATATTAACTATATCTGCGATAAACTTCGCTCAATTGCAAGCAGATTAGCTATACTTAAATATAAACTACCCTATTCGATATTAAGAACACTTTACCTTGCTCTTGCTGATAGTATAATTAGTTACGGCATAAGTAGTTATGGAAGAACGTATAAAACTTATCTTATAAATATATACAAGCTACAACTAAAATTGTTAAAAATTATTATACCTAAAAAAACAAAGATTATGTATGCAAATAATGAAATCGGATTATTTCAACACTGTAACATTCTACCTATTAACCAAAAAGTTAAGATTGTTATTCTCAAAGAAGAGATAAGCTGTATCAGCATGTTAGATCCTAAGATTCGGTATAAATCTCTAAGAAATTTAAGCAGTACAAAAAAATATAATTTACCCGTGTTTAATAACGTATATGGACGAAGAACCTGTGAGTATCTTCTACCAAGTATATTAAATGAAATGGACGATGATATTACACAAACTTACCTACAACAAAAAAACTTCATGTCATCTCTTAAGAAATATTTTGCCAGTAGTGGTGACTGTGATTATACCTATATACTATAAGCAATGACATTCTAATATAGAAATTAGAATATCATTTAATTTAAGATTTAATAGTTCACTTATTTTTTTCCTTGATAATAAAGTTACCATTGCAAACTATTGTTATTGCTAGATGCCAACTTTTTATTGTAAATTGCAATATCATGTAAAAAAAAAAATTGTGTAAAGTCTTATTAGGCAAGCACTCAATTATTGTCTCTTTTTTGTATGTATATGTGTGGATCGCGGGCGGCCCTCACACACGGGCAGGCGGAAGCGTGTTGCGTGTGCGGACCGACCGCGATCACCGCCCAGCTATGGTTGTGAGATGCTTGCCTATTGCTATAATAATAATTAAATATAAGTACGGGGCTCCACAATCACTGATAAACCCTACGGGTTTTTGTTGATTGTGCATATTATGTACCTAGGTTAAGATTTTGAAAATAAAAAATACTAAAAATAAAAAAAAAGGTATTCTGTCTAAAGTCGTTTGCAATAGAATCCAACAATCATGTAAACAAATATGGCGGACTGTGTGTTTATTAAAACAAATTTAAATCTTCGTCTTCGTCATCATCACTATCAGAAGTGTCGCCGGTGACCGTAATTATAAATGGAACCACTGTGTCATCGCTTGCCGTGTCTAAAATGCCGTCGAGCTTTTTCATTTCTTCCTCTTCCTTTAGGACGTGACTTACGCATTTCGACCATTGTTCGGCTCCGATTCTCGCCAACCCTTCGTTCAATAAAGTTTTTATTTCCGCCATTTTAAAAGATTTGTTATTTCTCCCAACATACGACTTAACCTGTGCCCAAATGAGCTCAATTGGGTTGAGTTCGCAGTGGTAGGGAGGAAGGCGAAGCACAGTTATTCCTTTCGATGCGGCGAGCTCGTCAACGTATTTTGTAACATATTTTTTTTAATCAAATTTTGTGAGTAACTGTGCTTTTATTTCACTTGTTTCAAAAGCTATATTTTTGCTACGTAACCATTCTTGTATAGCATCCTTGTGATCTATTCAAATAATTAGTTACGAGGGCAATACAATATTAAAGTGCGTCTAATAGATTTCCGTTGTAGGTAATAGATCTAAATCATTCTTACCTCCTGATTACTCCTTGAGAAAAAATACCAATCGTATGCTATATCAAAGTCCGTGATGCCGTGCAAAGGTCGTCGTTCCAAGAAAAATATGTCCAGCCAAATCGTAAAGCAAAACAAAAGTCCAAAATGAGAATGCAAAGTCGTAGAAATCGGAAACAGAAAACGGAAACAGAAAACACTAATGCACAGCGAACCCACAGAACAGTGAATGACTGTGAATGACAATTCTAACAAAATGGCCACCTGTCAATTTTTAAAAACTAACCATTATTTTTATGGCTTAGGATACAATCCGTTTTGGTTAATTATATTAAGCTCTTGAAAAAAAAATTTTATTGTATTCAAATAATATTAAATTAAAATAATTTATTAAATTAAAAATAAAAGATAACTTCAGATTACGAACAACACTAACTTTTCAATGACTTATAGAGTTCGATGAGTAAAAAACTAAGATGACAGCTTGTCAAATACTTCGAAATTTTTACGTTGCAAATGTTTTAACAAATTTAACTTATAAATACAAGTTAAATCGTGTTGAAGATAATGTGAAAACAATGGTGCGTTCGTTGAAATCAGACTATGTTCATAATTGATCGTCAAATGTATGTGATTACGGAGTAATCGTGACAATTTGGTTTGTTTACATGATTGTTGGATTCTATTGCAAACGACTTTAAGACTGGTGAAGAGGTCACTGACTTGAGTCTGTTATGCAGCTTGTTCCAGTCTGTAATAGTCTTGTTCTCAGGCGGGGTGACAGTGAGGTCGCCTAGCCTTGTAACAACAGGTCGATGGTCAGAGGTTAGTTCATGATGAACTTCTATGCTCCGCAAGGGGAGTAATATGTTTTTAATAATCATTATGTCTGGAATATCTCCCTCAGAATCGGGAACATTCTTTGGGAAGTGAGTCGGATTCATACGAGCTATTATGTCAAAGCGAAGCTTTTCCATAATTTTCTCCAGTCGATTACCGTTAGTATTACTTGCTCTACTGTTCCAACATGCGTGCTTACTATTGAAGTCTCCTGCCAAAATCACGGCATTGCCCAGTTTAAGTAGGGTGGAGATATCGCTCTCTTCAATTTGTCTAAATATGCGACCCTGAGCGTTGTTTTGTGTATGTCTTTGATAACAAGAGGCTATTGATATAGTCTGATGTCCCGTCATTGCAATCTGACAAATAGTCGATTCGATGTTTTCGAGAGGCGGCGTGTCAATAGATGTTACATGAAGGGACCTGTGGTGATATATCACCGTTCCCCCCAAGGCTGCGTTAGTTCTGTCATTTCTGAGAATTTTGTAATTACTAATGTTTGGATTTCTTCTTGAACCAACATAGTATCAACTTGATGGTGAGACAAAAACTCACAAATCAAATCCTTTTGTTTTTTGAGACCATCCGCGTTGAAAAACGCAAGAGTCAGTGAACGCGGTTTTCTCCTTCCTAGTGTGCATTTTGATTGCTAGTTGTGTTTTGCGGCCTAGGGCCGACCTTATCTTGTTAACCATGGGTCTAAATTCGCATTCGACTCATAGGATCGCGCCCACGCCCCCGATTTGCGAAGCTTCGTCTAACTTCCTAATGTATAGGTCTATCTCGTTGGGATCTAGCTCACCCAGAACTAATAGCAGACTGCTAACACGGTCTAATGAGACGGTCGGGGTCGAGTGACTCGGAGGATTTAGCTGTAGGAGCCGGGGCTCTGAGAGCTGGTGTGACGTTATGTCTAATAGGTGCGACAGCTTTAGGAGCTGGCGCAGGACCCCAATTTGGAGTGTCACTAGGTGGCGGTAGAGACCCATGGCTGGCCTTTGGAGTTGGTAAGCCGGGCCATTGAGTCGGTTTGTTAGAGGGTTGTGCGTTTGGCGGTCCCTTGTCGGCTGAGGGCCTCAGAGGAGTCGGACGTTGCAGCGCGGCCCTGGGCTTGACGCGCGGGCGACCCGGGCATCCGCCATAGGAGGCAGTGTGCCCAAGTTTCCCGCATGTCACGCAGCCGGGAGACTCTGTGCAGTCCTTAGGATCTTTAGGCCTCGGACAATCGTCGGTGTGGTGATGCGAGGAAACTGTATCAGTTTAATCTGACTAAAGATTTCCATCCACAAAGATCCTGACACACCTCTTGCTAATATTGCTTGAAAAAGTAACTACAGCCAGATTTAAGCATAGATACATTAAGTACTGTGGTTTAAGTAATGATTTTTTCCCAAACGGGAAAACTGTATCAGTTTAATCTGACTAAAGGTTTCCATCTACAAAGATCCTGACACACCTCTTGCTAATATTAATCTTGAAAAAGTGACTACAGCCAGGTTTAAGCACAGATACATTAAATACTATGGTATATAGTAACGGGAAAACTATATCAGTTTAATATGACTACATATTTACATCTACAACGATCCGCACCTCTTGCTAATATTTATATTGAAAAAGTGATTACAGCCATGTTTATGTATTGATTTTTTCCCATACGAGCGAGAAAACTGTATCAGTTTAATCTGACTACAGATTTCCATTTACAATGATTCTGACAGACTTTTTGGCACTTTGGTAAAACATGGTGACTAGGGTCTGATTATGGAACTGGAAGATGAGTACGGGATCTCCTCAACGGACAACAGTCGACCCTTCGAGTTTGGGCTCATTTGATTGGTATTTATTAGCACTTTGGTAAAACATGGTGACCAAGGTCTGCTGATGGGACTGGAAGGTGGGTACGGGATCTCCTCAACGGACAACAGCAGACCCTTCGAGTTTAAAGTCATATTCTTTTGTTTTCCATATTTCCACGAAAATCTCTTCAACGCGAGCGGAGCCGCGGGCAAAATCTAGTAATTAAATAAGTTTATTTTAAAGGTTCTTTTCTCTCGAAATTTTCACGTTTTATAGAATTTATAACTTTTCAGAGCAAGCCATAAAGCAAAACGGAACAAACAGCAAAATGATCGTGCTTTGTACTGATGATTTGTGTATGCATCTCTTTTTCACGTCTCACACACACACAAATAGTAGAGAAAGAAAGGATGTGTTCAATTATGCGCTGTAACAGCGTCAAGACGATTTAATAAAAAAAAAATTTCATGCTTTTTTTTATGGACGGTACAGGTTTTTTACACGGCAGTCATGCCGTGTAATTTTTTACCTGCAACAAATCCGCTGGAAGGTTAGGGGCTAATATCGGATTAGCGCACCCTTACAGAAAGTACTCGTGATCCGCACGCGACGACCGAACGATACCTGTCGCGGCTCGCCCAAATACTGCTAGCGAGCCACGAGGGGGGGAATTATATGAGAGAGGCTGATGTTAAAAATAAAAATAAAAATACCATAAGATGAGATGTATCATATAATCCTCTCTCCATTGCTTCGCATACTTAGTTGTCAACTCAAATTCAATTAACTGTTTGATAGAAGATTAAAAGACTGTCTCCCCGCAGCATGATGCTCCTGACTCCCCTGCTCCATATTCTCCATCTGTAATTGAAACAGTACATGATTCTACTTGGCGTAAAATCACTAGACTTGAACCCCTAAACTAGACTTGGCACGATTGACTATCAAACAGCATGGTCTATAAATCAAGTCGTCAATATTCATAGTAACCCTATATTCTCCCTAGGTATATATGTATGTATGCCATCCTAAATTTAAGGGGTATTTCGTTACCTACCTACTTCCTAAGTTGATCAACCTGTCATACTACTGAAGCTATTTTACTATATAGAAACATTCTAGGGTCAAGAGTTCTCTGTAGGACAAGTAAACAGGAAAGTACTCATAGGCTTCATATAACAAGGTTAGGCAACAACCACAAACCTTCGGGTAATATCTTTCTCCTAACAGGATACCCTGAACAGCGATATCCTCCAACCTACCTGCCTACCTACCTAGCTACCTACCTACTTATTTGCTCAGATTCATAACAGACATAATGAAAGCTCAGTTCATATTCCATCGTGCCTTTCCCACAGGTCACACTTACGGTGGTCGGTCAGCACCGCACTCTTCACCGTCTAGGATCTGAGATCTATTACCAAGATTATTGCCATCGAGCCTTTCCTACAGGTCACACTTACGGTGGTCGGTCAGCACCGCACTCTTCACCGTCTAGGATCTGAGATCTATTACCAAGATTATTGCCATCGAGCCTTTCCTACAGGTCACACTTACGGTGGTCGGTCAGCACCGCACTCTTCACCGTCTAGGATCTGAGATCTATTACCAAGATTATTGCCATCGAGCCTTTCCTACAGGTCACACTTACGGTGGTCGGTCAGCACCGCACTCTTCACCGTCTAGGATCTGAGATCTATTACCAAGATTATTGCCATCGAGCCTTTCCTACAGGTCACACTTACGGTGGTCGGTCAGCACCGCACTCTTCACCGTCTAGGATCTGAGATCTATTACCAAGATTATTGCTATCGAGCCTTTCCTACAGGTCACACTTACGGTGGTCGGTCAGCACCGTACTCTTCACCGTCTAGGATCTGAGATCTATTACCAAGATTATTGCCATCGAGCCTTTCCTACAGGTCACACTTACGGTGGTCGGTCAGCACCGCACTCTTCACCGTCTAGGATCTGAGATCTATTACCAAGATTATTGCCATCGAGCCTTTCCTACAGGTCACACTTACGGTGGTCGGTCAGCACCGCACTCTTCACCGTCTAGGATCTGAGATCTATTACCAAGATTATTGCCATCGAGCCTTTCCTACAGGTCACACTTACGGTGGTCGGTCAGCACCGCACTCTTCACCGTCTAGGATCTGAGATCTATTACCAAGATTATTGCCATCGAGCCTTTCCTACAGGTCACACTTACGGTGGTCGGTCAGCACCGCACTCTTCACCGTCTAGGATCTGAGATCTATTACCAAGATTATTGCCATCGAGCCTTTCCTACAGGTCACACTTACGGTGGTCGGTCAGCACCGCACTCTTCATCGTCTAGGATCTGAGATCTATTACCAAGATTATTGCCATCGAGCCTTTCCTACAGGTCACACTTACGGTGGTCGGTCAGCACCGCACTCTTCACCGTCTAGGATCTGAGATCTATTACCAAGATTATTGCCATCGAGCCTTTCCTACAGGTCACACTTACGGTGGTCGGTCAGCACCGCACTCTTCACCGCCTAGGATCTGAGATCTATTACCAAGATTATTGCCATCGAGCCTTTCCTACAGGTCACACTTACGGTGGTCGGTCAGCACCGCACTCTTCACCGTCTAGGATCTGAGATCTATTACCAAGATTATTGCCATCGAGCCTTTCCTACAGGTCACACTTACGGTGGTCAGTCAGCACCGCACTCTTCACCGTCTAGGATCTGAGATCTATTACCAAGGTTATTGCCATCGAGCCTTTCCTACAGGTCACACTTACGGTGGTCGGTCAGCACCGCACTCTTCACCGTCTAGGATCTGAGATCTATTACCAAGATTATTGCCATCGAGCCTTTCCTACAGGTCACACTTACGGTGGTCGGTCAGCACCGCACTCTTCACCGTCTAGGATCTGAGATCTATTACCAAGATTATTGCCATCGAGCCTTTCCTACAGGTCACACTTACGGTGGTCAGTCAGCACCGCACTCTTCACCGTCTTGGATCTGAGATCTATTCATCATTTCCATCCTTGCCCTACCTATACCTACCTACCTGCGTATCAACAAAGATATAAGGGAAAGCAAAGTGCCAGTCTCCCGAGCCTCGTGGCAAAACTCAGGTTTACACAACTGAGCTATTCCTAGTGCCACGCAGACGGTAGTCAACAACGTCGCACACTTGAGAACCGTCTTCTTTGAGACTACCTACCTATTTCTCTATAGACTAGACTCATGACAAGTGAGCAAGAATCGCCCGCAGGCTTCGTATAACAAGCTCGATCTCGGATCATACACCGAGATCGCATATGGCATGATGGTTCAGTAAGCATTAGATTAACCAACTCGAGTCATAGACCGCATCTTATATTAACATGTTATGCAATAGGAATTCAAGGGTATTCAAGCCATCCACTTAGCTTTCATGTACGGTGCGTCCGTGCACGAGGTCACGCCATCACGTTGCCAGCCACTGTCTGCACTGCCTCCAGCATCAGCGATCGCGATCAATCCATTCACGTACAGTTACGACTATCACTAGTCTCAGGTTCACAGTTCAGAACATTATAAGCAGATGTATTTCACCGAGACACACACAGTGGGCTTTGAATTGAGGTTAACAAATGTGGTTTCTTTCACAGTCGACAAGAAAAGACGCGCCAAACGGAAATCACGTTCGTGCTACCATAGACTGCCGCTGTAAACGTCAGTCGCGATCACAGAGTAAACAAGTTTACGTAGTGTTGCTACTCACCAAGTTTTTAGAGATTTCGCGTTACGTCGTGACAATACCACGAGTCCAGATGCCTTGGCAGGATAGTAGTGGAAAGAATTGTTATTTTAATGTTAATAAGACTGTTTAGTATAATATAAATGTTACACTATTAAAAGAGGATATAAAATGTTATGTTATAAATAAATTGTTGTGTTATTGTTCGTGAGCGGCACGAAACCAACTCACTTTTGTACATGAATTTAGAACTTGCTTAATTATCGTCTTCCGTATGGCACTAGAAATTGGCCTCAATACCAGTGGATGCCGTGTAAGCAACCTTGACTTAAGTAAACTATGTTACGAGGAAATATTAATTTTGTTGAGATAATAAATGTGTGGACAAAGTCCGTACACCCGCTTAGGGCCCAAATTACCTAAAATCGAATAAAAATAACCCCACCGGCAACGCTGCTTTGATGTGATGTTGAAAAAAATCTTCTTGCGTGCCCTATCTAATGAGAGTTTGTATATGGGCGTCTCTTTTGCACGTTTTGCCTCATCCTCAACACACACACACCCTCACAAAAAATAAGGATAAGATTCATTCCGTTTTGCGCATTCACGCATGATGTGCCTCATAATTATTTCGTTTTGGGCATCAACTGAGTCAAAACGATTTAAACTAGGGCCATCGAGTGATGGCCCCTATGACAGCTGCGTTTAGTGATGAGGTACATATCAAATATCGGCTAAAAATAAAAATCAAGTGTGAGTTTACTCAACTTTAGACGTCATTAACATTCAACATTATAACAAAAAAGGCAAATGTGCCAAATTTGCCGCCGCGACCAGACGATTTCATTATTGAATCATTCCAATTCTGTCAACATGTCATTATAACTCCCCGTTAATGCATCGTCTTCACTGCTATGGTGCGTTGTCCATAAATATGACCGATGGTTCTTCTAAGCAGAGCAACATCTTGTTGAACCACTCTGTGAACTTATCTCCGTTCATTTCTTCGTGGTAGTCGCCGGTTATTTTTGAAGCGAAAGCTATCAAGCACCCATCAACAAAGCCATTGGCAGTCCTGGCGTGGCAAATTATAAGCCTAGCTCCTTTTCCACTTGGGACTTTGGACGTTGGTATAGCCAACTGTATGATTTGCATTCAGCCAGGTTTCGTCTAAGAAAACGACGTTTTTCTAGTCTTTAATAGTTTGCACTTCTTGCAAAAATGTGTATCTTGCCATCACAATATCTGTTCTCTCTATTAAAACTTTTCATTTGTCGCACTTCTTGTATCGGAAGCAGAGATTTTTTAAAACCTTCGACAAGGAAGATTTTCCTCCGAAAAATAAGCCAGCTTCCTTTGGCGACTCCAACAACTTTTGCCTTGTAGTATATTCCTTTCGCAAGTAATAGCCTAGTATATGTCTACGGATGGAATCATCATCGAAGCTATCGACATTTTTAATTGGCTTGCAGCGTTTTTTTCTTTTTTGGCGTGTGCAGAACATTATCTTCCATACCAGTGTCATCGAATTTTTATTTTCTGACTCTCTTGACCGTTCTCTTTCCAATAGCAAGCGCCTCAGCTACTCTTTCAGTCACTAATGCTAGGGGTAATAATGGCCACCCATTTACTGTCTCTGTTGCAAAATAATCACACAGTCGTAAAACAAAATCACGAGACTGACTGTTTAGAACAGTTTTCTTCGAATTTCTTGACATATCAGCAAAGAAATCAAAACTTTCAAAACGTAATCGGTGAACAGAGTCCTAATTAACAAGCACTGTAATGAAACTTCAGCGGCCTATGTACATAAACAAAACGAACTGCCGGTTGATTGGTTGTCGGCGACAGAAATAACAAATAAAACCGGTCGCCAATGTAGCTCTTACTTTTTTTAAATACTTTTTTTTCAGCCTCTGTATCGTCTTTGGTAAAATTCAAATGGGTACGGAATATATGTATGACGGCGTCTCAAGCTAGCAGCAATTCTTGTGTTAATTATTGCGTAACCTGGCGACCTCAAACATGAACTATAAAAATGAGAAACCTTGTTTTAAGGAAAAACATTATTTGTTTCCAAAAGAATTCTATTGCACAAAAAAGTAACATTCAAATCGAAAAATAATAACCGAAACAAGTAGTACATCACTATCAACAATGAAGTATTACATATTTTTGTTGACACTTGCTTATAAATCGTTACGATACTTTGTAGGCATTTAAACGTCATAGGGGCCATCACTCGATGTCCCTTCTATAATAGGAGAAAAAATATTTTTGTGTTTGTCGCAAAATTACCCGAAATTACCTGACAGTCATGATTACCCGCTAGATACCCGTTTAGTGCCTAAATTACCCGAAATCGGGTAAAAATACCCGTACCGGCAACGCTGCAGCTTATAGCCTTTATGAACAAACTAGCTTTTGCCCGCGGCTCCCCCGCGTCGAAGAGATTTTCGTGGAAATAAGGAAAACAAAATAATATGATTTTTTGAACGACTATATGCAACGGACACCATGTTTAAGCAAAGCGCTAATAAAGATCAATCAAATAAGCCCAAACTCGAAGGGTCTGCTGTTGTCCGTTGAAGAGATCCTCAAAAGTGTTAACATCAAAATCTGTACCAGTCTTGTTAAAAATTGTATTTTCCTGTTTAAGGACGCTAGGTGGCGCTTCAAGTGTTAACATGTGATAACAATCTGTACCAGTCTTGTTAAAAATTGTATTTTCCTGTTTAAAGTCTGTTAATCGTGAAGGCAGTGATTTGTCCGGGAAGTTTGTATTCGAAATCGTCCTGTCAATTGTTATCTGTACTTAAATACACGCGTATGTTGTGTACTTTGAGGTGAAATAGTGACGTGATCAAACATAAGAAAGGGACACAGATGGTCTGTTTTTGTGTGTACAGGAGGTTATTTACAGTGACATTAATTATCTGTGCTGCGTACATACATTCAATAGTGTCTATAATAGTAAATAAACTGAAAACCAAGTATTCATTTTAGCCAATAATTGTATACCCACATTAAAAAAAGACATCTCGTCCGTTACTCCACACCTACCTACATACTAGAATTAATTGAAGTGTTGTCATATTTACAATAAAGAGGGCGTTACGTCTTATATTCACAATGGAATGTGGGAAATGTAAACTTCACACGAAGGCAGATGAACGTTTGAAATGCGCTGTTTGTGCAAACATATTGCACTTTTTATGCGCAGGACTCGATGAACCCACTTTCCGGAAGATCCTACCAAAAAATAAACCTAAAGTCGCCGTCAATAGAAATTGTGGACTATGTAAACAAACCGTTTTCTCAATTTTTCTCAAGGTTCTGTCACGGAGTCTCACTGAACATTATTCCAAATCATGAAGCATCAAGTCTTACCTGCCATTCACTGTATTTCATCGAGAAATATTCAATAATCACCAGTTAATTACGGAAAATCATAGAATCAAAAGTCAATTCTGTACTGCGTCGAGATTGCTGTCATATTTTTTTCTCATCGAATCTGTATTGTCTTTGAAAATTAGTGATGTACGAATCTATTTGAATATAAACCTATTTTATTCGTGATGCTATTTTATTCCGTAATTTTTTTTTGACAGCGTTACTTCGTATTCTTTGACATAAACGTGTGTGTGATTCTATCGAGAGCTTGTTGCGTTGCTCTAAAATCTTCTGTGTTTTCGGTATTCTAACAACTTGGCTTCTCTTACTGATCTTTCTTTGTGATTTGGATAGTGTTTTACCTTGAGACTACGACAATTGGTTCCGTCATAGTAATGGACAATGCCCCATATCATTCGCGTCAAATCGAAAAGGCGCCCAACATGAGTTGGCGGAAGGAGGCTATCCAAAGCTGGTTGCGCGAAAAAGAAATCAAATTTCAAGAAACCGAAATCAGAGCGAATCTCATAGCTAAAGTAGATAAGCAAAAATATACAAAAATGTATGTAGATGAGTTGGCGGCATCGAAAAATGTGACAGTTTTGCGCCTTCCACCATATAATTGCGAGCTTAACCCGATAGAATTGGGCCAGAACAGTGGGCGAAATGTGTAGCTCATGTCCCAAAAGTAGAAGAAAAAATTAAAGAACTGGATGGGATAATAAATAGGGCCACCGACGCTGTGACGGAACCATTTGTATTTAACGTGGGCGATTTGACTAGCGATTCATCAGAATATTTTAGCGATGAATCAAATAAAGAAAATTAATTAAGCACCTAACATATTTTAATCACATACTTACCCATCTCTAGATAGTTCACCTATTCATAGACAAAGACAACATGGCGCTTTGTTTACATAGTCCACAATTTCTATTGACGGCGACTGTAAGTGGAAATGCGAAACCTGTAAGCAACCGAAAATAAGTAGTCCGGTGGTTATAAACAATGCTGAAGGTTCTTCTACATTTTCGTCGATCATTAATATTGACGCGAATAGTCTAATGAGATTGGTCGAGGATAAATTCAATAAGTTGCAACAATCACTGGAATCGCTTAGGTCAGATGTAAACGGCAGACTTACAAATCTGACAAACTGCGTGAGCTCTTTGGACGATCGCAGCACGACAATCAAAAATAGCTTGTCGACTTTCTCGGATTCGACTGCTCAACGGCTGAAAATGAGTGTCTATCGAAAACTATCTCGCAGCTAAAGCTCGTTATTAATGACCGAGAGCAGGAACTTCTCCTAAACGATGACGAAATTTCTGGTATACCGGAGGAGAAAGGTGAAAGTATAGGCCATATCGTTTCATTGGTATCTCAGAAGTTGGGAGTGCAGATAGAAGAACGTGACGTGGTCCATGCGGTGCGTGTTGCGACCCAGCGGCCTCGTCGACGGGGAGCGCAGTGGAGGCGGCGGCGGCAGCGGTGCGGTATCGTCGGCTGCGACGGGACGGCCACGCCCCATCGCGGTGCAACAGGCACGCGTGCGACGCGGCGTTACTACAGCTGACTGCGGCGTCACTGGCCCTGCACGGCGCTTCTACGTAAACGAACGATTGACGAAAACCAACCATGGAAAGAAAAAGGGATGGAAATATTTTTGGACCAAAGAAGGAAAAGTCCTAGTTCGCCAAGAAGAGGGAAAAATCAGTCACCGGCTTAGATATGAGGCTGATATCCTGCGTGTTTTTGGCGCAAGTGCGGTTAGTTCGTGTACATAAAATATTGTGTAAGCTGTTTGGTATAACTTTTGGTCGAGAATTTTATTTACTCTGTATACATATAATGTTTTCAATGTGTAGTAATACTAATCTTTGTGGAACTGAATCTTTTGATAACCAGATAGATTGTTGCTTTTCACTTTTGCAAGCAAGTGTGTTTATTTGCGTCAAAAACTAAATATTTATATTTTTATAACTTCCACATTTTATAACCTGACTGATTTAATTTACTGGATGTGCACATATTTATTTTATAATAATATATATTTTATGTACATCTTAATATTTATATTCCAAACACTTAAATTTAATTTTCTACCTGAACTCTATAATTTAACAAATTTTCTATTGTTAGAACTGTTTAAGTACTCGTGCCAGTTTTTATTCAATTTTAAAAGGCAAAAACAAATTCTTAAAAGTTAGTTTGCTTAATATAGGCTCACTAGGGACAGGTCATGATGAATTTCATGTGGTGATGCAGCGGGAAGCCGCTGACATAGTGGCCATCAATGAGACGTGGCTGAGGCCGGGTGAGGAGGAGAAAGCTCCAGTCTGTCCGGGCTATCAGCTGCGGCACGTTCCTCGTCCTCCGGGCTTGGGAGGTAGGTGGCGCGGCGGAGGTGTGGGCTTTTATATTAAAAAAGGAGTGCGGGCTCGAGTAATTGCTCATCCGTCGTCTACAGTAGAACAGATGTGGATGTTGCTGACAGTGCACGGTGCTCGTCTCGCTGTAGGTACTGCTTACCGTCCTGAATGTGTTAATGCTGATGATTTTATTGACAGCATTACTGAATCATTATTGTCGTTTAGTCATTTTGATTAAATAATTTTAATGGGAGACTTCAACATTAATCTTTTGGATACCAAGGTTGATGTTACAGTAAAATTTAATAACTTCTTGTTTTACACACAACTAAACCAACTGGTAAAAGAACCAACGCATTTTTTTTCCGACAGTAGTAGAACATTAATAAATTTGGTAATGACAAATGCAAAAGCTCGTGAAGTTACAGTTCCCCAGTCTTGAGCAAACATACATTTATAAGTGTTGTCCTTGATTTAAAGCTCGAAAGAATTAAGCTTACATGTATAATATCACGTAATATCACAAGGATAAATAATGTACAGTTCAATGAGGATGTTGAAAATATATGCTGGGACGACATTTTAAACTTGGAATCAGTAGATGATATGGTGGCCACGATCGATTCATATGTAACACAGTTATTCGATTTACATGCACCAAAAAAAAGATAACAGTGAAGCAGATGAGGTTGCCATGGATCACTGATACAATAACTGTTATGATGAAATTAAGAGATGAAGCTCATGAAACATTCCGTAAAACAAAATTGGATAAACACAAAATGTATTATAAATCCTTGAAAAAACTAGTAATAACAGGATTAGATAAAGAAAAGTGTGCATATTACGAACACCATGTTAACTCTCAGTATAAAAATCCAAAATCTTTATGGAAAAATAAAAAAACAAACTGTGGAATATAAACAACGTAGTAAGGACTTACCAGATAATTTTAATGATGCTGAAGCTATTAATGATCATTTCTTAAACGTGCCTGGGGATACATAGGTAACACTAAAAGTTTCCGGAACTGGCCACTTACATAAACAATATTTAAAAATTTATTGCAATATTTGAAAATAGAACTCTTTGGCTGTAAAATGCAGTTTGTTTCATCTGACTGTCTTTTGTTTTTACCTTGTGGCGCCATTTAAAAAATTGTGTGTCTACATCAACATGGATTTAACTCGGGAAAATTTTCGTAGTATGATTTTTTACGATTTTAAGTGTAATTTGACAGCTCAACAGAGCATCGCTCGGCTTGAAACAGCTTTTGGCAATGAAGCACCATGCAAGACGACTGTTTATAGCTGGTTTGCAGAATTCAAGCGTGGTCGTATCAATCTCAGTGACGAATCTCGCGATGGTCGGCCGTCCACCGCTGTGACCAACAAAAACATCGATGCTGTGCGCCGTATGATTGAAACAGACAGGCATGTGACCTACCATGAAATTCGCGCATCCTTAGAAATAGGCATGAGTCAAATACAATCAATCCTACACAAACATTTGGGTGTGAGAAAGCTGTGCTCGCGGTGGATCCCACACAACTTGACCGAGGCTCAAAAAACGGACCGCGTCACTTGGTGCAGTGCCATGCTTACCAGATTCAATGAAGGTGCGTCAAATTTGGTGTGGGACATAGTAACAGGTGACGAAACATGGATTTATTGCTACGATCCCAAATGATCTTGATCCCAAAAGCAGCAATCGAGCGTATGGGTCTTTCAAGATGAGCCGAAACCAACCAAAGAGGCGCGCGTGAAAAGTGCATCTAAGCGGATGATTGCTTCTTTTTTTAATAAAACTGGACACGTGGCTACTGTTGCTTTAGAGAATTTGTTTGCCGGAAGTTATTGACGAACTCCGTAAAAATAACCGTAAACGCCGTATCATCCTGCACCACGACAATGCTAGTTCTCACACGGCCAGACAGACAAACGACTTTTTGAAGACGAAAAATGTAGAACTCATGAGTCATCCTGCATACAGTCCCGACCTGGCACCTTGTGACTTTTTTCTGTTCCCAAAAATTAAGAACCAATTACGCGGTCAACGATTTTCATCACCAGAAGAGGCTGTCGAGGAGTATGAAAAACACGTTTCAGAGGTCACCACAGGGGAGTGGCACAAAAGTTTTCAAAACTGGTTTGATCGAATGAAAAAGTGCATAGACGCCAAGGGAGATTATTTTGAAAAACAATAAATTAATTTTGTACCTTTAATAGTATTTTTTCATATTCATTCCGGAAACTTATAGTGCGTCCCACGTATTGAATGAATGAATGAATGAATGAATGAATGAATAGACACTTTATTGTACACACGAAATAAAATTAAATAATAAAACGTAAAGAATACACAGTATTGCACAAAGGCGGGCTTATTACTAAGAGCAATTTCTTCCAACCAACCTTTGGGTGGTGAAGAAATAATTATTAATAAAATATACAGGTGGGACAAACAAATAAATATTTGATAAGGAAAACAATAACCAATAAAGTGAATCTACATAACTAAATCTACATCTTACTATTACTATTAATATTCCTCTATCTGACCTGACCTATTATGAACTCACCGTTTTAACTCTTCTAGTTTCTCATTGCGTAAGATTGACGAAACGGTGGTTGAAAAGCATTTACTGAATATTGATACTAAAGCGCATGGCATCGACGGTTTGACTATCGATATGATTCTACTTACCCTTCCAAGAACGCTTAAAATAATTACAGCAATCGTCAATAGATCACTTCTTACCAGCCACTTTCCGCAATGCTGGAAGACAGCAGCAACCTATTTCAAAGATACCACTTCCCGTTCAAATTAAAGATCTCAGAGCAATTAGTATTTTACCAATTGTATCAAAAGTGTTGGAAAAGATTGTCCATTCTCAGTTGTCGTCATATTTAGAATACAATAAAATTCTTCCCTCCGTACAGTCCGGTTTCAGAAAGGGTGTCAGTACATCCACAGCTTTAGCAGATGTAGTTGATAATGTCATAACAGCGGACAGCGAGAGACGAGGGTATGTGTACTGCTTTGGTATTGTTGGATTTTTCACGGGCCTTCGACTGCATTAGCATTCCTTTGCTTTTGCGAGAGTGAAGCCTCAATGACGATGTCCTTAGATTCTAAGCCTTAGACCATAATTTTACTTTGGTTAATTTTTGTTATTATTTTTCTCAACTATTTTATGTGGATGTCAATAATTTATGTAGATTAGTTAACTTTCTTTTAACTTTTTAATTGTACAGCGAATTGGATTATTCTGTAATGCGGTGCAAATTTTTGATAAATAAATAAATAAAATTGTCAAAACTTAGTTTTTATGGGGTTGAAAGGGGAACTGTTGAATGGTTTAATAGTTATTTAAGTAATAGAAAACAGCCCGTTCAACTACGTAAAACAGATGGATCAACCATTGCTTCAGTATCTAAACATCTATCTCGAGGCGTTCCCCAGGGTTCGATACTTGGCCCCTTCTTTTTATTTTGTGCACTTCTAACATTACACAAGTCATTAAAAATTGTAGTTATCATATTTACGCTGATGACCTACAGGTTTATTATTCGTTCAAGCCTAAGGATACAACACATTTAATTAAAGTAATCAATGATGATTTAAATGCTATAGCTGATTGGTCAGGACGCTGTGCCTTAGTGCTAAATTCTGAAAAAACTAAATTTATGCTGCTTGGTACTAATAAGCAAGTCTCCGATTGCACAGCCCAGAACCCGCAAATAATTATTAAGGGCGCTGACATTGAAAGAGTGAGTGAAGCTAAAAATCTGGGAATGAAAATGGACAGCTTTTTGAATTTTGAAAATCATGTTGTTAATGTGGCCAAAAACTGTTTTTACAGGTTAAAGCTTCATTATAAAATTAGAAAATACATAAGCGTCGAAGTTAGAATTAAAATGTGTGAAACTTTGATTTTGTCTAAATTAAATTATGGTGATGTAGTATTTGGAGGCTGCATACTGGCAAGGTCACAACGTCTCATCCAGCGGGTACAAAATGCGTGTACACGCTTTTGTTTCAACATCCCTCCTCGTACTCATGTCACGCCTTACATGAACGATAGCAATCAATTAAAAATGGCTGCTGGGATAGTCAAGCACAAACAACCCAAGTTTTTATATGACAAACTTCAATGGTCCTCCACCGTCAATCAATATACTACAAGAGCTTCCGCTTATCTCATTATTATACCCAAACATCAATCGGTTGGATTCAAAGGCAGTTTTCGATCCAGGGCGTCAAAGGTATGGAATGATTTGCCCCCTCCCATTTGAGAATGCAAAACAAAAGAAACATTTCGGATCAATCACGAATTTAAAGCAGGTAAAATACTTTTCTGAAAAATAATGATACTTTTATACGAGGATCTTTATTTTTCGCCTGTGCGATTGTAACATTGAAGCAAAAATGTAAATCTCACCAGCAAAACTTTTTTCAGTTATCATAAATACAAAAATTTGAATCAAAATGCGTGATACAACTACGAGTATGGTTTTTCAGTTCCAAATAATACTTTTAATGTCTTAATCCAATACACAACATTTCAAAATTGTTTTAATATTACAATCAAATTACAATAAATTTATTGCGTTCACTAATCCTTAGGATTTTAAATAACATATTGATACTTCATTTTATTTCACCGTTATGCACTAGGCCTATTTTTTCATAGTGACGAGACGAAGAATCGTTCAATTAATCGGTAAGCGGCCGATCAATCGATATGGCGAGTAAACGTTTATGACAAAACGACGCATAAGTAACGAGACTCATTTCAGCCATTTCATTTATAGGGTTCCGTAGCCAAACGGAGCCGATGATACCCTTTTACTAAGCCGACGATGACTGTCTTTATACTTCCATCATCACTAAAGTTAGCACATTTACCCAGTTTTTAGACTTTTTAGTATGTATTGAGATAGACGGCCTGCATTCTTTTTTTCATGAAAATGTTTATGGTATGATTGTCATGTTGACACCTGCCTGACTCGTTAAATCTGCAACATAACAGAGTATTTCTTTTCACAAAAGAACGCTTCTGTAAAAGAAAACGAGTACGCTGTGTTCTTTCTGAGTCACTGTTAGCGTGATAAGATCTTTGAATTCCATGTCATATAATACACTGGTGGACAAAAAAATCGACTCAAGCATTGTTTTTCTACATTTAAGGAAATAACCCAATCATACAAGCATAAACTTACATAATCCGTAAATCATTTTAAAGGTATAGGCTCTTCCGTCGTTGCCATGCAAGCACATTCGGGACTCGTCAGAGAACAAAATGGAGCGCCATTGGTCCAAGGTCCAGTTTACGTGTTCTCGGGCAAATTGAAGTCGCGCTTGCCGATGAGCTGTGGTCAGTTAGGGCCCGGTCGCTGGTCTTTTTGGTGTCAGGTTAGCTTTCTTTAGTTTTCTAGCGATCGTTCGCCGACTTACAGCCCGATCTCGTACTTGTCTGAGTTCTTGTTGGATCTCAACTGCGGTCATGTGACGATTTCTTAAAGAACTTAAAACGATGAAGCGGTCATCTTGCTCAGAAGTGCATCTTGTTCTGCCAGACCCTGGCCTCCGAATGACGCCGCTGGTCTCCACGAAGCGTCTGAAGACTCTGGAGACAGCTGATTGGCTTAGGTGTAATTCTGCAGCCACGCTTCGTTGGTTCCGCCCCAATCGCAATAGGGCAAGCACTTGAGTGGCCTCTAATGGCGTGGTGTCCATTTTCGGATGACGTAATCACTGGGTAATTAGGGTAGGTGTTAACAGGTTGAAATTGTGTAAGCAAGTGAGGAAAAAAAATTATTGCACGTCCTTTTAACGGGATAAAGGGAGCTTAACGCGTACGTATCTGTACGAGGTAAAAACTGTTCAAATACAGTAAATGAATTTCACGTCCCGTATAGCGAATACTTTTAAACCAAAATGCATTTATTCAAAGGTGGAGGCCTATACCTTTAAAATGATATATATGTCGCAGTCATCTGGTTGAATCTGCTATTTGATTGAATGACTAGCGCGTCTATTGAATGGCGACATTTAATTGAATGACTAAAGGACAACACGTCAAGTCGTTGAATGTAACGTTCAACATCTTGACTGAACGTCATTTAGCGAAGTCGTTGAATGGGATATAGCCGACTTTGTAATATTTGGTTAGGGTGACCATGAGTTCGCAACTTAAAAGTTAACCTTACGATATTACTGTCGATTGCCGTAAGTTTCATCATTGGCTGCCAAAATTTTAGGTCGTCTATAGTGGGTTCCCATGTAGGGTGACCATAAAGATTAGGTTTGCTTATTAGGTAGTGTAGTAACTGATAGTCATTACAGAACCCAGCAAACACTTGTGGTGATGCACTGTGATCCAAGGAATACTTTTGTGATGGTTTAATAATGAAACACTCAATGAAATTAATTAATTCACAGGCTTTATTAGCCACCCACAAATACCGTGATACACACATATGGCGGAAGAGAGGGAGGCAGGGCAGCGGTTGCGTTCCGTTACCACACTCTCCTCCACTACAAAAAGAACTAAACTAAAAGACAAAATAGTAAGAACTTAAACTACAACATAATATATCTAAACAGTGGATAAATATTCTTTAATCTGGCAGTGTACATTTTATCAATTGGTTGGCATGACGCTTTATGCATCGTCCCTCAATTTCAACTGTATATGTCACGCCTGGTGTTAGACACTCTTTCACCTCCCCCAAAATCCATTTATTTTTATTGTTCCTATAATCCCTTGCCATTACCTTTTCCCCAATACAAAAATTTACAACTCTATCCCCTTTACTAAATTTTTTTAAATTTTCGACATTAATCTCTAATCTCGAACTTACAGGTTGTGGTCTCAAAAGCGAAAACCTAGTTCTTAACTCCCTTCCAAAAATTAATTTTGCAGGACTTACACCAGTAGCACGATGAACACTTGTTCTATAATCAAATAAGAATAAGTTTATAGCATACTCTAAAGTATGTCCACTTTCTACAATTCTCTTAATGTGACTCTTAAAAGTCTGGACAAATCGTTCAGCCGCTCCATTGGTAGCCGGATAATAGGAGGGTGAGTAACTTATTCTAACCCCGGTTAAATTACAAAAGTCCCGGAACTCTTTGCTGGTCCATGTCGTCCCATTATCCACCACCAGATGGAGAGGAAAACCAAATCTAGAGAACAAATTTTTAAAAACTGTTATTGTTTTATTAGCAGTAATATTTGGCATTATAAAGGCCTCTGACCACTTGGAATAGCTGTCCACTATGACAAGAAACATTTTCCCACCAACTGGCCCCAAAAAGTCAGCATGTAATCTTTCCCAAACAGAATGTGCAGGTGGCCAAGTAGACAGAGGTACTTTTTCAGGGTCATTTCGTTTTTGTAAGCATACTGTACATGAGCTTGTTATATCAGTAATGTCCATATCGATTGTTGGCCACCAAAAATAAGAGCGCGCTATCTGTTTCATCCTATTTGTACCTAAGTGACTGGCATGTAGCTCATTCATGACTATGTTTTGTAAATTTTCAGGAACTATGACACGAAATCCCCATAACAAACATCCTTGATCTATACTTAATTCATTTCTTCTATCAGAGTAGGGTTTAAAATTTTCCTTTAAATTATTTTTGTCTGGCCAACCATCTACACAGTATCTCATTACTGTGGATAACAACAAACTTTTTTGTGTTTCTTTTGTAATATTTTTCCAATTAATATTTTCAAAATTTGATAATGACAAATAATTTAGAATACAAACTTCACTGCTATCTAACAATGAATGCCTAAATGTACTTTTATCATCAATTGGGTTCCGAGATAAATAATCAGCAGGATTTTTATCTGAATTTATATGGCGGATTGTGTAGTTAAATGCAGATAAGAAAATAGCCCAATGCTGTAATCTTTTACAGGCCATTTTAGGGATCCCCTTTTTGGAACCAAAAATCCTCACCAGTGCTGAATTATCTGTTTCAAGTTCAAATGAACGAGCAAAAAGATACTCATAGAATTTTGTGATTCCAAATATAATTGCATAGGCCTCCTTTTCTATGGTGGGGTACTTTAATTGAGTATCTGTTAATTTTTTACTGGCATAAGCCACAGGTTTAACCACACCATCCTCTGTTTTGATTGATAACACAGCAGCGACACCACCATCAGATGCATCACAGGTTAGAATTACAGGCAAGTCATTATTATAATGAGCCAGCATTGTTGTATTCATTAATGCTGTTTTAATCTTTTTAAATGCAATATCACACTCTGGTGTCCAAATGAAATGCTTATTCTTTAAACAATTATATAAAGGTTGTAATATAGTGGCACAATTTTTCAAAAACCTGTTATAATAATTAACTTTGCCTAAAAACGAACGTAGCATTTTAATATTTTCAGGTTGTGGTGACTTCAAAAGAGGCTCTATATTTTCTTTAATTACTCTGATACCTTCTTTTGACACATGGTATCCAAAAACAGTCAGATGTTGCTGAAAAAATTTACATTTATTAAGTTTTAATTTTAATTCAGCTTCTGCAAAACGCGCTAACACCAACCTTAACCGTAAATTGGTTTCTTCTATGGTTTTTCCTGCTATGTAAATATTGTCAATAAAAACCACAACTCCTTCCAACCCAGATAGGAGCTGTACAATTAATCGCTGGAAAGAACCCGGCCCCGTACTCACCCCATATGGCAAGTATAAATATTTAAATATTCCTTTCTCTGTTATAATTGTTGTCAATTTCTGTGATGCTTCATCCAGAGGTGCCTGTAGGTATGCCTCTTTCAAATCTAGCTCACAATAGAAAGCATTACCTTCAAAATTTGATAGTATTTGATTGATAGTTGGAAGTGGGAAATGGTCAATCTCCAGATAAGGATTGAGAGTAATTTTGTAGTCTCCACATAATCTCACAGAACCATCATTTTTGAGAACTGGTACAACAGGTGTACCCCATTCACTGAACTCAATTGGAGCTATGCGACCATTCTCTAATAAGCGATTAATTTCAGCTTCCACTTTTGATTTAAGAGAAAATGGCACACTTCTAGCAGGAAGGAATTTTGGAGCTGTATTTGGTTTTATATTAAGAGAAACAGACGCCTTTTTGAAATTTCCCCAACCTGGTTCAAAAATAATAGGATAATCCTTTTTAATTTGCTTAACACATTGATCAACAGTCAACATAGAAGAGCACACATTAACATTTTGGGTTAGATCCAGTGGCCACATTTTCAAGTAAAATAACCAATCTTTACCGAGAATCCTAGGTGGACCATCTGGCACCACCACCAAACTCAGATTGTTACATGAAACTTTTTCATAAACAACATTTAAATTTTTCAAGGTTCCAATTGGTTTTGAAGCTCGTCAATCGTAGGATTGTCTTCTTCCGATATAAAGTTAAATTGTTTTGCTAACTTTAATAACAATTCCTTAGGTACTTCTTGAATCCATGCGGTTTTTCCAGAGTTAATTTTCTCTATAAGCTCTTCCATTAGCTGTTTAATTTATTTTGTAAACTTAAAATCACAATGACACTGACAGCTGTTGTCAAGATTAGTACTCAACATGAACACCAGGTGGCGCTAGGTTCCATAAACTTTACAATGTTGGCTGCTTGCTGCTGCAACCACGCACGCGAAACAAAATAAAATATGGCTGCCTTTCACACACGCCGGTTCTACTTTTCGTCGCCAATTTGTAGTAACTGATAGTCATTACAGAACCCAGCAAACACTTGTGGTGATGCACTGTGATCCAAGGAATACTTTTGTGATGGTTTAATAATGAAACACTCAATGAAATTAATTAATTCACAGGCTTTATTAGCCACCCACAAATACCGTGATACACACATATGGCGGAAGAGAGGGAGGCAGGGCAGCGGTTGCGTTCCGTTACCACAGGTAGGATGCTCATGAGAATTTTGGGAGAATTAAAAAATTACTGATTTATAAACTGCTAAGCTTAAAATAATAAAATATTGTAGCATGATTTCCAATGCTCTACTTAATCTCATATTTTTGCTTCGTATAAAAAAGTGAAAAACATAGAAAAATTTATCATATTATTTCAGAAGTAATTTATTAAAATATGCGAGTCTCTGGGACTCCAAAAAGTTGTTAAATTAAGTGTTTGTCACCTAGTGAAATGAGGGTTTAGATTTAAAAAAAAATACTTAAAATCACAGGGTCAGTTTCATTTACAAATAACGCACTATAAAGTAAATTTAATTGAAAAATATATAAACACAGTTCTATCTATGCGAGCTGTTTGACGCCATATTTGTTTTGGTGACGCGCCGCAGTGGAAAAAAAATGAACAAAATTTGAATCACCTGACTGATTTTACGTCCGCTCTGTTCATAGGGCTGTCAGGCTGTGTTACAATCCGCTAACTAGTTGGACGTTGAGTGACGCTTGTTCAATCAACGTTCGGCCTAGTCATTCAATTGAATTTCGTCATTCAAGGAACGCACTAGTCATTCAATCGAATAGCAGATTCAACCAGATGACTGCGACATATATATTTCATATGTTTATGTTTGTATGATTGGGTTATTCCCTTGAATGTAGGACAACAATGCTTGAGTCGATTTTTTTGTCCACCAGTGCATTTTCTAATATTAGTAATGTTTTGATTCGATTCTAATCTGTTTGTAATAATAATCGAAAATCGATAGAATATAGTGTCGATTCAAAGGCTGAGATTCAGAGTGCATTTTGAGTCCGAACTCAATCTTACAAACGTCAAAAAGGGACATGATCTCATACTAGAGTGACGTTTGTAAGATTGAGTTCCTCTTGAGTTCGGACTCAAAATACACTTTGTCTTTTCACTAAAGCTCAGTTCTGAGAAGTGTCAGCGGGACTTCTTATATGAAAGATACTATAATTGGAAATGTTCCACTTGCCTTAGGACAAAGAAACAAACTGTGACAGCTACTGCATCTCCTATTATTCCTCCAATCGCCAAAAACAAACGCTGTCTGCTGACGCAGTCTCACCGAACGAGAAACAAGAACAGCCTACGCCGCTTGTTGTGGACACAAAACCATGAGCGGCGACTTTACCTCCAAGACGCACCAAGTCTTTAGTAATAAATAATTAGTTTAGATCATGTAAATATATGTAATTTGATTAGGAATACACAATATCATGTCTGGCTATAATAATAAAGAAAATATGTGTTAGACTGAGGCCCAAAGACAAGGACACAGATATGTTAGACAGAGTAAGGAATACAGATTAGTGCCGTGTGCAAAACGAGGAATATAAAAGGCGGGCCAAGCCCGCGGTAATTCATTCGGATTGCCTGTACGCTCGCAGTGCACGGACGTTCTTATAGTGCGAACTCGCTCAATATTCTTTAATATTTAGTCTGAGTAGCGCCCGCGCCTCAGCTGCGCGGAGGGGATTACCTATCTCAGGAGCGCCTGAGTCGTGGTGCCGCTCGCTGTGCTTCCTGCCTCGGCCTTCCACCAGCGGAAATCACCGAGGAAAGGGGCATGGGGACTGGCGCTCGCCACGACTCATAGTCGCACGCGTTACACCCCCCCGCAGCCGCCGCTCACTCACAATGAGCGGCAACAACAGCCCTTCTCAGGGCTCACGTTCTAACAGCCCTTCTCAGGGCTACTCCAACAGCCCTGTCCAGGGCCCCTCCAACGCCGCCGCCACCCAGCCGCAGCCTCATGAAGTGGACCCAGCCCTCCTGAGCCTACCATCGACGCTGACCTCCACCCCCACTCGTCGTGCGCACTCTCTCCACGACTTCCAGTGGGGAGGCATCAGCACGAGTACTGAGTACGCCGTGCCGTTCGCGCTCGAACAACCGGGGTCTCCGCGCCGCGGTCTCGAGCTGGACGAGATCATGACGGCTCGGCTACGTCGTGCGAATTGCCTGACGGAGGGACTCCTCGCTACGATGGAGGCCCACCTGCGCCAGCGCCGCCTCGAACTTGCTGTCGAGGGCTCTCCGACGGCGGACGCAGCATTGGCGTCGTCTATGCCGCTGACTCTGCCCCCCCTCCCTCAACGAACGAAGAGAGCGCTCGACACGAGCAGCCCCAAGACCGAGAGCACGGAGAAGCGAGTCTGCGACGCGCCTTCTCCAATGCCCTCCACCTATGCCGCCGCCGCAGCCACCCCCCTGCAGCAAAACCCTCAACTACCGCAACCACCGCGCGCAGCCCAGGGAAGAGCGGCATCGCGCCTCCCAGTCGCGCAACGAGCGCGACCCGACCGCCCACCACTTGGGTACCCAACTCCACGCACCACCGCGCCGCGCGCCGTCGCGCCGCGCGCCACCACGCCGCGCGCCCCCGCGCCGCGCGCCGGCGCGCCGCAGACCACCGCGCCGCGCGCCGCCGTGACGTCCTCCGTCGCGACGTCCGCCGCCGCGATGTCCGCCGCCGCGACGTCCGCCGCCGCGACGTCCGCCGCCGCGACGTCCTCCGTCGCGACGCCCGCCGCCGCGACGTCCTCCGTCGTGACGCCCGCCGCCGCGACGTCCTCCGTCGCGACGCCCGCCGCCGCGACGCCTGCCGCCGCGACGCCCGCCGCCGCCGCGACGCCTGCCGCCGCGAGGCCCGCTGCCGCGGCGCCGCCAGCCGCCGCGCCGCCCGTCGCCGCGACGCCCGTCGTCGCACCGCTCGCCGCCGCACCGCCAGCCGCAGCGCCGCCAGCCCCCAAGCCACGCGCCCCCGCGCCCACCTCCGCACCCACGAAGCTGCGATACCCACCGATGATCGTGGACAAGCTGCCCAACTGGCAGCATCATATCCGCGAGATCGCCATCCAACTGGGTAGAACACCCAATGCCCGCGCTTTCCAGCAGGGAGTGCGCTTCACACCAGCAGCTGATGATGAGTACCGACTCCTCCAACGGTACCTCAACAAGCTGGACAAGGACCACGGTGTGAAGTGGTTCTCCTACTCCCTCCCCGCTGAGCGCAGCCTTAAGGTAGCGATCCGCGGGCTGCCAGTCAATACAGAACCGGAGGAGCTCGCAGCAGCACTGCTCGACCTCGGCTTTGAGGTCGAGTACTGCAAGAGATGACCACTCCACGACCCTCCAACTGACCAGAGTACTGCACCACATGACGGTAGGCCTCAACAAGAAGGAGTACACCGCTGCAGTACTTTTGGACATGGAGAAGGCCTTCGACAGAGTATGGCACGAGGGCCTGCTATATAAACTGTCGACCTCTCCAGCCCCACGGCGCCTGGTTAGGGTCGTGGAGTCGTTCCTGACTAACCGCCACTTCAGAGTGGTGGTGGAAGACGCCACCTCGGAGGAGCGCCCTATCAAAGCTGGCGTCCCCCAAGGAAGCTGCCTGTCCCCGGTCTGCTACTCCCGGTACACCGACGACATCCCCCTGGGAGCGGGAACCCAACTCGCTCTCTTCGCCGACGACGCGGCCTATTTCGTGTCGTCCTACAAGGCCAACCACGCTGCGGAGAAGATGCAGCGGACCCTAGACCTGCTCCCAGACTGGCTGTCCAAATGGCGACTGTCGGTCAATGTCGGGAAGACGCAGGCCCTCATCACAGGCAACTTGAGCTTACCACCACCACTCCAACTTCAAGGAGTAGAGGTCCCATGGCAGCCCCACGTGAAGTACCTAGGAGTCACCATAGACCGGAGACTCTCTATGCGGAAACACGTGGACAACGTCGTCATCCAGGTGAAAGGAGCGCGAGCAAAACTGCGACCGCTCCTATCTTCAGGACTACCTCTGCGTGCGAAGCTCGGGATCTATAAGACATACATTAGATCCCGCCTCACGTACGCTGCACCGGCATGGTACGCTCTAGTCTCGGAGACGAACAAGAAGCGTCTCCGAGCTCAAGAAAACCTAGCCCTCCGCGCCATCGTCGGCGCGCCTCGCTACGTGAGGAACGACACGATCGCGAGGGACCTGAAGATGGAAAGCCTGGATGACTTCGTCAGCCGGCTCGCGGCGGGGATGTTTACGCGCGCAGAGCATGCGCCGCTCTCTCACCTTCGAGAGCTGGCGCCGCACCACGCGCGCCCCCCCGACCGCCGCCGCCTACCTCGGGACCTCCTCCAACCACCGGAGGAGACCTCAGCGCCGCTCGACGCGACTTGCGCGCTCGCGCCACCCGCGCCGCGCGCCCCCGCGCCGAGCGACCCCGCGCCACGCGCCCCCGCGCCGCGCATCCCCGCGCCGCGCGCGCCCGCGATACCCGCGTCGCGCGCGCTCGCGCCGGACAGGACCTGACACCCGCGGTTCCTCTCTGAGTAGAGCCGAGCTCTTCCCTGAATCGAGCCGTGCTCCTCGAGAGTAGAGCCGCAAACTCCACCGGATAAAACAAAGCCAAGACATGCCCATAGTAATGGGCATCGAAAGACACCACAGCAAGGGGGCACCCGCCCCGACGCTGTATACCCACGCCCCAGAGGGGATGTGTGAGATGATCACCGATCGGGTAATTCATTCGGAACAATACAGTCCTACTTATAACATCGAAGAGTTTTAATTACCAGTCCACTATAGTTTTGGACCTTCGAGCCGAATTCGAAGCTTGAATCACCACCAACAGGAGCCGCCTACTCTTCAGAACCGAAGTCTCTTCAGTTGCAGTCTATCGTCCGATCACGATGGTGGTCACCCGGAGCCAGGGTGATGCTGCAGAACTGGAGGAGCAGAGACACCGTGAAGAGGAACAGAGGCGCCAGGAGGAAGAACGTCAGATCGAAGACGAACGACTCCGAAGGCTGGAACGAGAACCACCGGCGTCACCTTCAGCTGCGACCATCCCTGGCATCACCACGAACCCCGTGCCAGCCATACGTCCACGACCAGGGTCACCTACGCCCTCGCACCGCTCGCACCGATCTACCACGAGCGTGACCGTGAGGATGCGGCTGGCAGAACTGGAGGCAGCTGAAAAGATGGCGGAACTGAAGAGGAAGGAGCTAGCATTGGAGGCCGAGTTAATCCAGAAGCGTCTGGCTGCGCAAGTCGCAAGCATCCACGAGGACGAGAGCGTGCACGATGAACCCCTGTCTACCAACTTTAACAAGGTTGACGACTGGCTGCGCACCAACCCGACGAACACACGGGGAGAGCGCATGGAGACCCTGACCACATCACGAACTATAGAAAAGCCACGTGAAGAACGAAGAGCACGCTTCGCAGACCCAGTTACACTTACTCCAGCCAGAACAGACGGAGCAATCGAACAATTAACAGAAGCAATCGAGAAGATGTCGAGACCCAGACCACGCTACGTCAGCGAACTACCATTATTCTCCGGAGCACCTGACGAGTGGCTACCATTCCAAGCTGCTATGCGAGACGCCACTACTCTCTATAGTCTGTCGGCCGCTGAGAACTTACAGCGGCTGAGATCCTGCCTAAAGGGAGATGCACGCAACGCAGTGGCTGCACTATTACACACAGCCACCAATCCCGACATCATCATGAAGACGCTAGAGCAGAGCTTCGGTAGACCAGAGATCATCATAGACAAAGCAATGGAAGAACTTAAGAGGTTACCGAAGCCGGGATCATCAGCTGCAGAATTAAATACCTTCGCCGTCAAAATCCAGAACATCGTATGTGTCTTGAAGAACATCGATAAGCGGGGCTACCTATATAACCCTTTGCTAGCCCGGGAGGTATTAGAGAAGCTCAGCCCACACATCAAGTCGCGCTGGTGTGACTACGCCTGCGAACACGAGGGGACTTCAGATCCAGAGATCGTCACGCTTTCACACTTCCTGATGCGTGAGGCAGACATAGCCCTACGTTTCACTTATACGTCGGCGTACGGTATCGCTTCTACAGCCGCTACGAAGAGAGAACAGAGGCCAGAGTACCTGCGATCAATAAGAAGAAAGCAAACGCTGTCTACGCCATGAACGAACCAGAGCAAGTCTTGTTAATAAATACAACATTTTTGTTACTCGCAACCTTAACTCACTATATAGAGAAAAATGAAAAATACTTGTTGGTTTGTTCTTGGAATGCGGGTTCGCTTGGCACTGGTCACGATGAATTTATTGCTATCGTGGAACGTTATATGCCGGACATTCTAGCTATAAACGAAACCTGGCTTAATGAAGATGGTGAGGATGGTAAAGCACCTATGGTGCCGGGGTACAAACTGCGGCACATTCCGCGACCTAAGGGAAAACGCAAGAGGGGAGGCGGTGTAGGATTCTACATAAAAAACGGTGTAAATGCTAGGCTCTGTTCCCATCCTGATGCTAAGCCTGTCGAGCAAATGTGGATGAGTCTGAATATTAACTCAACCAAAGTCATAATTGGTACAGCTTATCGGCCGGATTGGGTTGGCGCGAATACTTTCTTTGACGCTATGACCGACTCCGTAACATATTTCTCTAGATATGAAAATGTAATTTTATTAGGCGATTTTAATATAAATCTCCTCGATCCTAATGGCCCTGACATGAAGTCTTATGACAATTTTATACAATCTATTAATTTAAATCAACTAGTTACAGAACCTACTCACTTTACAGACACAAGCGCAACCCTCATTGATTTGGTTTGCACGAATGCTGTGGCTCGTTCCATTACTGTAGATTTTGTTCCGACTCTGGGTAAGCATGCCTTTATTGCAACTGAGTTCAATATCAAAAAGCCAAAACCGACTCCTCAGTGGGTCACATACAGGCCTCTTAATGATATTATCCAAGAATTTTTTGAAAAAGACCTTAACTCGATTGACTGGGATTACATAAAAACTTTAGACAATGTCAATGACATGGTTGAAGTTTTCAATACCTACATAATAACCCTTTTTGATCTTCATGCCCCTGAAAAGACTATCCTGATTAAAGAGCGTAGTTATCCCTGGATTACTGATAATATCAAATTTATGATGCAGCTTCGAGATGAAGCACATAAGCGTTTCCACTCTACCAAGTCTGATATTCATAAAAAATATTATAAAGATTTGAAACATCTAGTTAACGTCACTTTTTACAATGAAAAACGAGCTTATTTTGAAAATAACATAAATGCTCACCACAAGGATGGTGCAAAGCTGTGGAAGAATCTGAAATCCTCGGTTTTACGAGGTAATGAAAGTAAAGACCTACTGTCACATTTTAACAACCCTGATGACATTAACCGACAATTTCTGGACGTTCCTGGTGAGGAACAGGTAGAAATGTCTTTATTGACATACTTTGAGCATAACAGGTTTGGTACCTCAACATTTAGTATTGAACCTGTTACGGAAGATTTAGTAAGAAAAATTACCGAAAAGCTTAAGTCTAATGCATTAGGAGTTGATCGCATAGCTCTCAAAATGATATTACTGACATTCCCTCGTACAATTAATATACTCACTGACATCGTAAACAAATCGATTCAAACTTCTACGTTTCCGGATCTCTGGAAGGTGGCATTGGTTCGACCTTTACCAAAAAAACCGAATCCAACTTTAATTAAGGATTTACGTCCCATAAGTTTACTTCCATGTGTCTCTAAAATATTAGAAAAGGCTGTCTGTCAACAGACCATAAACTATCTAGAAGGAAACAAGATACTACCCTCGCAACAATCTGGGTTCCGTAAAGGTCGTAGCACATCTACTGCACTTTTAGATGTTGTTGACAATATCTTAAAGGCTCAAGACGTAGGCGAGGGCACTATAATGGCCCTATTAGACTTCTCTCGTGCTTTCGATTCTATTAATCTAGCACTTCTTTTATCGAAACTTGCGTTTTATGGTTTTGACTCTGGCTCAATTAAATGGTTCAACAGTTACATCGATGGGCGTTCTCAAATTGTAGAACTCAGTAGCAGTGTCTCCGGTACAAATAAAAGATCAACACCGAGTCCTGTGACCAGGGGAGTCCCTCAGGGCTCTATTTTGGGTCCCATTCTATTTATTTTGTACAGCGCTGATATGATTAAAGGAATTAAACATTGCAAATACCATATGTACGCAGATGACCTCCAATTATACCTATCATTTCCTCCACGCGTGACTCAGGAATCTGTTGAAAAAATTGTTGAAGATCTTAATCACGTAGCTAGTTGGTCCCAAAAAAACACGCTAGTTCTGAATCCCACTAAATCAAAATTCATGATATTGGGTTCATTAAAACAAATCAAAAAAATCACAAATTTGGCTCCAGATGTCTCTATTGGTGGAGAAAGCATAGAGCGTGTTGAAGAAGGACGTAATTTGGGGTTACTGATGGACAGCAACCTGCGCTTTGAGAATCATGTATTGGCTATGGTTAAAAACTGTTTCTACAGATTAAAAGTAATCTACAAAATTCGTGAATTCCTTACTGTGGACTTACGTGTTCAATTGTGTGAGTCCCTTATTCTTTCAAGACTCAATTATGCAGATACAGTTTATGGTCCATGTCTGTTGGGTAGAACAATTAAACTTATTCAAAGGGTCCAAAATGCGTGCGCGAGATTTTGTTTTCCTATTCCACCTAAGACACACGTAACTCCCTTTTTAAATGCTTCCAACTTGCTAAAACTGGAAGCACGCAGGCATCTCCATTTGGCTACGTTGCTCTTTGGTGTCGTGAATACTGGGTCTCCTGACTATCTGATGAAAAAACTGACCTGGTCTCGTGATCAGTCTGCATACAATACACGTGCATCCTTGTACCTTTTGTCCATGCCTCGGCACCACACTGCTGCATTTCGCGGTAGCTTCAGATACGCTGCTACGAAATGCTGGAACAACCTGCCTCCACCGATACGCGACTTGAAACATGTCACTACCTTTAGAAAAAAATACAAAAAATTTTTGCTAAATGGACAAAAGGATCAAAATCTGTTTTATCTTTAATTACTTTAGAAATAACTTGCCCAATATTTGTTATCCAACCTTGTTTTTTAATTCCACCAACAAACTTTTGCCCTCGTGTTAAAGTAATCGGCTCCATAACATTTTCTTTCTTGTTTTATCTCTGATGATTCCACCCTCCTTAATTTATAGGTACTATTTCTTATTTCTAGTTGAATACGAGTACCTACATTTAACACTTATTTAGTCACCGTTCAACTGTTGTTGAATTATTATTATTTATTTATTTGTTTGTTTGTGTACACGTTTCCGCAACTGCGAGTCACTCACACACGCTCGGCTGCAACAGAATACCAGCGTTGTGTCGAGATGATTACCTACTTCGTAGGTATACCATGTCAACACAGCATCATGCTGAGTTGCGACCATTTTGGTAGCACCAAACACTTTTATTTAGATTTAGTTTTTAGTAGTCATAAGTTTATTTTATGTAACTTTTCTTTTTTAATTTTTGTTTTTTTCATTTTGTGTGTTACCGAATAAATTTATTTTCTTTCTTCTTTCTTTCTTTCAAGTCAATCAATCTGAACAGATTGACTTATGTCCAAGCTGCGACAAGAATCATGCACTACACCAGTGTCCGACCTATAAGGCACTAAGTGTAGCGCAGCGATGGGACATGATTCGAGAAAAGAAACTATGTTTCCGATGTGTCGACAAGAAACACCGTCGCTTTCACTGCAAAGCAAAGCTGTGCGGCGTAAACCAATGCCACCGCCCACATCACGCTTCGCTACATGAGGAACCAAGGCAACCTGCAACACCAGAGCAAAGCAACACGGAGGCAGTCCTGTCGGTAGCATCCCTACACGCTACCGGCCCTAAAGCTGTACTCCTGAAGATGTGCCATGTTATTATCTCCGGACCACTTGGAGAAGTACCAACTTATGCGCTTCTGGACGAGAGTGCGACCATAACCCTGATTGATGAAGAACTAGCAAGAAACATCGGCGCAGACGGTCCTGCTCAGCCTTTGAACTTACACGGCGTCAACATGTCAAGACGTGATGAACAGAGCAAGACTGTCACAGTACATCTCAGAGGAAAGAGAGAGAAAACAACACACACAGTTCGAGCACGCACTATACGAGACCTGAGGCTTCACCAGCAGTCCCTACCTAAGAAACTGCTGAACCACGACCACCTGCGAGACCTGCCGCAGGAGGAGATCTGCTACGAACTAGCACGCCCAGGCATCCTAATTGGCACCGACCATTGGGAAATGATCGTGTCCAGAGAGCTGCGGATTGGCGCCCCCGACCAGCCAGCCGCATCTAGAACACAACTCGGCTGGGTGGTACACGGAACCGTGCCACGCAGCCTGATCTATCACACTGAGGAGAGCGTGCTTCATGTATACGCACCCGACCAGCGCCTGCATGAGAACAAACAGCACGACGAGCGCCTCCATGAACTGGTTGAGGCCCACTTCCGCATCGACGCGCTCGGGGTCGCTCTCAAAGACCCTGTGAGCGACAATAACAAGCGAGCTATGAACATCGTCGAGAGCACTATAAAGAAGATCAACGGCGGCTACGAGGTCGGACTGCCATGCAAACATGACAATGTAGTCATGCCTACAAGCTATGAGACAACATTGCGCCGTCTCAAGAGCATAGAACGCAAGATGGATGCTGACCCAAACTTCGCCAAAGAATACTCGACACAAATCGAGAACTTGCTGACCAAGGGCTACGCAGTACCATGCGACGGCACAGAAAAAGAAAGCGCTGTTTGTTGGTACCTGCCTCACTTCGCAGTACAGAATCCAAACAAGCCCGGCAAGAAGAGGCTCGTGTTTGATGCAGCGCACCGATCCCGAGGTGTTAGCTTGAACGACAAACTGCTGGAGGGACCGGACTTGCTGCTCTCACTACAAGGGGTTCTCTTCCGCTTTAGAGAGAAACCGATTGCAGTCACGGGCGACATCCGAGAAATGTTCTTACAAGTGAAGATCCGCCCGGAAGACCAGCCAGCCCAGCAGTTTCTATGGAGGGGCCAAGAACGAGACAAGCCACCCAGCCATTACAAGATGACAAGCATGATCTTTGGCGCGGCCAGCTCCCCCTTCATGGCCCACAGTGTGCGCAATCATAACGCACACGCGCACGCACAGACACATCCGCGCGCTCTGGTGGCCATTACAAAAAGCCACTACATGGATGATCTGGTGGACAGCTACGATGATGAAGAAGAAGCCCGATGTACCATCCGAGAACTCAGGGAGGTACACGCGGTCGCTGGCTTCGAATTACGAAGTTGGAACGCCAGCAACATGAGCGTGCTACAAGACGTACCAGAAGAACTGCGAGCGACCACACCCACCCAACTGGGAGCAGGGGGCCCTGAGAGCAAGATCCTTGGGCTCTGCTGGAATCCCGAAGAAGATGAAGGAGATCGCAATGGGAAAAACATTATTCTCAATGATACTGTTCTTACAGCTGAAGAAAGTGCTGAAAAGTTTGCTGAATACTTTTACTCAGTCTACAACCCGGAATGTCCTAGACTTGATGTGGAGAAAGCAGTGAAAGACGTAGGTGGACAGAATGCTGCAGCCCACATTCATCTTGAAAAACTACAGTTGTTAGAGGTGAGGCAGTCGCTTAAACGGTTGAAGCCAAAGCGGTCAGCAGGCCCAGATGGGGTGCCAGCTTACTTCTTTAGGGATTGTCGTGCTGTTCTTGCGGAACCTTTACTTCACTTGTACAACAACTGTTTGCAGAAAATGCTCTTTCCAAGTCGATGGAAGGTGACTCGCGTAATACCTGTTCCTAAAGGAGCCTCCAGTTCAGACGTGAGGGATCACAGACCAGTTGCGGTTCTCTCTACGCCAGCAAAAGTGTTCGAATCGGCGATTCAAAAATCCGTACTAACCCAGGTCAGTGCTCAATTATCAGATGCACAGCACGGTTTTAGACCAGAACACAACACAGCAACTAATCTCCTGAACCTAATGGCGCAAGTGGTGCCAACAGTGGATTCCGGTGGGCAAATCGACACCGTATACTTTGACTTTAAAAAAGCATTCGATTTAGTCGATAATGATATCTTGCTACATAAGTTGGTGGGGGTCGGTTGTGCCCACCAGCTGCTGAAATTTTTCTCCAGCTACATGGCGGACAGACAGCAGTATGTAGAATACGAATGTCATAGATCTGATCTTTATTACACGCGATCTGGGGTCAGTCAAGGCAGTAATTTGGGGCCGCTAGAATTTTTGATTATGATAAACGATCTACCCAATGTGGTAAAAAACGCGAGATGTTTATTGTTTGCTGATGACCTCAAATTATCATTAAATGTTAAGAACTCCTCAGAAGGTGTAGGATTACAGGAGGATATCGATGCAGTGGTGGCGTGGAGTAAAGCTAACAAACTGCAGTTTAACACGTCTAAATGCTTGACTATCTCATTCTCAAAGTCGCATGCTCCTTACCATCACGAGTACAAAGTTGACACAGAACCTGTCAAAAGAGTAACTGAAGTGCGAGATCTTGGGGTGAGATTTACTACAAATTTATCCTTTAGGGAGCATATTATTAAAATCTGTAAAAAAGCTTTTAGAAATTTAGGGTTTATATTACGCAGAGTGCATGGTTTTACGAATATTAGGGCCATAATTGCTTTATACAATGCATTGGTTAGGAGTCAGCTAGAAAGCAACGCAGTCATCTGGGCTCCTCATGAGATTAAATATAGTCTCATGATGGAGAAAATACAAAACAAATTTATTAGATATTTATACTTTAGACAATATGGGGTATATCCATTTTACCCACTCATGTACCCGACTCTATTTATACTAGGTATGGTGGGATACGTTGAGCTACGAGTTCGTAGGATATTAGCATTAGTAAGCTATTTGTTTAAATTGATTAACGGGAAGACACATAATCCGGAGTTGCTTAGAAGAGTAGATCTGTGCGTGCCTGACGGGTTCGTGGGTCGGCGGCGGCGGCCGCGGTTGCTGGTGGTGCCGAAAGCTCGCACCAACCTACTGAGCAAGACGCCCTTAACGCGTGCACTGCACACTCTCAACATGGTCGCGGAGGAAATCGATTTGTTTTCTTGTACGCTAAGCGAATTCACAAAGGTTACACTTGGTATCCTTTGTTATGGAAATACACTGTCGCATTAGGTTAAGAACCTGTAATGATAGATGTAAGAGAGAGAAATAAATAAATAAATAAATAAATAAATGAACTTGGTTTCAATACCGCAATGAACCGAGTCCCAGCCCAGGTGCGCGCCCAGATCCGAGCACCAACGAAGAGAGAAGCTCTCAGCGCGGTGATGTCTATATATGACCCGCTAGGAATACTCAGTCAATACACAATTCGGGCGAAGATAGTACTCCAGAGCCTTTGGCGTCTCCAGATATCATGGGACGAGCCGATACCAGCAGAGGAAGCAGAACTCTTCGCGGCATGGCTGCAGCAGCTCAGCAACGTCACACGGCTACGCTTGCACCGAAGCTACGCACTAGAAGGCCACAAGCACGTAGAACTACACGTGCTATGCGATGCTAGCGAACAAGCGTACTCGACAGTGGCCTACTGAAGGGCCATATACCACGACGGTAGCGTGAAAATTGCTTTGATCGCTGCCAAAGCTAAGGTGGCACCAAGACGCGCACAGAGCATTCCCCGTCTTGAACTTCAAGCGGCGGTCATCGGTACGAGGCTCGCCGACGTTATCAAGCGGGAGCACCGCGTTGAAATCGCGAGAACTACCTACTGGACCGACTCCTCAACTGTGGTTCACTGGGTACGCAACGACGCACGGCGGTACACTCCTTTCGTCGCACACCGGCTGGGGGAAATCGCAGAACTCACACACAAGAAGGAGTGGCGATGGCTGCCTACAGAACATAACGTAGCTGACGACGCTACGCGAAACTATCAGACGCCGATCACTAGAGGCGATCGATGGTTTCAGGGGCCCAGTTTCCTACGAGAACCCGAGGAAAGATGGCCTACCGAACGAGTTTTCAATGAAGATAATGAGGAAGTACTTCACACGAGCGAAGAGAGCGAGCGTCAAAATGACTGGCTACCTGACCCCTCCCGATTCTCGAAATACGAGACACTGGTGCGAGCAACCGCACGCGTGCTGGCTTTCACGGATATCTGTCGACGTCGAGCAACACGTGTTGAATATGAACATATTGAACGCGCCGAACGAGCTCTAATGAAGCGTACTCAAGAAAACAGTTTTGGAGCTGAGATAAAGAGAATCAAGTCGGCCCTCCCCATCCCTAGGGCGAGCCGGCTATACAAGCTGGATCCAGTGATGGAAGACAACCTTCTTCGAGTACGAGGTCGCATCGGAGCATCGAACGTGCCTCTAGAAATGAAGCACCCGATTATTCTGGACGGCAGACACCCCATCACCAAGCTCCTGGTACTACGAGAACACAGCACTGCCGGTCACGCCAACAGGGAGCGCGTGACCAACGATTTAAGACAGCGGTATTGGATAATACACCTGCGACCAACAGTACGTGCTGTCGAACGCAACTGCGCCCTCTGCGTGGTACGAAGAGCGAAACCGAGAACACCGGCGACCGGGGACCTGCCGCCTGCCCGCCTTGACCCGTTCCACCGTCCATTCACAAACTGTGGCGTGGATTATTTCGGCCCTATGATAGTCAAGGTGGGGCGACGCCATGAGAAAAGGTGGGGTGCCCTATTTACGTGCCTCACCACACGCGCCGTACACTTGGAGATCGCTGCTTCACTCTCCACGGACTCTGCACTGATGGCGCTGCGAAGGATGGCTGCACGCCGTGGCTGGCCTCGGATGATGTATTCTGACAACGCTACGAACTTCCGAGGGTCAGACCAGGAGCTGAAGACCGCCTACGCTGAATGGGCACCCGCCTTAAGAGAAGAGGGGATGCTGCATCGCATGGAGTGGCGCTTTATCGCACCCGGGGCCCCAAATCAAGGTGGCTGCTGGGAAAGAATGGTGCGCTCCGTGAAGACTGCGCTCCGTGCGACGCTAAGAGAGAAGGCGCCCCGCGAAGAAATCCTTCAGACACTAATGACAGAGGCTGAGTTTTCAGTCAACACCCGGCCCCTGACCCACGTGAGTGTGAGCCCACACGATCCTGAGGCGCTCACACCCAATCACTTTCTTCTGGGATCTTCGATGGGCCTACCAACCACGGGACCTTGTGATGAGGCTGACCGACGAGCATGGAGAGCTAGCCAGGCGCTAGCTGATAACTTCTGGCGGCGTTGGATGCGGGAGTACCTCCCCGTGCTGGTCCCGCGTGGAGAGCCCACAAGCACGAGAAGACAACTGCAGGTCGGCGACATCGTGGTGGTGGTCGACCACACGCTGCCACGAAACGTCTGGCCACTCGGGAGGATCGAGCGCATCTACACTGGACCAGACGGCGGTGTTCGAGTAGCTGATGTGAAGACGAGAACAGGCATCTTCAGACGTCCGGTTAGCAAGCTCGCCGTGCTCATGGAAGAAGAGACTACGCGAGGCTGCGTCGGGGGGAGAGCTGTTGTGGACACAAAACCATGAGCGGCGACTTTACCTCCAAGACGCACCAAGTCTTTAGTAATAAATAATTAGTTTAGATCATGTAAATATATGTAATTTGATTAGGAATACACAATATCATGTCTGGCTATAATAATAAAGAAAATATGTGTTAGACTGAGGCCGAAAGACAAGGACACAGATATGTTAGACAGAGTAAGGAATACAGATTAGTGCCGTGTGCAAAACGAGGGATATAAAAGGCGGGCCAAGCCCGCGGTAATTCATTCGGAACAATACAGTCCTACTTATAACATCGAAGAGTTTTAATTACCAGTCCACTATACCGCTAAACGGTGACCAATATGTTACAGTGAATTCTCTCCGTGACGTTTTGAAGCAAGAAATCAAAACGTTGGTGACATTTGAACTCAGACTTATAAAGACTAAAATGACCGAATTCCAAGACACCGTTGGTGGATTTCAAGATTCACCGAACACCGTGTGACACACACACACTCCCATACCTTCGTACTTATATATACCTTACACACCGATATTTGAGTCAATATAGATCCAACCTGAGACCAATACACTTCTTTCGTTGTTAACCCTTTAACCCATCATCGCATGGCGGCCCTGCCAGTAGTGCTGCCATCGGGTGCTGTGCACAGGGAAGATAAAAGTGATAAAATTATTTAGCCGAGGTAAAACAGTTTGGCTTCCTCTGTGCATCGACCAAGTATTTAAGGATGTACAAGGAGTACAAGTGTGCGCAATTCCCACATATTTGTGAGGTCCCACAAGTTTGATGAAATTTTGTGGAAGTGTGGAACTTATTGCCGACCACTTTAAGGTAATAAATCTCCTGCATCGTCATGTGCCGTAAAAAACCTCTGTGATGACTGATGACGACAATGGTTAACGGCGTGGGTGGCTCCAGTAAGCGTGAGACAAGGTGATTTAGGAATTGGCGTACAGTGAAAAGTGGAATGCAAAACTATTTTATTTCAGTTTATTTATTTATTTGACAGCAGAACCTTAACCTATTAACAGTAAAAACCATCTCACAAGTTAAGTATACTATGAAATAATATTTAAAAAAATAACTACAAGCTTAAAAATAGTTTACAAATTTTAACAAATGCCGGAAGGATTATATTAAAAATGTCTAATTCATTATTACGGTTGGCCATCGCATTAAGAAGAGTGCACGCATGGAACGTGGGCGCGTAGCGAGCATACTGTGTGCGAACCACACCCGTCGCGAAGAGATGATGCGACCGCAGCATAGCGTACCTGTCCGGCGCCGCCAGCGCGCAGCCCGCGAGCGTGGGAGGGTCATCAACTCTATTGTGTAACAGCAGATAATAGTGCACTACTAGCGCTCAGATCTAGGGTGTTCATTCCTACCATTTCCGCCACAAACATAGATGGGAATAAGTAGGGATAGTACCCATACATTTTTTTGTACACATATCGCGCGAATTTTCGTTGGACTTTCTCCAGCATGAGATAAAGATAAAGATAGTTTTATTTGCTTCAAATATGGTACTTAAAGATATATTATATTAAAAATGTCCAACATATTTCACCTTAAGAAGGCATGCAAATATTTACAAATGGTATGTAGAAGTTAAATTTAATTTATTAAACTTAATTATTATAAGTTAGAGACGTCACCAAACACACAAAAAACATTAAGAGAAAGCTATTAAAAGTTTCACACAAAGAAAGAAAAAAAAAAAAAGAATATATACACATTCCTCTCAAAAACTAACATGTCAAGAAGGAAATAAATTAGAACAGAATTAAAATTACAATGTCATAGAAATTTGCATACGAAATTTTTTATTTTACAATTTAAATTACCATTTCTCATATGTCACAATACACACTAACTATATTTTATTTCTATACGTCAAGAATTGAGTTACACTATAAAAACATTTCTCAACGAGCCAGTTGTATAGTCTCCTATTAAATAATTGAGTTTATATTTATTCTCATGTGGGTTCCAGATGATTGCGTTGAACTCTAATTTACTTCGAACATAGGCGTTATAAAGTATTAATATTGGTCTGATGTCATTAAATCTATTAGATTGTCGCATGACAAAACCCAATGACTTGTAAGCTTTCTTACAAGTCTCAGTTATGTGGTCGTTAAACGTTAGTCCCTTGTCATATATCAGCCCTAAATCACGTATTTGCGAGACTCGTGCTAGCGGAGCTCCGGCTAAGGTGTAGTCTCGGCCCGGCGGCGCGAGTGACCTGGTGAACGTCATAGTTTTGCACTTGGAGCTGTTAAACTCCAAGTGATAACGTTCTCTCCATTCTACAACATTATCAATGTCTCTCTGCAACGCCTCAGAGTCACTATGATCCCCTACACTTAAGTATAGCTTGAGATCATCAGCGAACATCAAACACTGAGCCGTCTTAACTACTTCGGGAAGATCATTGATCATTATTAGGTACTGCGTTGGCCCTAATGTGCTACCTTGGCTGACGTCCGAATTGGTCACATATAGATCAGAGTGTAATCCGGCTAATTGAACATATTGCTGTCGATTACTAAAATAGTTAGAAAACAATCTTAATAGTTTTGGAGTAAATCCTATGCCAGAAAATTTTTGGAGTAACACGGTCAAAGGCTTTTTTGAAATCAAAATAGGCCACATCAACTTGACGATTTTTGTCCATAGCGGATGTAGCGTAGTTAACGAAGTTGATGTGATTAGTTGCCGTGGATCTTCCAGCTCTAAATCCGTGTTGACAATCCGATGGATAAACTTGCAGTTGCAAAGTTATTTTCCTATTTATAATGGCTTCAAAGATCTTCCCAAAGACAGATAGTACGGCTATAGGTCTGTAGTTTCCCACTTTTGATCTGGAACCATCCTTAAGCACAGGTGCAACACGGGAAGTTTTCCATATCTTCGGATATACAGAGAGTTTCACTGATAAGTTGTATATGTAGCGCAATGGCTCTTCAAATATCGCCAGACAGTCCTTAACGACAAAAGGAGGTATTCCATGAGGACCTGGAGAGGAGTGCGCTTTTAATTTTCGGATAGCAATCCGGATATCAGTAGTTGAGATTTCATCAATGGAGATACGTGCTGAGCTTGCACCAGGGCCGGCGCTCCGCTCAGCAGCCTCAGCGTCCAATGTCGGTCGGTCAGGGACAAAAACCGACTGGAAATATGAAGCAAAGGCATTTGCAGCATCAATTCCAGTCATCGTTTCACCGCCATACTCATATTTGTCACATGTCTGTCGTGTCATCCGTTGCTCCCTAATAAAGTTCCAGAATTTGGTCGGGTCTGCTGTAATGGCAATTTCAGTTCGTGAAACTGAGCAGGCGATACAGAGGTTACAAAATGCCTGTGCAAGATTCTGTTTCAGAGTTCCCAAACGTGCCCATATTACTCCCTACTTGAATCATCATGGTATACTAAACATGAAAGCAATACGAGAGCTGCACATGGCATGTATCACGAAAAATATTCCTGGGGAAAAAGTCCTGAATATTTATTTGAGAAAGTAGGGTGGCGAAACGATAAACTTAATAGTAATACGCGATAAAAAGCACAAAATCTTCTTTTCATCTCCAAACATTCGACCAAGAGCTATGAAGGATGTTTCAAATACGCCGCTCCTAAAATTTGGAATAACCTACCACCTCCACTACGCACAAAAATAAGTCTATTTATAAAAAAACACTTCTGCAACGGCAAAAGCAGAGCGAAAATTTGAAGCATCCTCACAAAATTGTGTACCAAATGAATAAAGTTGTATTTTATTAAAATACAAATGAGCAATCCTCATTACATAATAAATCTCTCTCTCTCTCACACACACACACTGTCCCACACCACCTCCCTCTTTCTCACACAAACACACAAACACAAACCCTCAACTTGTAAAATGAATTATGTACATGATTTTTTTTGTATACATTTTCAACAATTGTAGCTTAAAAAGCACCTACCCACTGGTAACTCTTGCTCTGCACAGCAACTAAGGAGCCGGGGTTTATTGGAAAACAGCGCTGTGAACCGTCTAACGGTCCAGTATTAAAGTTGAATAATCTCCGTTTGCCTAAAAGCCATTTTTAATAATTTATGTGTTGTGTAGTGTATGTACCTACTATTAAACTATTTTTTGTATAATTAAGCGGTGTCTGATGTATAGGTATTTACTGTGTCATTCCTTTTTTTCTGTGTTTTTTGGCAATAAATGTGTTTTTATTTATGATTTATTTATAAGTTATATACATGATTATGAAAAATAGAAAAAGGAAACACTTCTAGCATAATGAGACAATTGATCAGACAAATCGTTAATTTCTTTTTCGCACCAAATCTGGAAAACTGCAGAGGACTCATCACACCGTGCCAGAATTCGACCTTCACGTGTCCAGGTGAATTAACAGCGCAGTATAAATCACAGAGAAAATTTCTTTCTATAGAGGTTCTTCGTGATTTTCGTATTGATATATAAAGAAAAGTTGAAAAATCTACGTTATGGTGCTTGATAATGGGAAAAACTATAAAGAGTGGTTCAAGAGAGGTCATATACCATGTATTTGAGCGGTGTTTGGCGGAGCATCACGCAGGAAATGTTGTAACTGATTTGGATGACTTGTACAAACGAGTTGCTGATATTAATAAAAAAAAGTAATGATGCAAAGTTTTATTCAAATTATAAATGAAAGTTACAATAATATCAACAAAAAAAATTATGTTTTCTTAGGAATTTTGAACTGCCGAATTTTGCATTTCGCCGCGAGATTTTAATGTGTTTTGTATCAGCCCGTCCCTCACTGATTATCCTATGATCCTCTGGGCAGCCTCTGTCACCAACTTCACACACCTCTCTACACTTTGTGTATGTGGAGGCGGTCCGTTTGTTTTAGCCATTTCTTTCAATTCGTCAATGGGGTATTTCGAGAGAATTGGCGGCGGTGTGATGTTAATATCTTGCCAATTTAGCAGATTTCTATAATTTTCAGTAAAAAAATCAATTGTGGCCTCTGTAAATATTCGGATTTTACTGCTAGAAGCCGTTAACCTGGCGTTTTCAATTCGTTCTACAGCGAGCTGTCTCACATGTTCTCTCTCGTCATAGAGCATTGCTATAAGCAAATTTTCGGGATGGCTGAAGTATGCGTTCCGTTCTATCACAGGGTCAGTTAAGGCTTTCACATTTTCCGGCAAATCCATAAAAAATTTAATCAATTTATAAAATTAAATGTGATGGGCTCCCGTAGAGTCACAGAAGTGACGATCGTCACGCCTAGGCCGAATCATATTTCTTTTTATTATTGTTAGTTAATCTACACTATTATATAAAGAGGAAAGATTTGTTTGTTTGTATGTTTGAGGTAATCTACATCTACATCTACACTTCTATCTACATCTACACTATTATATAAAGAGGAAAGATTTGTTTGTTTGTTTGTTTGTATGTTTGAGGTAATCTTTGGAACTACTAAACCGATTCTAAAAATTCTTTCTTTTGTAAAAAGCTACACTATTGCTGAGTAACATAAGCCATATTTAATTTTAATACAACTATCCTGGCTCACCTCTTGCTTTTGTATGTTTGAGGTAATCTTTGGAACTACTGAACTTTATAAAAAGCTTCACCATTTTTGAGTAACATAAGCTATATTTAATTTTAATACAACAATCCTGACACACCTCTTGCTAATATTAAGCTTGGAAAAGTTACCCGATTCCAAAAATGTTTTCTTTTGTAACGACGATTGTATTGATGAGTAACATAGGCCATATTTAATTTTAATATAACGATCCTGACACACCTCTTGCTTTTGTATGTTTGAGGTAATCTTTGGAACTACTGAACCGATTCTAAAAATTCTTTCTTTTGTAAAAAGCTACACATTTGTCGAGTAACATAGGCTATATTTTATTTAAATAAAAGTAAGTTTTCAGTTTGAAAATTCAGTATTTGTGAACCATGTCGGGAGAAAAAACGCTGCTTAGCTGCTTTATCGGCGCTCCTTTATTTATTTTAATTGGTACACCAACAGGATACATATTAAACATTGTTTGTTATATTCAAGAAGGTTGTGCATCTGATACGTATCCCTTTAATAGCACATCATTCTTAAAAATTAAAAATTTAAATTTAAATTTAACTAAAGTAAAGGGTTTTTTTTTTAGAGGTATAGAACTTTAAAATGGAATAAAACAAAGATGATTTTTTTTATTGATATGAAATTTATTTTATTCGAAAGACAATCTTCTGGCATTATAATTTAAATATGACTTCTGGCATATGTCTGCCACGGCTGGCTCGGACGTAGTCTAATCTGGAGGTCCAATTTTCGATGACATTTTCCAACATTTGTGGCCGTATATCGGCAATAACTCGCCGAGTGTTGTCCTCCAAGTGGTCAATCGTTTCGGGCTTATCGGCGTAGACTTTTTTTGTTCATCAATTGAACAACCATGATGTGCAGGAGTTGTGGTTTCAACAAGACGGCGCAACATGTCACACAGTTCGTGCCACAATTAATTTATTGAAGGAAACGTTTGGTAACCGCATAGTTTCACGTTTCGGACCCGTGAATTGGCCTCCAAGATCGTGCGATTTAACGCACTTGACTATTTTCTGTGGGGATATGTGAAGTCGCAAGTCTACGCCGATAAGCCCGGAACGATTGACCACTTGCAGGACAACATTCGGCGAGTTATTGCCGATATACGGCCACAAATGTTATATATATATATATATATCTTTATCTTTATTGAAATAAACCATGTACATACATTTTTAATAGTGTTCTCTAGTCCCTACACTAGGATTCCCTTTAGGTTGTAGGTAACTAGTCTCTAACGCTCTGCTATGATTTATATATTTATGTATAATTTAATAAAATTTTAAATTTAATACAATTTAGAATTTTTAGATAAAACTAATTTAATGTTAACTATTTGAAATTGAATATAAATTAATGTTAATATAACAAACAAACAAACGGGATACTTATTTACAATTATAACTTATGTGTGTAATAACTTATGCTAGTGTGTATGTATTACGAGTGGTGGAAAGGAAAAGGTGGGAGGGGGTGTGTGAGTGTATGTAGGTGATTTTTGTAGGATGTATAAATTGGGAAATGTGGGTAAAAATTTATGAGTGTGGGTGGGTACAAATGTTTAAAGAAAAGATTTGTAATTATGATCGAAGTAGTATTGCAGGTAGTCTTTATTCGTGAATACACAGAATGTCCTCAGTCTTATCGTAGCTTACCTGGAGTAGCCACAGAGTTACTTGTTTTCTACAAGTGAATCTAGTAGCTCGACTAATGTTAAGACATAAGTTAATTTTGTTGTACAAATATGGACCAAGATAGAAGTAGCTTTTTTGTGCAAAATTTGTTCGCAGTTGTGGAACAAGCCAGGTGAATCGTCTTTGAGATCTTGTTGTTTCTTTTTGATTATTGTAAGCTGTTTTGTGGAACCTTAGAATATTCGATAAAACAAAGAGCTGTCTGACTCGAAGAACCTTACACTCTTCAAATAAGACATCCGTAGGGTAGCGAAACGTTCTCTTGTATGCAACTTTAAGAACGGCTCTTTGGGCTCTTTCAGCCTTAATCAAGATAGTTTTACATGCACTTCCCCAGGCTATGATGCAATAGTTAAGGACAGACTGGCAGAGCGCATAGTACACCATTTTTATCGTATTGTCGTCAGCAAAATTTCTAAGTTTCTTGAATATATGCAGCATTTTGCGAAGGCGATTGCTAACCGAGTCAATTTGCTGTCTCCATGTGAGCTTTTCATCAATATAAACACCTAGGTACTTAATGCAACTAACTCTATTAATTGTTTGACAATTGCAGATGCCCCCACGATCACCGCAGGAGTGAAGAATGAGATGTGTAGGAATATTAATAGATGTATGATCGCGGATGTGGAAACAGGCAAAGTTTCAGCGTAAGAAGGTTCAAATTTAGCCAGTCGGAAACCAAACTCAGCCCGCTCTGAGCCACATCAACGACTTCGTCCCACGATTTTCCACTAAATATTAACGCTGTGTCATCAGCAAAAGTGAAAACCCTAGCTTGAGTGAGACTCATGTCACTAAGGTCGTTGATGTAAATCAGAAAAAGCGTTGGTCCCAAGACGCTACCCTGAGGTACACCGAAGTGGTTCTCAGAGTAATCACTGCATATACCATCAATAAAAACACGTTGTTTTCGTCCCATTAGATATGAATTGAACCATTGAAGTGCAGTTCCTCTAACACCCATACGTTCCAATTTTTTTAATAGTATCGTTTGTGACACTGTGTCGAAGGCCTTTGCGAGGTCTAAGAAGACCCCAGCACACTTTTGGCCTTTGTCTAACTCTACTTTCACATGGTCTATAAGGTTTGATACAGCATCGTCGGTAGACCTGTTATGGCGAAATCCAAATTGATTTTCGGAGAGAAGGTTTTCTTTCTCAAGGAACTTCAAAAGTCTATAATTAACAAGTTTCTCGAGTATCTTGGAAAGGGAAGTCAACAAGGATATTGGCCTGTAGTTCGATATGGACTTTTTGTCACCTGCCTTAAAGATAGGACAAATGTCAGCAAACTTTAGCCACTCCGGCATTGTACTCGTTGACATGCTCAGGTTACAAATAAAAGTAATCAAAGGAACCAGAACGATCTTACAGGACTTAAGTATTTTATTACCAATTTTATCCCAACCTGGTTGTTGGAAAAAGTCATCGAAAATTGGACCTCCAGATTAGACTACGTCCGAGCCAGCCGTGGCGGACATATGCCAGAAGTCAGATTTGAATTATAATGCCAGAAGATTATCTTTCGAATAAAATAAATTTCATATCAATAAAAAAAATCATCTTTGTTTTATTCCATTTCAAAGTTCTATACCTCTAAAAAAAACACACGTTATTAAAAAAAAACAAAAATAAACTTTTCTCCGTAGATAAATAACATAACAGTATCATTAGTAGGTTATAATCAGGGATCAGATTTTCCTGCTGCTAATTGATACATTAGTACGGATAAGACTTTTTTTTACCGGAAACGGATCCGGAAACGGACCTTTGGTAATTAAAATTTAAAAAACCATGCAAAACACATGCAAACCCAGTTACGATTTACCCAAAAGCAGTTTCAGTGTTGCCAACAATAATTTGATGAATTGAAATTCATAGATGAAAATTTCATAATAATACAAGTTGTTTTAAAAGAACTAGGTACAAAAAGTGATATAAGTTTAAGTGATTCTCTATTAGCATTTAACTAAGTCAGACTGTGCTTACAAAGTGCGTCCAATAAAATTAAGCATAAATTGGAAAAAGTTTTGGATCGAAATCCAAATTTGGACTCAATACGAGAAATTAGTGAAAAACTAGACAGAGGTTTTGAAGTAAATTATCCTGACTTTGTTAAATTTAAACTCGCTTTAGTTACTTCAACGGATGTAGAGCGCTCAATTTCGAGTCATAAATGGATCCTGGATGAGAAACTAAATAGACACAAGGAACAAAATATTGAAAAAATTCATGAACATTTATTTCTATACCTCCAAAGATGATTTACAAATATGATATTTAAACCTGTATATCTATAATTATTTAAGTGTATTATTATACATATTTGTACATTTTGGTTAATAAAACATGTTTAATCTGTTCTTAAAACTTCGTTTGTTTTTTTTTGCATACAAACTCATTTACGATCCATACTATGTAATACGATCAATAAATCTTTGTTCGGTTGACAATATAAAAGAAATATTGCTGGCAACACCGAAACTGCATTTGGGTAAATCATAACTCAATTTTTATGTGTTTTACAAGTGGTTTTCTTACTCGCCACCAGCGGAGAGGGCCCTCAAGACGGCCATACGAGGGCTCCCGGCGAACACCGAGCCGGAAGAGCTGATGGAGGCCCTGTCTGAACTAGGACTCGAGGCCGAATACTGTAAGCCGATCAGGGCGAGAGCGGGGCGCCCCGGCTGCATATTCTTCGTCCAGTTCAGGAAGACGCCCAACTTGACGCCGGCTGTGTATGAGATCACCGAACTCATGCAAATGCCAGGCATCAAAATTGAAGCCTGGAGGGGGAAGCGGGGGCCTGTGCAGTGCCACAGGTGCCAGCAGTTCCGCCACTCCTCCCACAACTGCCATCGCACCAGGGCCTGCGTGCGCTGCGGTGAAGAGCACCTGGCCCGAGAATGCCTACGCCCGAGGGAAGAGCCTGCGACCTACGCCAACTGCACGGGTCCACACGCAGCGAACAACACCTCCTGCCCCGTGTTCCGGAGGGAGGCCCGGAACAAAAAGGCGGGAACCGTCGCTCTAACGGCGACCGACTCCAAACCCAAGGAGCTGCCCATCTCCCAACCGAAACCCCGAGAGACGACGGCGCCGTCTTCGCTCGTGGCCGAGGCAAACCCGCCTACGGCTAGGAACAATGCGCTGAAGTCTCGCAGGAAGAGGACCAGGAGAAAACCGAAGAAGGCTACGGCGACAGATCAACCTGCCCCCATGACGACCATGGACACCGCAGCACCGGTGGAGTCCCCACAGACGTACCAGGAAGAGGAGGAGGAACGGGATGAGATGACGAGGCTTCTCGACTTCATCCTGATCAACCCCACCTTCCCACGTCAACTGGAAGAGAGAAGAGCAGCCGGGCACCTCGTTGCTCCTCACTTGTGAGTTGAGCAACAGGCCACCGGACACTCCATCGGACGCCCTCGGGCGTCACCATCACAGACCTGCCCATAGCCATGGGCAGCGGTAGCTACCTCAGTCAGGGGGCTCAGCCCCGATACTGACTCCCCACGCCCCAGAAAGGGGTTTGTGAGATGACCACTTCGTCGGGCCTACGCCAGTCTACGCCGGAGCGCCGCTACGTTAACATTAATGGTTGGAAAACCTATATTAACCTATTTACATGCATTTTAGCCTATTTACTAAGTCCTACAGTGTTTACGAAGGCCCGAAAACCCAATGGAAAGTTCTGTAAAACTTTCAGGGTTTCCACGGAAAAGCTATGCAACTTTCTTAGATAAGTAAGTACTAATTGCCCTAATCTTTATTCACTATATTTTTCCTAATTTACTTAAGGAGGTCAAATGGCCTTATTTACTTTTCACTAATTCTCCTCATTTTCCTACGTACTGGGCCATTTGAATGAATGTACACCAAGTGAAAACTCTTTATTTTAGGGTTCCTTAACTTACCTAACCATTACACAAACTTTTCCTATACAAAAATATACTGAAATACTGAAATTCTTACTGAAATTCAACCAAATTCAATCTTAGCCTAAAATATCTATTTCAGCAAACTTTACTACTATTTCTTACGTAATTACTTATCGTCCTACATATTTATTTACATATTTTCTTAATATTGTAACTTCGTCGTGCACAGCTATCTTTATGTAAGGCCTGTAATTTAAAAACCCTAGAGAAGTCGTCATCGGAATGTATATGGCTACAGGTCTTCCCGTCGCGGCGCATTCTCATTTTGGGAAAATTTATTATTATATACATCATTATAGCATTTTTAAATTATTCTAAACGTTTTCTTAGAACGGGTGAAGTTATAAATTAATAACTTCCACTTAATTTGGTTTTGTGCCCGAATAATGGCGATAAGACTCTCCCCATCACGTTGGAATGGTAATAATCGTCGGTGAAACGCAGGTGTACCGAGCGTGGACTTGCATTTCAATTTGACAGAGAATTTGACAAATCTAAAGAGGTGTGTCAGGATCGTAGCAGATGGCAATATGTGGTCTCATACATACCCCACTGGAACACAGGTGTAAGTTTATGTATGTGTACATCTTTTTACTTGGGGGTGTGTAGGGAAATACAAAGTGAGCCCGTAATTATAGCATTTCGAACACTGTGCGTCGTCTTGTCTTACTAGAACTCTTCCATCACGAGTCCACGCGTACTTCCAGTCGTGCTGTTTAATCAAAGCTCTAGCTTTATGAGATCTATTTAGTTTAGTTAATCTCTCGTTGAGGTAGATTGGTTTAGGCTCTCCAGAGATGTCAAGGTAGGAAGTCTTTATGTGACGACGTACCCGCGCTTCACGGTAGATCTCGTCGCGCACGGACCGCCGAGTGATGCGCACTAGTATGCTGCGCGGACGCATTCGCTGCAACCCTGACGTCGCGTCGCTCACCACACTAGTGGGGGCCGACGACGACGGCTCCTGCTGCAGGGACGACGGTTGTGCTCCTATACGGCGAATTTCCACTACATATCTGTCATCTAAAGTTACTCCAATTTTTGACATAAGAATACCAACAATGTTATTAGCATTTTCTCCCTTCTTTTCCGGCACTCCAGCGATCTCAATGTCGTTCTGTAAACGTTCCTGTTCGCTATCATTGAGATTTAATTTGAGTTGATTTATCTGACTCATTAAATCGTTTGACCTGCCCTCATCATTCTCAAGTAAACACAATCTCTCGTCTAAAAATTGTCCATTCTAGCATTCATTCCGTCCAATCGGTCATTACACTTTGTAATATCTTCACCCAGACTTTGGATGTCCAATCTTAATATATTCAGGGACTGCCGCATCTCAGCTTGAAATGTAAGTATTAGTGACTTTAAGTCTTGGTCACCTACGGACGGTGAAAGTAAGTTGTTTCCATTTCCTGGTGGTGGTGAATTAGGTTTACTGCCGTTTTCATCAGAATATGAACAACTTGAGCAGATCCAATTCTTAGGAACTACTGACGTGTTAAGCTTGGAAGATTGTTTTTGTTTGTGGTATGAAACTTTGCATTTGCTACAAACAACGCCACCTGTAGTCGCAAGCAGTCTATCACACGCTCTGCATTGGACCATTTTTTTATTTCCACACGTACAAGTTTCTAGTTTAGAGAAGTATGGTGTTGTGTGTTTACCTATTTTACGCTAGAGGGCAAGATTTGTTAAAAATTTTAATCTGTAATTCTATTGTTTATATGAAATCACTTATTCACTAATCATTACAGCTGATATATATAAAAAAACCGAAAGATTGTTTTATTGCATAACTAACCGTGTCTGAGTGTTATTTCAAGTGAATTTGTAATCGCCCTGAGCGTCGTTGGGTTGGTCGTTGAGAGTGGACGTGTGTTGGATCTTGTCCTAAATTTAAATTTTTAATTCTCTGATTGGTTGATCGACGATCCTCGGTACCTCTCTTATCATCTTGAGGAATACTTATGAGTGGAGTTCACCTACCCACCGGAAAAAGTGCGACGGAGAATCTCGCCGTGTTGTGATTCGATCCTGGGACCTGTGGCGCTGCCGTGATTGATGGACGGAGCTCCCGCCACTACACCAAGCGGTTCGTGACGTAAGTGACAAAAATAGCACTGAATACCCGCACTGTGACGTCAAGATAACTGGTTACGTGACGGAGTCGTGATACACAATAGCGGCGCTACGAAGCTTATAAATTGATAATATTCTGCAACGCATCGGCTTATTGGATGACAATACCTACCCTACATATTTTATTTTTATTTTTTATTATATAATATATTATATTAACCGGAACGGAGTATAAAAATCGTGGCTAAATGTCTGGCATGTGAAAAGCCGGTAAAAGTAACCGAACAAAAAATATGCTCTGTTTGTGATAGCCAATATCACTATCTTTGTTTGGGCTTAGCGATAGAAAATTTTCTAAAAGAATCCAAAGCTTATAAATCAACTTGGAAATGCCCCAAATGCAAATCTTTGGAAAAGAAAGGTGATAACTCACAAACCCCGGTAGGAACCAAAACCCAACCCTCACAACTTCGATATTCTGAGAGTTTTGATTATGAACAACTGAAAACTTACATAGACTCGAGTTTAAACTGAATAAATAGACTGTGTTTGAATGGATGTTTTTTGGAAAATAAATAATTTTGCTTTTTTTTGCTTTTTTTTTTTTGCTTTTAAACTCGCTAAAAAGTGTACTTCTCGAAGAAGTAAAGCAAAAAATTGAGGAGCAGTCAGCCACCCTGTCTGCTAGTAATGCGAAACTCGAAGACTCCTTGAACAGTTTCAGCTTAAGATATGATGAACTCATTGGCAAACTTACCTCTATGGAAAAAACTATCTCAACACTCAACGAAAAAAATCAGCAACTAACTAAACAAATTACTGAACTTACTGGACAAAATCAGCACCTAGCTGAAGGGCAAAAATCAGTACAAAATCGTAATTTACTGCTAGAAGCAAGACTCGATGAGTGTGAAATGCGTGCGAGATCCAGCAACGTAGAGATAAGGGGAATTCCAGAAAAGGACGGTGAAGACATATTGATTGTACTAGAACGCCTGTGTCTTTTTCTGAAACTGAAGTATGACAAGTCTGAAATCTACACAGCTTATCGAGTTGGTCGAAAACAAACAGCGGACAGGCCGAGGAATATCGTGGTAATTTTCAAGAGTTTCTATGCGCGTAACGACCTTCTCCGTAATGTTAAGGAATACAACAAAAGCTGTAAAGAAAGGAGCATGCGTCTAAAAACTGACTACCTAGATTTGAATCTGCCCTCAGCACCGTTCTTTGTATCTGAGCATTTAACGTCCCGACTCAAAAAAATATTAGGGAAAACAAAAGAAACCGCAAAAAAGAATAACTTCCTTGCATGTTGGTGTACTAATAACAAAATATTTCTAAAAAAAACCATTAATTCAGACCCTATTATTATTGAAAATCTAGAAGCCCTCAATAGCATCTGACTAATATTAACTAACATTTATAATTCTGCACGATCTACCTTATGTACCCTGCTACCCCAAAAATATTTATATATTCTTATACATATATATTTTTACTTCACACGAAACAAGCCTACACACACAAATTATGAAATCTTCAACATAAACTACCGACATAATCCAACGATTAGCTATTTCAGTAAAGTTCGATTTTATTACTCAATATAATAATGATCTCCAAGACTTCCAACAAAAAAATGAAACGATTCTAACAAACGACTTTACATTATGTAGAACAGTATTAAATAAAAACATTGATAATTCTTTACTGATAGCGTGCATTAATATACGCAGCATACATAAAAACTTTGATCAACTTATGGTCACATTAAATTCACTGAATATTGATTTCGATGTCCTGGTTTTGACAGAAAGTAGAATAAAACACCGTAAGTCGCAAAATTGTTTACCTGGCTATACCTCAATTGCCACTGAAATTAATCCTATTCAGAATGATGGAGTAGTTGCGTTCATTAAAAATAGCATCCCCCATCAGTGGAAGGAAATAGAGGTTCTCGGGGCTAATTGCCTTCAAATAACTCTACCTGATGACACAACTATAATCGGTTTGTATAGATCCCCTTCTTCTGATAACATTGATGTGTTTTTGGAGACCCTGGAGGAGCCTCTGCGGAGATGCAAGAGTAAAAATTTGATATTAGTCGGTGACACAAATATCAATATTTTAGACATAAATTCCATGAAGACTCACGATTATTTATCTCTCCTTATTCAACATCAACTTATGGTAGGAATCGACAAACCCACCCATGACAAATCTTGTATTGATCATTGCATGCTGCGAACTCAATCACAAAAGGAATATCAATGTGTAGTTCTAGATACAAGCCTTACCGATCACTCAATGATCTTCTGCTCGTTGAGTGATTGCTTACCAAAAACACAAAATATTTATAATAATGAAAATCGGAATATCGACTATTTACAGTTCTATAAAGACATACAGTCTTGTAGTTGGCAGACAATTTATGATTCTCGAGATGTCAACTCCGCTCTAAGAATTTTTCATGAAATTATAACAACTTGCGTCAACCAAAACACCACCGTCAATGCTCGAATACCAAATCGTAAAATAAAACTAAAACCATGGATAACTGATGGCCTAGTCTATTGCATAAATAAAAGAGATAAACTACACAAATTAACTAAAAAACATCCCCATGACCACATCCTAAAAAATGATTATCTAAATTACAGGAAAGTTTGCCATGCTGTGATAAGAAAAACGAAAAATAGATACTACAAAGAAAAAATTCATAATTGCAACGGTGAATCTAAGAAAATTTGGCAAGTGATAAACGAAGCATCTAACCGCGTCAAAAATAATAGAAAAGATATTCAAGAACTTATTGTGGAAGGTCAAATAGAGAGGGTTACTGAAAATCCTGATCTTGTCACTAACTCCCTTAATTCTTACTTCTGCTCGGTTGGCTGCTCATTAGCTCAAAATCATTTAAAAGTCAATAAAATAACTGAGCAAGAACTTAGCCAAAAAGTCCCTGGCTCCTCATCAGACAAGTCTTTCTATTTGCGTCCTACTAATCCTGAAGAAATTGAAAAAGCTATATCTAATCTAAAAAATACCAACTCGAGCGGTTATGATAGATTAACATCAAAAATATTTAAGTGTATAAAAAAATATATAATACATCCTCTGACATCTATATTTAATTTAAGTTTCAGATCTGGTGTTTTCCCCGACGATTTGAAAACAGCAATAATAATCCCGCTTTATAAAAAAGGCTCCAAACAATTGATGTCTAACTATAGACCAATATCCCTTCTTCCAATTACATCCAAGCTACTCGAAAAAATTGTTAAGGCAAGACTGACACCATTTACAGAAGAGACAATATCAACAAGTCAATATGGTTTTAGAGTCGGTACCGGCACTAATGATGCTCTAGCTGCTCTTACACAGCAAATAAATGAAAATTATGAGGCCAAAAATAAATCACTAGCAATATTCGTCGATCTAGCGAAAGCTTTTGATACGGTCTCCCATAAAATTTTGTTACAAAAGCTAAGATCCCTTGGTATCACTGGCGCTGCATTCCAGTGGTTTTCTTCATATCTCGGTGGTCGCAGTCAGATAGTTAGAGTAGGCAGCTACTTGAGTGCTGCTAAAAGCGTTGAATTCGGTGTGCCGCAAGGCAGTGTGTTAGGTCCAATTTTATTTAATATATATTTAAACGACTTCTGCTCGCTCTTGGATACATGTAAGACAATTTGTTTTGCCGATGACACCGTATTAGTTTTTGCAGCAAGAACATGGACAGATACTTTCAAACTAGCAGAGGATGGTATCAGAAAGGCCAAGGCATGGTTTGATAGTAACCTACTCACCCTTAACGATGACAAAACCGTCTACATGTGTTTCTCTCCGACAAAAGCGGGCCTGCCAAACGAGGACCTTACTCTGAAGGTACATGCTTGCTCAGCTGATACTATTTGTCAATGCAAAAATCTCCAACGCATGTCCTACGTTACTTACCTTGGAGTGAACCTCGACGAAAATCTTAGATGGGAAAAACATGTTTCTGCAGTATCAGCTAAAATTCTAAGACTAGGCTACGTTTATAAGGAACTCAGAAATATTTTATCCGAAAAGTTACTCTGGCATATTTACCTGGCTCTTACACAGTCACTTATGTTGTATGGGATCATTGGCTGGGGAAGCTGTGGGTCTAGTGTTATGAATAAGTTAATAATAGCACATAAGCAAAACTTGAAAATTATTAAACGCAAACCCCGCAGATTTCCCTCTAGTGAAATCTTTAAACTATGCAAAGTCTTGGGCCCCAGAAAGATTTTTATCTGGCAAACAGCTGTATATATGTCTAAACATCTCAAAGACTTTTCTTTGTTGATTTTGAATAGAAAGTCTCGAATAGATACAAGGCGAAAATACACAGCACCTTTTAAATCAACCCTCTTCGGACGAAAAAATTTTTACTCTATTGCGCCTCGTCTGTACCATCTATTACCTGATAGTGTCTCCAACTACATTGATACTGACACAGAACCTTTCTTAAAACGTAAATCAGTTTTAAATAAAAAGTTAAAAGAATATTTATTAGAGTTAAGTGAAGATGAAATTGGAGATCTCTGGCATAAACTGCTCAATTGAAAACGCTGTGTAGGCAAAAAAAAAACAAAAAAAACAAAAAAAATAATAATAATAATAATTTTAGGTGCGGTTACCCTAACTAATTTATATACATGTGTAATTGATATATTATTACTAAAATTATTTATAATTTATATACATATACATATTAATATAATCATATAACTAGATACAAAAATACATTACATACTTATATAAGTACTTAATAATATTACTTGTAAATTTGCATGAGGCTGTTATAGCATACAATTGTTTTCTTTTCTTTTTTACCATTCATGTAGTGTTTTTTTTTCTCGTCCAACCCTCTCTTACTCTCTATGACCTTATAGTCATTAAAGTGTCGCATCAAAGTTGATGGTCCTGTAACAGGCCTTTGGCTCATTAGGGCTATCACAGTCGATACATTCGTCCCTGTCGGCCCAAACACGAGTGCTCCTTTTTAAACACGAATGCATATGTAAATTTTTTTTTCCTTAAATAAATAAATACAAATACAAATACAAATACAAATTTATAGCTGCTGTGATGATTTCCTAACGACTTATCAACCCTACCTAGTACTGAACCATATATTTCTAGGCATTATTTTTTATATGACTCATATTACTCCCGTATTTACTTATAGTAGTTTATTATTATTTAATATTTATTTTCGTACGAATTTTATATTAATAATCTCGCATGAGTAAATCAAAATTCATTAAATTGGGACTTTATAATGCGGGTTCTTTAGGTTCTAATCATGACGAGATAATAGTTGCGGTAGGGCACCAATCACCAGATATTCTGGCTATAAATAAGACCTGGCTCGCTGATGAGCAGGATGCCAAGGCACCCGTCATACCTGGGTACAAACTGCGGCACATTCCGCGTCCGCCGGGAGTGCGGCGGGGAGGCGGTGGTGTCGGCTTCTACGTGCGACGCGGTATTACAGCACGCACGGTGCCCCACCCACCCGCTGCCCCAGGCTCGGGTGTGGAACAGATGTGGGTATCTTGGAACACTCAATCGAAGCGAATTTTAATCGGCACGGCCTACCGCCCTCAGTGGGTAAATGTAGATAATTTTTTTGACTCGCTTACCAAATCTATCACCACGTTCTCTCGTTTTGATCGTATCGTTTTACTGGGGGATTTCAATATAAACTTTCTCGATATTAATGATGCCAAAACAAAAAAACTGTACACGACGCATAGTTATATCGTATATACATATTTGATTTGTACATAACTAGGTTAAGAAAGATAATAAATAAATCATAACACAATGTAGAATAAGTTAGGTATTAGGGCCAATCTTATTGTATAACATTTGATTAAATTAGTAAGATACATTCACAACGCTCTACCAGTAAGAACTTGCATATTTATAGTTGTTGTGTCCTGCTCTAATCTTGCTTCTCACTCCCACTTATGGTAAATTGTTGGGTTTTTTCCATCAACATATGTAAACTTATAATAGTTATGATATAGCAGTATAAATCCAATAAATCTCCCCTCACTTTGATCCCCGCAGACGATCAAATCGCTCTTCAATGCACTTAGGCAAGTTAGTCAGAATAGGATAAAACTAGCACAAGTTTCTATGGCAGGTACGATCATTCGTAGCAGTAATACCTATACAGTGCCTAGTAATACCTTTAACAGTGCAGTAACCAGTAGTAGTGAACAGTTCAGTAGTTCAGTAGTGACCGTGATAGATATAGTAATATCTATGAGCACGTACCTATGCTCGAGTGCAGTTAGTAGTGCAATACTGCCCTATAGCTATAGGAAGTTCTATGAGAGGAATTTATGCTGAATTCCAATTAGGATTGTGCAACAAAGTGCATCTAGTGCTATAGGAGATTCTATGAGAGGAATTTATGCTAGATTCCAATTAGAATAGTGCAGTTTAATAGTGCATTCAGAGATAGTGGTTCATAGTAAGCGATATCTCTGCAGTGGTCAAAGTGCAGTAGTATTTGATAATCAGTTGGTGTTTTTATTTCAGTATACAGTCCACTTTAAATTAACTTCAGTTCCGTGAACACTAACGAACGATCCATCTTCGTATATGACTGAGGAACCGGCGCACAATATTGTGTCGGCTGTACATAATATTTTTGGTCCTTCGAGCCGGATTAACAGTTATTGTGCATAGTATTTGATCCGTTAATACAGTCTAACAAAGGCCCAGTCATGCCGAACACAAGATCAATGACGTCTAAAAGTACTACACCTGCAGAAAGCTCGGTAACGGGTACCGAAACCACAGAGAGTACCAGCGCTACTGAGCTAACCACAACTACAAGCTCATCAAACAATACAACCACTACATCTACCAGCGTATCGACGCCGAACGACGCTGATAACACGCTCGTGGGAACCACAAGTGAAGGGGACACGCCATCCGTCACCACAGCCCAAACTGCTGTCTCAGGCCCAACTTTGGGGGCCGCTTCTACTAGTATCGAGGTGGACTCCGTCAGAGTTACTAACAGAAACTCTGGCACGCTATTAGAGCCACGCGTCGACGCGAGAGGAGTGGAGCAGCAATCTGTCGATCTGTCGGAGACGGACCGCAGGCGCGAAGCGTTCGCCGACACACTCATCCCACCTGCCGCTTCAAATCAAGTTGTTCAGCATTACAACCCACAACATGATCACATCGATGTCAATGTCATTATCAATAAGAAAACAACATCAAGGAAATCACGCACAGAAAAGAGTACTCAGTCCTCTCGCAAGAATACTGAGAAAGAAATTCAAATTCTTAACTTAGAAGAAGACCTTTTACTGTTGCGAATCCGAAAAGCACGTCTTCAACTTAAATTAGACAATGAACAGACGGCAATACCAGATAATGACTCCATCACGACAACGACAGTACAACAACGTGTTGAAGATTGGTTGGACGGTTCACAAAATGAACTACTCGCTATTACTGAAAATGCAATGGAAAGTGGGCAGGCACCCGACTCCACCCCTATGCCGGCCCCGCCCACAATCCATACGAACGAAGTAAGATCGTCACAATTTGAGAATGACGTGCAATCTACGCCGATCGTACATACAGAATGCAGACAGTCAAATGCATTCAGTATGCCCGCTGCACCATCATCGTTTGGTGCACGCCCTGCGCCATCACTGCCAGGGATCAAAGAACCTTTGATCAACGAAGCTCACGCGGTATTGTCACACACCAATACCTACCCAATGCCGACGCAGCTTGGGACCAGAGCAGACGTCAGTCTTCAGGCTCATGTCACGCCTACTATTACTGGCGTGCGCCCCGCCCTCAAGCAGACGGGGATCGAAGCACATTCTTCTGTCACGCCCACCATTAGTGGCGTGCACCCCGCCCTCAAGCAGACGGGGATCGAAGCGAATACTCTGTCACATCGACCAGAGGCCACTGGTGACCACCAGCAGCATAGCACTCAACCTGTACTGCCTTCATTCTCACGGCTACAGGGAGATCTACAGAGTGCTGAAACACAGAGCACGCGACTGGCATCACCGCCACCTAGAGTCAGTGCTAGCGCTACATTGGAACGATTACTACAACAACAGCCGCTGCCGTCGCAGAAAGACACACGCTGTTACAGTAATCAAGAATCAGTGGATAACAGAAACTATCCACCAACAGTAGAGAGATTCCAAGATAACAGTGAAGCTCCACTCATGCCTACTGTATCAACAAATGATAACATGCAGTTATTAAATTATTTCGAGCGCCAACAACAGATGTTTTTGCACGGGCTCAGCCAAATATCACAAGCCGTTAGCTCGCCTGCAAGCAGAGGCTCCGCACCACCAAAATTTCTAAGCGATCTACCAATATTCGCTGGAGCATTCGACGAATTTTATTCATGGAGAGACTTATTCAAAGCAACATCGTCCCACTTCAGCGACGAAGAAAATAAAGCTCGCTTACGAAGATGTTTGAAAGGTTCAGCAAAGGATTTAGTAGAAGGCCTCTTCAAGACAAGTGCCCCTAGCTACGATATCATTGAAACGCTAGAGGAGGTCTATGGGCGACCCGACGCTATAGTCTACGCCGAACTTGAGAAGCTGAAAACATTACCCCGCTTATCAGATGCAGGTAGAGAATTACCCACCTTCACATGTAGGGTGGACGCCGTTGTTTCAACAATACAAGCATTGAAAAAAGAAGCGTATCTTATCAGCCCTCAGACTCTTCATATAATAGAAGAAAAGATGTCTCCACTATACAAAAAAAGCTGGTACGATTTTGAAGCCCTACAATCAGAATCTGAACCAGGACTTTTAAAAATGAGACGTTTTCTCAAACAAGAAATGAAGAAACAGGTGCGTCACATAAACCTCGAAGCTTTACCACGCACTTCAGAGCCTCAAAAGAAATTCCAGAGAACAATGGCAGCTCAGGACAATAGAGCGCAATCGCAATGTCCATTGTGTCTACGCAACGGGCACCTGCTAAGCGAATGCCACAAATTCCAGAGAACAATGGAAATCCAAGACAATAGAGAACAAACACAATGCCTATTGTGTTTGAGAAAGGGCCACCTGTTAAGTGAATGCAGAAAATTCAAAGAATTATCTCTAGACAAAAGATGGAATTTTTGCAAAGATAAGAAAGTCTGTTTCCGGTGTCTGAAGCACAGAAACTTCCGACACAGGTGCAAATCAACAAAATGCGAGGCATGTATTATCATCATAAGCTTCTACATCGACAGCCTGCGATCCCTAACAATGAAGACAATAAGACGATGGGCACAACCTGTTCTGCATTGGGTACGTCCGCATTATTGAAGATTATTCCAGTTACGATCTCCGGACCCAAGGGGAGCACCGACGTCTATGGAATATTAGACGGTGGTAGTACGATCACGATTTTAAACGAAGAAATCGCAAATCGAATCGGAGCACAAGGCCCCAGCAAGACTCTACGCATTGAAGGCGTCGCTGGCGCTCGAATAAACGACTCAGCGTCACAGCTTGTTACTATATACATAAAAGGCAAGCACTGTGACGAGCAACATTGTATCGATGCTCGTACCATCCCTTCACTGAGTATCTCCGGTCAAACAGTCGAGCGTACTACAGTCGAGCATTGCGAACACCTACGTGATATCGCCAATCAATTAGTATACAACGACGCGACTCCGTCAATACTAATCGGCCAAGACAACTGGGAATTACTTATGACGAGCTGCAATCGCACGGGATCCCACAACGAGCCTGTCGCTTCACTTACAGGTCTCGGATGGGTGATCCACGGCCTCAATGGAGAGATCGATCATAGTCGGGTCGAAGTTCATCGGGTCACAAAATTACGTGATACCGATAAAAATAATATAGAAGAGCTCATCAGAGAACACTTTTCACTCGACTCCCTGGGTATTCAAGCACGCCGCCCACGATCCGATCCTGAAGAACGTGCATTGAAGATATTACGAGAGACCACACGCCGCTTATCTGATGGAAGCTTTGAAGTGGGATTATTATGGAAACAAGACAATATAAAAATCCCGAATAACTACGACTCCGCTCTAAGTCGTCTAGAAGGCATCAAAAGAAAGCTAGACAAAGATGCTGAGCTGAAAACCAGATACAGCGATCAAATGAAAAGAATGATCGACAATGGATACGCTGAGATCGCACCACCGGCACCATTATCAACAAAGAAATGGTATTTACCTCATTTTGCGGTCATTAATCCATCCAAACCTGAAAAATGCCGCATTGTCCATGATGCAAAAGCGAAATACAAACAAATCGCACTTAATGATCTCCTGCTCACAGGTCCAGACCTACTCCAATCATTACCAGGAGTACTATGGAGGTTTAGACAGCGATCTGTAGCGGTTACGGCGGACATAAAAGATATGTTTCTCCGTATCAAGATAAGAGAAGACGACCGAGATGCACTTCGTTTTCTCTGGCGAGGTGAAGAAAGAACAGGCGAACCCAAAGAGTATCGCATGAAGTCTGTGATTTTTGGAGCGACCTCTTCACCAGCAAGCGCAATTTTTGTAAAGAACAAAAATGCTGAAGATTTCCAACAAGAGTTTCCTGAAGCAGCCGAGGCAATCGAACGAAACCACTATATGGACGATTACCTTCAATCATTCTCCACGATTGAAAAAGCAAGACTCATTGCCGGACAAGTCGATTACATACATCGAAAAGGGCATTTCGAACTACAGAAATGGACGTCGAACGAGCCAGTTGCCATAGGAAAACTCACATCATCGCCGGGAAAATCCAATAAGAATTTTGATAACGGCGGAAGCGAGAAAATTCTCGGACTAGTATGGCAACCTCACGAAGACACGCTCAGCTTCAACTTGAACATGTCACGAGTCGATCCAGCCATTATGTCGGGAAAGAAAACTCCGACAAAGCGTGAAATGCTTCGAACTGCTATGTCATTATTTGATCCAATTGGATTAGCCACTCCAGTCACGATACAAGCTAAACACATCTTACAAGAGACTTGGCGTCTTGGCATCGATTGGGATCAAAACCTGCCCGATGAATTATGTACTCGTTGGATGAAATGGATACAAGATTTGGAAAATCTGGGAAAACTCGCACTGCCGCGATGTTACTATGGATATGACGGTGCATGTCGGCGCGAACTACACACATTTGTAGACGCGAGTGAGACTTGTTACGCCACAGCAGCCTTTTGGAGATCAACAGCGCCAGATGGAAGTATTCAAGTCAGTCTCGCAGCAGCCAAAGGTAGAGTCGCACCGATAAAGAAAACCTCAATCCCGAGACTCGAACTACAAGCAGCGGTGTTGGGCTGTCGTTTAGCTAAAACGATTATTGAAGAACACGATGAGAAACCAGATAAACGAGTTTTCTGGACGGACTCAAAAACTGTTCTAGCATGGCTACGAGCGGGTCCACGAGCATACAAACAGTTCGTGGCTTTCCGCGTAGCTGAAATTGAAGAAAACTCTACCGTCGCCGAATGGAAATGGATTCCAACTAAAGAAAATGTAGCTGACGACGCTACCCGCGACACCCCGAACGACTTCAATGAACAACACAGATGGTTTCGGGGACCGAATTTTCTGTATCAAGAGGAAAACTCGTGGCTCGCAGAACCCGAGCTTCAGAAAGAAACTACGGGAGAAGAGAGAACGACAGCGGTCAAGAATCCTCCAATATTAAACGAAGCCTTACCTGAAACAACACGATTTTCTTCATGGCTTCGATTAATAAGATCTACAGCTCGAGTACTACAGTTTATCAATCTCTGTAGACCAGAAAAAAGTTCATCTACAAGACAAAGAACGAAAAAAAATCCTGAAATTGATCCAGACTGGAGAAAATCGAGGAAAATTCCGAAACGAGAAAAATCCAATAAGAATGATCGCACCGTCGACAAATTTCTTATATTGGAAACTGAATTTATCAATCAGGCGGAAAAACTATGGCTACGAGCGATGCAAGAAAACTCATTTTCCGAGGAAATTCGTCGAGTTACCGGCGGGAGTGCACTTCAAAATGATAGCCGCATAAAGAACCTAGCACTGACGATCGGCGATGACAGATTATTGAGAGTGAAGTCTAGAATCGAAGCTACAAGCGACATCACTCCGGAACAACGTTCACCAGTTATACTAGACGGGAACCATCCATACTGCAAACTCTATATTGACTGGATTCACCGAGAGCTTCATCACGGAGGCGTTGAGACGGTCGTTAATGAGATCATCCAAAGATACTGGGTCATACGTCTCCGTCCATCTGTAAGAGGAGTATTATGGAGCTGCCAGCCTTGTCGTCTACGTCGTGCCAAACCAGCATCACCTCCAACTGGGGATCTACCCAGATGTCGACTGGCACATCATCAGAGACCCTTCACCTTTACAGGGCTCGATTTTCTAGGTCCTCTCAGCGTCACCGTTGGCCGGCAACACCATAAAAGATACGTAGCTCTTTTCACCTGTCTGACAACTCGAGCGATACATCTGGAAATAGCCGCATCCCTCAGCACAGACTCCTGTATCCTGGCTCTGCGACGCATGATGGCTCGCAGAGGTCGCCCCTCGGAAATCTGGTCGGACAACGGCACCAATTTAAGAGGCGCCGATGTAGAACTACGTCGGGCATTAGATGAAGGTGAACTGCGGACAGCTGCTGCGAACCGGCTCATCACATGGAGGTACCTACCGCCGGCTTCTCCATTTATGGCCGGAAGCTGGGAACGATTAGTACGAAGCGTGAAGACAGCGCTTCGTACTACACTTCACGAGCGACACCCTACCGATGAGGTCCTATCCACACTGATGGCAGAGGTCGAGGACACGATAAATAGCCGACCATTGACACACATCTCAACAGAAGACGGCCTAGAAGCCCTAACGCCTAATCATTTCCTTCTAGGAGGTCCATCAAGAGTACCACAGCCAGGCATATTCAACGACAGCGACCTGCATGCCAAGAAGATGTGGAGAACAGCGCAACGACTCGCAGACATCTTCTGGGCTCGATGGATTCGAGAATATCTGCCTCAGCTACAACACCGGCGGGAGCCTCATGGTAGCGGCGATGCTCTACAGGTCGGCGACCTCGTAATCATAGTGGACAACACGCAACCCAGAAATACGTGGCTTCGAGGTCTGGTTGTCGACGTCTTCCCTGGACCAGATGGTGTAGTACGGACGGCGGACGTCAAGACGACGAACGGTATACTACGTCGGCCTACGAAAAAACTCGTCGTGCTACCTACTTCAATGAAGCAAGCTTCACGGCGGCAGAATGTACACGACGCATAGTTATATCGTATATACATATTTGATTTGTACATAACTAGGTTAAGAAAGATAATAAATAAATCATAACACAATGTAGAATAAGTTAGGTATTAGGGCCAATCTTATTGTATAACATTTGATTAAATTAGTAAGATACATTCACAACGCTCTACCAGTAAGAACTTGCATATTTATAGTTGCTGTGTCCTACTCTAATCTCTGTCTCACATATGGTAAGAGCCTAGGTTTTATAGTTGTTGTATCTCACTCTAATCTCTGTCGCACAAATGGCGAGTGGTTACGTTTTATAGTTGTTGTGTCCTGCTCTAATCTTGCTTCTCACTCCCACTTATGGTAAATTGTTGGGTTTTTTCCATCAACATATGTAAACTTATAATAGTTATGATATAGCAGTATAAATCCAATAAATCTCCCCTCACTTTGATCCCCGCAGACGATCAAATCGCTCTTCAATGCACTTAGGCAAGTTAGTCAGAATAGGATAAAACTAGCACAAGTTTCTATGGCAGGTACGATCATTCGTAGCAGTAATACCTATACAGTGCCTAGTAATACCTTTAACAGTGCAGTAACCAGTAGTAGTGAACAGTTCAGTAGTTCAGTAGTGACCGTGATAGATATAGTAATATCTATGAGCACGTACCTATGCTCGAGTGCAGTTAGTAGTGCAATACTGCCCTATAGCTATAGGAAGTTCTATGAGAGGAATTTATGCTGAATTCCAATTAGGATTGTGCAACAAAGTGCATCTAGTGCTATAGGAGATTCTATGAGAGGAATTTATGCTAGATTCCAATTAGAATAGTGCAGTTTAATAGTGCATTCAGAGATAGTGGTTCATAGTAAGCGATATCTCTGCAGTGGTCAAAGTGCAGTAGTATTTGATAATCAGTTGGTGTTTTTATTTCAGTATACAGTCCACTTTAAATTAACTTCAGTTCCGTGAACACTAACGAACGATCCATCTTCGTATATGACTGAGGAACCGGCGCACAATATTGTGTCGGCTGTACATAATAAAAACTAAATGAATTTCTTAAGTACACAAACCTAAACAACTACATTTCACAGCCTACACATTTTACAGCTAATAGCGCTACATTAATTGACCTAGTTATTTCTGACATGTCCGTTACATCTACTGATGTGAACTGTGGAGGACGCAGAGCTCCACAAACCCAGTGGCGAAGTATTACAAAATAAAACACGGCTTTCGACCAGGGAGTGCAGTCGAGGCAGAGAGAAACGCCAATATTCTGTTGTACTGCAGTACTATTTGCTTTTCCAGGCCTTTTCAGGCTTTTTCCTTTTCCTTGTACTGCTCGGATCGTGAATGCCTGCGCTCGCTCTAGCGCCGATTTTTATACTCTCTCGCTCTCTACACAAACATGCGCATTTTTCCCTACCCCCTCAGCACAATTTTTATATTTACTTGTATCAAATCGACATATTTACATCACTAAGTTATCCTATCTTATGGCTACATGCTCATGCCAATATCTTCACGCTACGACGCGCAGGAGCGGACTGGCGGCCAAATTTTTTTTTTTTTTGAATGACTTATTTGCTGTTGGCCTTTTGGCCTTTACGGCTTTACCTTAATAAAAAGGGGGACAGAGAGTACCCAACCTCAAAGTTTATTGTCTAAATGTTTTAAAAGTACATGATATTGAGTTTATTTTATTATTTTTATGTGAGTGCCCCGAGGCGGACTATAATCGCGTTTAAGGTGGGTGCGATATGTGTGTGGGAGAGAAACGACCTGGCACATACTTGTACCGTGTGTCGTTGCGTAATAACCATGTACGCCGCCGCCTTAGAGAGTTAGGTGACAGCGGTACGTTGGGTTGGGAGTTTGCTTTATACCGTCTTCGTCTACGAGGCCGGTGTAAGTATAGTGGTGAAGTGGGGTTAGTCATATTAATATTATGATTGTCAGGGGGATTTGCAGCGGCTAGCTTTTTTGTCAAGTCGTCATCTGAGTCAAGTAATATGTTTCTAGGACGTCTGCGTAGTTGTGTGACATTTCGAGATGCTTCGTAATCGGAAGCGACCCTGATAAGGGGATTTGGGTGGTGTGTGGCTTTGTCAAAATATCGAATGGATATTTGTTTCATAAAACTACTGTAGGGACTTTTAGGTCTTTGTGAAGATTATAGTTCCTCACGTACCAGGGGGCGCCTGTGGCTCTACGGAGGGTTATATTTTGGATTCCTCATACCCCACCTTCAGCAGTATAAATATTCGCCCTCGCTTCGGGCCTACGCCGGATTGCCTGAACGCTCGCCGTGTACGGACCTATCTCTCGTTGCGCATTTGCGAAATATTATTTTTTAATATTTTCCGCCAATCGCGCCCGCGCCTCAGCTGCGCGGAGGGGATCATCATTCACCTCTAGAGCGCCTGAGTTGTGGTGCCGCTCTCTGCGCTTCCTGCCTCGGCCTTCCATCAGCGGAAATCACCGAGGAAAGGGGCATGGGGACTGGCATTAGCCACGACTCATAGGTCGCACGCGTTCCACCCCCCCCGCAGCCGCCGCTCACTCATAATGAGCGGAAACAACAACCCTTCTCAGGGCTCGGACGCCTCAAGCCTACGCTCCACCCCCAGCGAAGCCTCCAGCTCAAGCCGTGCGCACTCCTCCCACGACCTGAACGCTGGATCTGAAGCCGACGTGTTCGTCATGTCCACCAGCACGGAGTACGCCTACACATTTGTCTTCGAGCATCCCGTCTCTCCGAGATGTGGGCTCGAATGGGACGAGATGATTACATCTCGCCTCCGACGTAGCAAATACCTCTCGGAGGGATTGCTACAGACAATGGAAGCGTACCTCCGTGACCACCGTCCCAACTTGACCACCGAAGAGGATCCAGCTGCGCTCGATACCTCGCAACTTGTTGCTGAGACTCGCCAGCTCGCTGCCTCAATGCCGCTCAACTTGCCGCCCCTTCCTCAGAGGGAACGCAAGCGCGCCAGGACCGAAAGCAGTGAGGAGACCGAGGGGAAGCGCGCCTGCGGCGCACCTTCTCCTGCCTTCTCATACCCGACGTCAAGACTGCCACGCCCAGTAGCGTCGTACGCCCAAGCAGCCGCACGCCAGCCGCCTGCACCTCAACACCGCGCCAACCCGCCTACCCAGACGTCGCGCGCCGTCCGACCGCGTCCACCCGCGAAACGGACTGCCGCTCAGCCCATTTCCGCGCCGCCCGCCGCCGCGGTGCCTCCGCCCGCGACGCCCTCCGTCACGGGGCCTTCCGCCACGAGGCCTTCCACCGCGACGCCCTCCGTCGCGACGCCCTCCGTCGCGACGCCCTCCGCCGCGAAGACCGCCGCCGCGACGCCCTCCGTCGCGACGCCTGCCGCCGCGACGCCCTCCGCCGCGACGCCCGCCATCGCGACGCCCTCCGTCGCGACTGCTCCCAAGAAGCTGCGATACCCTCCCATGGTCGTGGACACGCTGCCCAACTGGCAGATGCCCAACATCAGGGAGATGACGCAGCAGATAGGACGAGCCCCGAACGCGCGCGACTTCCAAAGGGGCGTGCGTTTCACCCCAACGGATGCCGACGAATTCCGAATTGTGCAGTCGTATCTAACACGACTCACAACAGAGGAAGGCATCAAGTGGTTTTCTTACTCGCCACCAGCGGAGAGGACCCTCAAGACAGCCATACGAGGGCTCCCGGCTAACACCGAGCCGGAAGAGCTGATGGAGGCCCTGTCTGAACTAGGACTCGAGGCCGAATACTGTAAGCCGATCAGGGCGAGAGCGGGGCGCCCCGGCTGCATATTCTTCGTCGAGTTCAGGAAGACGCCCAACTTGACGCCGGCTGTGTATGAGATCACCGAACTCATGCACATGCCAGACATCAAAGTTGAAGCCTGGAGGGGGAAGCGGGGGCCTGCGCAGTGCCACAGGTGCCAGCAGTTCCGCCACTCCTCCCACAACTGCCATTGCACCAGGGCCTGCGTGCGCTGCGGTGAAGAGCACCTGGCCCGAGAATGCCTACGCCCGAGGGAAGAGCCTGCGACCTGCGCCAACTGCGCGGGTCCACACGCAGCGAACAACACCTCCTGCCCCGTGTTCCGGAGGGAGGCCCGGAACAAAACGGTGGGAACCGTCGCTCTAACGGCGACCGACTCCAAACCTAAGGAGCTGCCCACCTCCCAACCGAAACCCCGAGAGACGACGGGGCCATCTTCGCTCGTGGCCGAGGCGAACCCGCCTACGGCCAGGAACAATGCGCTGAAGTCTCGCAGGAAGAGGACCAGGAGAAAACCGAAGAAGGCTACGGCGGCAGATCAACCCGCCCCCATGACGACCATGGACACCGCAGCACCGGCGGAGTCCCCACAGACGTACCAGGAGGAGGAGGAGGAACGGGATGAGATGACGAGGCTTCTCGACTTCATCCTGACCAACCCCACCTTCCTACGTCAACTGGAAGAGAGAAGAGCAGCCGGGCACCTCGTAGCTCCTCACTTGTGAGTTGAGCAACAGGCCACCGGACACTCCACCGGACGCCCTCGGGCGTCACCATCACAGACCTGCCCATAGTCATGGGCAGCGGTAGCTACCTCAGTCAGGGGGCTCAGCCCCGATACTGACTCCCCACGCCCCAGAAAGGGGTTTGTGAGATGACCACTTCGTGGGCCTACGCCAGTCTGCGCCGGAGCGCCGCTACGTTAACATTAATGGTTGGAAAACCTATGTAAACTTATTTTCATGCATTTTAGCCTATTTACTTAGTCCTACAGTGTTTACGAAGGCCTAAAAACCTAATGGAAAGTTCTGTAGAACTTTCTAGAAAAGGGCCTATATCTCCTAGGTTTTCCACGGAAAAGCTATACAACTTTCTTAAACAAGTTAAGACTAACTGCCCTAATCTCTATCCACTCTATTTTTCCTAATGTTTCATACATAGGTAACACTAAAAGTTTCCGGAACTGGCCACTTACATAAACAATATTTAAAAATTTATTGCAACATTCGAAAATAGAACTCTTTGGCTGTTGCAGTTTGTTTCATCTGACTGTCTTTTGTTTTTACCTTGTGGCGCCATTTAAAAAATTGTGTGTCTGCATCAACATGGATTTAACTCGGGAAAATTTTCGTAGTATGATTTTCTACGATTTTAAATGTAATTTGACAGCTCAACAGAGCGTCGCTCGGCTTGAAACAGCTTTTGGCAATGAAGCACCATGCAAGACGACTGTTTATAGCTGGTTTGCAGAATTCAAGCGTGGTCGTATCAATCTCAGTGACGAATCTCGCGATGGTCGGCCGTCCACCGCTGTGACCAACAAAAACATCGATGCTGTGCGCCGTATGATTGAAACAGACAGGCATGTGACCTACCATGAAATTCGCGCATCCTTAGAAATAGGCATGAGTCAAATACAATCAATCCTACACAAACATTTGGGTGTGAGAAAGCTGTGCTCGCGGTGGATCCCACACAACTTGACCGAGGCTCAAAAAACGGACCGCGACACTTGGTGCAGTGCCATGCTTACCAGATTCAACGAAGGTGCGTCAAATTTGGTGTGGGACATAGTAACAGGTGACGAAACATGGATTTATTGCTACGATCCCAAAACAAAGCAGCAATCGAGCGTATGGGTCTTTCAAGATGAGCCGAAACCAACCAAAGTGGCGCGCGTGAAAAGTGCATCTAAGCGGATGATTGCTTCTTTTTTTAATAAAACTGGACACGTGGCTACTGTTGCTTTAGAGAATCGTCGTACCGTGAATAGTGACTGGTACACGACCATTTGTTTGCCGGAAGTTATTGACGAACTCCGTAAAAATAACCGTAAACGCCGTACCATCCTGCACCACGACAATGCTAGTTCTCACACGGCCAGACAGACAAACGACTTTTTGAAGACGAAAAATGTAGAACTCATGAGTCATCCTGCATACAGTCCCGACCTGGCACCTTGTGACTTTTTTCTGTTCCCAAAAATTAAGAACCAATTACGCGGTCAACGATTTTCATCACCAGAAGAGGCTGTCGAGGAGTATGAAAAACACGTTTCAGAGGTCACCACAGGGGAGTGGCACAAAAGTTTTCAAAACTGGTTTGATCGAATGAAAAAGTGCATAGACGCCAAGGGAGATTATTTTGAAAAACAATAAATTAATTTTGTACCTTTAATAGTATTTTTTCATATTCATTCCGGAAACTTATAGTGCGTCCCACGTATTTAAGGAGGTCAAATGGCCTTATTTACTTTTCACTAATTTTCCCCATTTTCCTACGTACTTGGCCATTTGAATGAATGTACACCAAGTGAAAACTCTTTATTTTAGGGTTCCTTAACTTACCTAACCATTTACACAAACTTTTCCTATACAAAAATAAACTGAAATCCTGAAATCCTTACTAAAATTCAACTAAAATCATGAATTGTCTATGAATGTCAATGTCAACAAGACATAATTTTTTTCACATTTTGTAAATTTAATTATTTATTTTGGTATAAAACGCTATATAATCACCAGTTTCGACAAAATTAACCGACAGAAGCTATTCGATTGCAAGTGTATACATATTTTCAGCTCGGGCCACTCTGCATTGCTATTGCAAAATATACCCTAAACCAGAAGAAACAACCTACCCCAGCAACCTACCAGAAAGTTTAAATTCCACATACGACTTCCTATCTCGTACTTGGATAAAGTAAATGCAGCATAGCTTCTCAATGTGTGATCTGTACGGGAAGTCGTAATGACCTCAGACCCTCTTCCTCCATAAAAGGCCAAATTCATCTATATAAGGACACTAACCTTGAAATTTTTACGTGCTTAGAATAATTTATAGATTCATTATTCATTACAGATTTTTTTTTTGTTACCTTCTAAGTAGGCATATACTTCTTTCTATATAATTAGGAATTAAATTTTACCATTTTATAGTTAAATTCCTATTTTTACTACTATTCTTAATTTTTTAATTGTTATTTTAGGTGTATCTAATTATTATTAATTTTTTCTTAGTATTTTACTTTGTTTAGTTTGAAATTGTTAAAATTAGTATGTAATTATATTTTTAATGAGCCTAAATGTCGCAGACCGCTGGCCCTTCCACGGGACCGGGTCCGGGGGTCTACAATAATGACCCATCGCCTGATTTTCTTACATGTCCAGAGTGTCCCCCAGATCGTACATTTAAAGGTAAAAGAGGGCTTAATATCCATATTACAAAGTCTCATAAACTATCCCAACTCTCTCCACAAATAAGTCAAACTGTCACTGATCAAGTACCCGATGCAGGCACACAAAGAGGAGATGAACCATTCCATCAAATATTGACAAAATTTAAAAACTTTCATCCCATTGTTAAGAGAATTCCTCGGGGGGCACGAATAAGTGTCGCTAGAAAACTCTCAGATATTATTTCTAATGTAGTGAAAGAAAATTCAGAGTGTGCCTGGGAGTCACTCCTCAGGTTTTCTTATGAGACTCTACATGTTAACGATAGAGTCAGGAAACAAAGCACCCTTACACAGGGCATTAAAAACAACTGTATAAACCCACCCTTATTCACAGAAACGTTGAAAAAATTTCATGTAAACTCTAGATACAAAAAAGTTGAAAATAAAATTAGCGACGGTGATATAAGGGGAGCCGCACAACTTCTGTTTTCTAGCGATGATATTGCCCCGGATTCACCTGAAACTCTTGCAATACTACAAAGCAAGCATCCTCCAGCATCAGCAGCGACCTCTCTTCCACAAGCTCCACAACCTGGTGATCCTCAGATCCAGGTATTGGGCAAAGATGTTTTAGCGGCAATAATGTCTTTTAAAAATGGCACAGCTGGTGGTGTAGATGGCCTTAGCCCGCAGCATTTGAAAGATCTACTCTGCGGCACTACAGGTCAGGCAGGGGAGACCCTATTAAGTAACATTACATCCCTAGTAAATTTAATGTTAGCTGGCAAGGTAAACTGGGAAATTTCATCCATACTCTATGGTGCTAATCTGTATGCTTTGAAAAAAAAGGATGGTGGTATTAGGCCAATAGCCGTTGGTACAACCTTTCGGCGTCTGGTCTCTAAATTATGTTGCCGACACATTGCTCCAAAGCTCACAGAGTATTTGCAACCCACGCAACTCGGTTTTGGATCAAAGGGAGGTTGCGAAGCAGCTGTTCATGCCTTGCGTACTTATATTGAACAAAATGGGGGTGAGGTTGTGCTGAAAGTGGACATACAAAACGCATTTAATGCCGTCGATAGAGGTGCTCTGCTTAAAGAAGTTAAAGAAGTAATACCGGAAATATTTCCATACCTATGGCAATGTTACAGCCAGTCGTCAAAATTGCTATATCAGGATCATCTCCTTTTATCCTCAGTTGGTTGTCAGCAAGGCGATCCTCTAGGACCAGCAATATTCAGTCTAGCAATCCATAAGATTATCACATCCATGCATTCAAATTTAAACATGTGGTACCTAGATGACGGTACCTTAGGAGGGGATTCTAAAACTGTACTGAATGATTTAAGAGACCTATCAGAAAAATTTCGTCTGATCGGGCTGGAACTAAATAGCTCCAAGTGCGAGATATTTATCACCGATACTGTCCCTGATACCCAAAAAACCTCAATTTATGATGATTTCAATTCCTTAGCTCCCAATATAAAGATTTTGGATAAATGCTCACTTCGCCTCCTAGGAGCGCCAATCTTGAAAGATTCCATGCCTCAGTTTTTAGACAATGAGAAATCAAAATTCTTTGACACTATTCCACATCTCACAAAAATAAATTCACACATGGCTTTCCAAATAATAAGATATTGTCTGTTCGTTCCCTGCTTCACTTTTGTTTTAAGAAGCAGCCCTATGTTTAAATTAAAAAACTTGCTATCCACAGTAGATTCACTAATTCAAGTAGCTTTAACTCGAGTACTGAACCTTCCCATTACCGATCGTTGTTGGCTTCAGGCTTCCCTTCCCATCAGATTTGGGGGGCTTGGAATAAGAAAAGTGTCCGATGTCGCGCTACCTGCCTTTTTGTCTTCTATTCACAGCACTGAGACCTTGTATAAGAAACTTATTCAGCCTTCTTTGGTTGATATTGAGGTCTCGTGCTGTGATGAAGCCAAACAGGCATGGTCAGTGGCCTGCCCGTGTGAGGACGTCCCCGATAACTTTTCATCGCAGCGGCAGTGGGATGAGCCTTGTTGCAAATTGCAACAAAAAAAACTGCTTGCCTCAAGTAGGAATATCACAGAGCGAGCTCGGCTTCTTGCTGTGGCAGAGCACGAGTCGGGTCTCTGGCTCCACGCCCTCCCATCCACCAACATCGGGACACTATTAGACGATCGGTCCTTCACCACGGCCGTCGGTCTGCGAATAGGGGCTTCATTAACTGAACCTCATCACTGCCCTTGCGGGGCTAGCGTTTGTCGGGCCGGACTCCATGGACTTTCTTGTCAGCGCAGTGCCGGCCGCTTGTCTCGCCATGCAGCCCTCAACGACGTTATCCGAAGGGCCCTTGTCTCCGTCGGTGCTCCGGCTACTCTTGAACCACCCGGAGTAGTTCGCGATGACGGTAAGAGGCCTGACGGTATGACGTTAATACCGTGGAAGCATGGGAGGCCGCTCGTATGGGACGCAACCTGCGTGGACACGCTGGCGCCCTCTCATGTTTCCATGAGTAGTAGGGCTGCTGGTTCGGCGGCGGCCGCTGCTGAGCTCTCCAAGGGGCGTAAATATGCGGCAATAGGTTCAAGCTACATGTTTACGCCTTTTGGGGTTGAGACAATGGGAACATGGGGTCCAGAGGCGCGACAATGTATCAAGGACCTCTCTGTCAAGCTGATAGATACCAGCGGCGACCGGCGGGCTGGCTCTTATCTGGGCCAGCGTATAAGTCTTGCCATACAGAGAGGTAACGCGGCCAGTATTTTGGGCACTCTCCCGCAGGGCAGTGATCTGGAGGCAATCTTTTTTTTGTGATTGTTATGTGTGTACAGGTTTGCGTTTTTTTTTTTTTTTTTTTTTTTTTAGGGTTATTTAGTTTCTTTTATTACATCTTCTGTTTTATTTATAGTTAGTTTATTTAAGTTTTTGCTATAAGATGTGTACGTTTTAAAACTAATTCCCATAATAACTAAAATCAATCTTAGCCTAAAAATATCTCTTTCAGCGAAGTTTACTATTATTTCTTATGCAATTACTTATCGTCCCACATATTTATTTACATATTTTCTTGATATTCTAAAATGCGTCGTGCACATGAACTACCAACAAATACTGCAACAATCACTCTGAAATTGATATTTGATAACGTTGAGGACTAATTCTATGTCCACCCTGTTGTGAAAACTCGATACCATAAAATTTTCTCGATAGAAAATAATTACAAAGTTACCTCCAAACCGTACAATAAACCGATAGCATTCAATGAATACTTGAAATTAGATCTGAAACTTTGCATAGTATAACTGATAATAGTATAAAGCAGCTGCAGACTGTTCAATAAAAATGAAAAAACCATCAATGTAGCCGCGATTTCAAAATAACTGATGTTTTTGCGTGCGCGGCATCTGATTAGAGTAGGATTGCGAATTGAGGTATTATGGGCCCTTAAGGGACATGCTTTAATTACATCTGAATTTAAATTAAAAAAGACAAGATTCCAGTAAAACATTTATCATTTAGGCCTTTGAAGGATATAAATATAGACGATTTTAATAGGGACCTTTCTATTCTTAATTGGATTAGTATTTCTGAATTGGAAAGTGTTGATCAAATGGTTTTAAGGTTCACGAATCAGCTGTTGGAATTATTTGAAAAACATGCTCCCTTGAGGAAAATCATAATTCGTAAAATTCCTAAGCCATGGTTAACTAGTAACGTCAGATACATGATGCAATTAAGAAATGAAGCTCATGATAAATATCTCAAAACTAGATCTGAACAAAATAAAGAAAATTATAAATCTCTCAAGCGACTAGTTAACACAAGTAAGTATTGCGAAAAAAGTCATTTTTCAAACAATAAACAAATAAAAATGTACGAGACTCAAAGAGCTTGTGGAAAGAGTTAAAGCGGTCGATCTTACCTAGTTTTGAAAACTCCAAGGAACTTCCTGATCACTTTGATGATCCAGATGAGATTTGTGATCATTTTAATAATATCCCAGGCGAGGACAATGTTTCGATTTCACAGCTTACATACTTTGAACACCACTCTCATAATCCTGATATCAAATTTAATTTTGAGCCTGTAGACGAAAATGCCGTTGGCAGGATCATTTTGTTCTTGACTACTAATGCAGTCAGCTTGGACTGCCTCTCAAGAGATATGATTCTGCTTACCCTTCCACAGACGCTTGCAGTAATAACAACTATAATTAATCGATCTATTCAAACCTCCTACTACACTGTGGAAGACGGCAGCGGTCCGACCAATTTCAAAAAAGAATGATCCATCCACTGTAGCTGACCTAATAACTATTAGCCACCTACCCTTTTTATCAAAAATACTGGAAAAAGTTGTCTATAATCAGATTTCTTATTATGTGGAGAGAGATAACATCTTGCCTCGTATTCAATCAGGTTTTAGAAAACAGCGAAGCACTAACATAGCGCTAATAGATGTTGTAGATAATATATTATCGTCACAAGAAAAGGGTGAAGCAACAATCCTAGTCCTATTAGATTTTTCCACAGCCTTTGATTGCTTAAATACATCTCTCCTCCTATCAAAACTTTCATATTATGGTTTTGATGCCCAGGCCATTAAGTGGTTCGACTGTTACCTCCGCAACGCGAACCCCACAACGCCGAAAAATCTTCGTAACCCGTTCGTTCGTAATTAGAAACAGTTTGTCTGCTTTACAGCCTGAAAGTACGAGTGTTCAGAAATATAAAACAAGCATAACTTATCTAGGTCCAATTTCTGAACGGGTTACGAAGATTTTTCGGCGTTGTGGGGTTCGCGTTGCATTTAGAACCAAAAATAAGATAAAGCGTATTTGCAATGGTAAGGACAAATTGGATAAAAAACAACAGTCTGGTATTTACAAATTGTCTTGCAATGATTGTAACGGTGTCTATGTAGGTCAAACAGGTCGCAGTTTTGAAACTAGGTACAAAGAACATATCTCAGCCCATAGAAATAATCATCCTGAAAAATCACACTTTGCAAAACATCTATTAGAGTCCGGTCATAGTTTGCCTGATAACCATTCATTTGAAGTAAAACATATTTGTAAAAAAGGTTTAAGAATGTGTGTGTTAGAACAATTAGAAATACTAAAAAACAAGAATAACCCTGATTTACTAAACGAACAAACTAACTTTACCACTACCCCACTGTTACGCATGTTTTCGTCTCCCCATTTTCCCCACCAAACAACTAGTCAGGCCGGTGTATAAAAGGCGAGTTTTGGTCGGCGGCTCGTCATCATCTTTCCGCTCTGCGACTAAACGCCTAAACGACTAAAAGCCACTAAACCTCCCCGCTAGCCATCGGCCAATCAGCCTCCTAAAATCAATGGGGAAACTACTCGAAAGGGTTATACTTTCCCGCATGAAAAGGCACCTCTTCCCTACAGACGGTGACCCGATCATCAACTCCTACCAATTCGGATTCAGAGCTAAGCACTCTTGCCCCCAACAAGTCCACCGAATAGTAGAATATATCCTAAGCGGATTCTACCCAAAACGGTACCCTACTGTTGCCGTCTTCTTCGACGTAGCTAAAGCGTTCGACAAAGTCTGGCACGAAGGCCTCATCTATAAACTTTATAAGACAGGCCTCTCCGACCGCCTTGTCCGATTGGTGGCATCTTATCTTAAAGATCGCACCTTCAGATTCAGACACGAAGGGCTGCTCTCCTCCCCACGCCCCCTAAGAGCTGGAGTCCCCCAAGGATCAGTTCTCTCACCCATACTTTACTCGTTATACACAAACGACATCCCTATCCCCGAGAACGGGGTACAGCTATCCCTCTTCGCAGATGACACTGCACTCTATACTAAAAGCCGTCTCTCATAGACAATAATTAAAAAACTCCAAAAGTCCATCGACGCTCTTGGAAAGTGGTTCGCACGATGGCGTATCGATGTGAATCCTGAAAAGAGCGTCGCAATCCGATTTGACCATAAACGTAGGATTCACAACGACCCCCCCCCCAACCTCCGCATGTTAGGTACCCCAGTCCCCTGGAAAAACACTGCCAAATATCTAGGAGTCACTCTGGACTCTCGTCTATCCTTCAAACCTCACATAAATAGAGTGACGCGTACAGCCCGTTTCTATCTGAACAGGCTGAACAGCATGTTAGGCAGACACAGTAAGATGTCTCTCAGAAACAAGCGAACACTATACAAGGTCTGCATCCGACCTGTATTAACGTACGCTTCCCCCGTCTTCGCACATGCGAAACCCAATATCCTGCATAAAATGCAGGTAACCCAAAATCTATTCTGCCGGAAAGCGGCCAATGCACCCTGGTACGTGCGCAACGCGGACCTCCATCGGGACTTAGAGCTGCCCACCCTCCAACAATTCATGAAATCCCTTTCAGAGACATTCTTCAAATCTGCCGAAGAACACCCCAATCCGTTAGTACGCGAGACAGTTTCATACACTGCTCCGACTATATCTCGTTACAAGGTTCGAAGGCCGAGAAACGTCCTCACCGATCCCCCTAACAAACTCTCAGAAGACTTAAATAGGCTTCAAAAAGCTCATGATGAGCTAAAAGCTCGAGCCACTCATACAGAGCCTAGCTCTTCCCTCCAACAAGTATAGATCCCTGTTGGGATCCTTCCCAGCGGATGTCCCTTTAGGACCCCGCTAGCACCCCCTTCCCCCCAAAGGTGGGTCGCTCAGATAAAGGTTTTAAGACCCTCCAGGGCCAAACCAACTTACTAGGTGGAGTTTAGTGGGTAGGCACTTCTAGTGAGTCCCACATAACCAATGCAGTCGGCTGTGTTGGTATGCTATGAGCATTCTCCTCCTCCCTCCCACCGAGACCTCCGGAGGGTGCCTTTTGCTTGGGCGCAAAAAAAAAAAAAAAAAAAAAAAAAAAAAAAAAAGGCGGCTCGTCACTAGCTGCTGAGCTGTCGGGCGAACAACATCAGTTGCTGCGGAGCGGCTGGGCGAGCAACACATCAGTTGCTGCGGAGAAGCCGGGCTAGCAACACATCCCGAGGATGCCTCGTTCAGAGGCGAAACACGTGTCGATAAGTTTTCTTGCTTGTTATTTAAGATTGCTTTGCTTGTATCGCTTGCTTGTTGCATGTTTTTATGCGGGTGGGCGGGCGGTGCACGAGTCTGCATTTTGAATAGCACGACAAGAATTGTTTAGCGGAATATTGCAAATTATATTCATATATCCTTTACTTAGTGATGGACTTCCGCAAGGTAACGCCTATTTCAATTAACATTTACATTAAACTTAATGAGATCAAAATAAAGTGACAAAAGTATTCCTACATTATTTACTTAAATAATTTCCTATTTCTTACATTTAAAATATTCAGAGATATTATAAAATGGTTTATCCATTAAATACATTTTAAGTTTTTTTGAAAATTCATTGACATTATTACACTGTTTTATATTATTATCAAGTTTATTGAAAATTTTCAGACAAGAGTAATTAATATTTTGTTGAAATACGCCATAATTTGGATAAGGTAAAGCTAAATTATTACAATTTCTTAATACATGTGTTTGAGTGTCACAAACTCTTTTGTATTCATTTAAAGATTTAAAAATTTTAATTGCTACTAGATATATATACATTATACAAATTTATAACTGTTAGTATTTTATGTTTTTTAAATAAAGGTTTACAATGTTCTCGGAATTTAGCACTATCTATAATACGCACAGCTTTTTTTGCAAGATTAAAATATCTTTAATTTGTTTTGAGTTTCCCCATACTACTAGTCCATATCTAATAATACTCTCAAAATAGGAGAAATACATTATTTTAAGAGTATCTGAGCCCACAATTTTACTCATACTCTTTAAGGAAAAACAAGCGCTAGCTAATTTCTTTTTAACATTGGCAATTTGCTGTCCCCATCTCAATTGATCATCAAGCTCAATACCTAAGAAACGTACACAATTGATCTTGTCAATGGGTAAATTTATAGTGTAGTCTGCGCTGTTCGTGTGACGCTTAAAAACAATATAATTGCTTTTACTGCAGTTCATTGAGAGACCGTTAGCCTTAAACCATCTACACAAATCATTCCATGCTGCTAAAGCTGTCGTTGTAAGCTTGTTGATATTGTTTTCACTGATTATTAAACTGGTGTCGTCAGCATATAAATAAGTTGTTGCACCAGCTATATTACAGGCCAGGTCATTTATAAAAATGTTGAATAATAATGGTCCTAGCACCGATCCTTGTGGAACACCGCATTTAATTACTTTTTTATCTGAACTTATTTTACTCGTTTCATCATGATCGTCATTTAAAGTAAGTTGAACAAATTGTGTACGATTTGTCATATATGATAAAATAAAATTATGAGCGGAACCTCTTATGCCGTAGTATTCTAATTTGTCGGACAGAATTTTATGACTGACACAATCAAAAGCCTTACTTAAATCACAAAATATTCCAATACATTTGTCCTTACCATTTAATATATCTGATATTTCTTCAACTAAATCACTTATTGCCGCTATCGTGTTTGAAGCTTTCCTAAATCCATATTGCTGCGTACTAAGATATCCGTTCTTTTCAAAGAATTTTTCAATTCTAGCTGCTATAATTTTTTCAAGTAACTTGGCCAAGACTGATAGTAGGGATATTGGTCGGTATTTGGAGACGTCTTTTGTATCTCCTTTTTTATGAATAGGGATAACTTTAGCTTGCTTAAGTTTGTTAGGAAAAGTTTCTTGTTCAATGCAGTTATTAAAAATGTGGCAGATGGGTATGGCAAGTAAGTCAATATTTGATTTAATAATTTTAGTGCTAAGTTCATCGGGTCCACAGGAGTTGCTGTTTTTTAATGTATTTGTTAGTTTTATAATTTCTATTTCATCAGTTGGTTTAAGGAACATGGATTTAGAGTTATTAACATTAATGTTTTTGAGATAAGTTTTATAATTTTTATTATTATTTATGTCTGTTTTACCTACGTCTATAAAAAAATTATTAAATAAATTACTTTTTTCCTTTGCATTAGTGACAGTTTGGCCCTGATTATTATTTATTTCCCAATCTTTATTATTAGCTTTCCGTTTATTTTTAGAGTTACCTGTTTGCTGATTTACAATATTCCAAATGGTTTTTATTTTACTTTTAGAGTTTAGAATCATGTTTTGTATATGTATTTGTTTTGCGGACGTGATTGCATTATTAAGAATTTTTTTGTAACTTTGACTATATATTTTAAGCTGTGGTGTGCAATGTCGACGCATTTGTAAAAGTAAGGTTCTTTTGCGTCTACATGAAATTCGTAGTCCTTTAGATAGCCACTTGTTACTTTTTTGGGATACTTTCATTTTTCTTACAGGGAAGTGTTGATTTATAAGTGAGTTCAAGGTTTTATAAAAAATATCTAATTTCGCTTCACAATTATTTTCTTTAAAAAGGTCATCCCAGTTTATTTTAGATAAACTATCTCTAAATTTAAGGTTAGCTTTATAGGAAAAATTTCTTCTGAAGGTATACTTGGTAGAGTTTTTTTGATGTTTTAGAAATTCATTAAGGATTATCTCTTGAGCATCGTGATCAGAAAAATAGCACGGAATGACTCGAGATTCAAGAAAATCTGGAATGTCTGTTATGATGTTGTCAACTACATTTCCTGAAGAAGCTCTAGTAGCTGTGTGTATTGTAGGGACAAGATTATGTTCTAATAGGGTTTGAATAAAATCCCTAGAAATAGTTGAAGGTAAGTCTTTGGTATTAATGTTGAAGTCTCCACATAAGACTATGTTGTTATGTTTAATGTTGTTTAAAAATAAACCTAGCTTCCGAAAAAAATGTGTAATATTGTTAGACTTCGGTTGTCGATAAACGTTTACTACATATAATGTTTTGTGATTAAGTTTGAATCGACACATGCATATTTCAAACGCAAATTCCTTGTAAGATCGGCTGCAATTTATTTCTTTACAAAGGTGAGCAATATCATCTCTGGCAAATATTAGTGATCCGCCTCCCTCTTTTGTAAGTCTATTTGATTGAGTACAGATAGTATATCCCGGTAAGGTAATTACTTTGTATTCTTCGGGTTCAAGCCATGTTTCCGTGATACATATAAAACATGGCTTACGATGCAGATCAAATTCCACAAATGCCTCGAGATTCAGTAGTTTATTCTTTAATCTATTAATGTTAAGATGTACTATTGAGATGAGCTCGTTAGTTTCATCACTGGGCATAAAAAACGTTCCGAGTTGTAAAATTTTTTGTTGATGAAACGTAACTTGTTATTAATTGCATGAACTATTTTATATTTACCACTTTCTTTCAAAGCATAACCATCAAATTTGAAATCTCTAGGGGTTAGCTTTTCGTCAATTTTATGAAAGTATACATTATTTAAATCTTGTACAGCCTTCTCTAAATCATTATTCAAATTACTCACAAAGTTATTGAACTCATACGCGTTTTCATCTACACTTCCAGGAACATTGCAAACAATTATATTAGTATTACTTAACATCAATATTTTACTTTTATATACACTTATAATTTCATCTACATTATTATAATGATAATCACTGCCACCACACATAATAATAACGCAGTCTTTTTCAGTATAGCCTCTCACTTTATTTTCTAAATCTTTCAGTACCCGTTCAGTTGTTGCAAGGTAAATTACATCAACCGTAGCATCATAATCGTTTTTACGTAATTTTGAGAGAATATGGATAATGTCCCTGCCGTGATAATTCGTTAGCAATAATAGCTTGGGCTTGAGATCTTGCATTACCTGATTAGTTTCTCTTGTTACTTTTTCGTAGTTTTGATTTGTTGGTTTTATGTTTTCTGAATTTGAGACACTTGCGACAATGTTTTTATTCATATTGATAATTTTTCTTTGTAAGAGACGAGTAGATTGCTGAATACGACTTAGTGTTAAGTCCTTCATCTTAAGTTGCTCAAACTTTTTCTGTAAGTTGCCGTAATCTCTGGTGATTTTACTTAGTTTACGACACAATAGTTTAATCCTTTGGGTTTGTTCAAGTGAGTTTTTTTCAAGATTCTTTATTTTCATCATCTGCTTTTCATAGTTTGAAGTATTATCTGTAGATTTATAGTCATTTATAACTATTGCTAGTTCAGTATTTTCGTTTTCTAGCTCTTCTAATCTTAGTGCCAAAGCATAATTTTGTTTTTCCTTGTTCACTATTTTCTTTTTCAGAGGCGTTAGTATTTCTATATAATCTGTTTCTATATATTCTCTTTCTGTAAGTATATCGTTTATTTTTTCATTAGAACATTTTAATTTATTCTCAAGTTCTAAATAGGATTCTTCTTTCTTGGACAAATCATTTTTTAAATGTTCGTTTTCATTATAAAGAGTTTGGTTTATTTTATCGTTTGATTTTATAACCTGTTTGAGTTCTGAAATTTCATTTTTGAATTTTTTTATAGCTTTATCATTTTCATTTATCTTTTTTAGGCATTTGAATAGAATAGAATAGAATAGAATAGAATAGAATAGAATAGAATAGAATAAAGGTTTATTTCCACATAAAAAAAGAAACACAAAATTGTTTACAATAACTCAGACAACACTGAGTGGAAAAAGGAGTCATGCTCAGCATATGCTCATCTGAGAAACAGATTAGCGCTGGTTTTCAGAAAACTCCTAAACTTATTTTTAACAACATAAATTAAGTTTAACACGAGGACACTGATCAACATACATAAATAATTGATCTACGTAAGAAAAAATATTAATCTAAATCAATAAACACATTAAAAAATATATATATATACATATTTAGCTTGGAAAAAAAAAACGTTGTTACCTACTTGCAAAAATTTATATTAGAATTGTAGCTAAAAGCAGCTTTAAGCAGTTTTAACATTAGTGCTTTCTCCGTATAACTGTTTGTTGAATAGTTCTCTAAAAAGATGTCTTTTAAACGTTACCTGGGACATTTTTAAACGTAGCGGCGGGGGTAAATCATTCCAAATTTTTGAAGCAGCGTACTTGAATCCTCCTTTATAGCCAGCAGTTTTGTGTAATGGTATTTTCATTTTATTTAGTGTTACAGACCTGGTAAATCGGCTCTGTGTATCTTTTGACCACCTAAATTTTTTATAGAGGTATTCAGGTCTCTGATTAAATACGACCTTGTGGACGAAACTTGCCAAATGTAGCTTTCTCCTAAATTTCATCTTAAGCACTTTTTTTCATTAAGGAGCGGTGTTATTCTTTTACGTTTAGGTATGTTGTAGCAAAACCTTGCGCAAGCATTTTGTACACGCTGTATAGCCCTCGATGTTTTTTCAAAAAGTCTGGAGCCATAAACAGTGTCACAGTAATTGAAGAGAGACAGAACCAGTGATTCAGTCACCACCTGCCTAACTTGCTCTGATAAGTAATTTCTTATGCCGTATAGTACTTTCAGCCTAAAGAAGGCATTTCTAATTTTGGCGTTAATGTACTCTACGTAACGCAACTCTCCGTCCATTTGTATTCCCAAGTTCTTGGCTACTTCTATCCTTCCAATTGGATGATTATTAATTTGGATATTTGGTCTTTTTTCCAAAATGCTTTGTTGTTGGTGTTTTGTTCCTAAAAGCATAAATTTTGTTTTTTGAGGATTGAGCACGAGAGTATTTTCATTTGACCAGTGAAATATTGTGTCTAAATCATCATTTATACATTCAACTGCATGATCGGTTTTTGAAGGATTGAATGATAAGTAGAGTTGAGTGTCGTCGGCATAGAGATGTACCTTACAGTGTTTCAGTTTGGATGGCAAATCGGCGGTGAATATAATAAAGAGCAAAGGGCTGATAATAGATCCCTGGGGTGTACCTCGGGTGAGAGATCTTACTTGAGAGCACACTTCTTCACCTTTATCACTTTCGACCACAACATACTGTCGTCTATCAGTTAAGTAAGATCGGAACCACTGACATGCCCCATAGGCTATGCCGTAGTACGAAAGCTTGGCTAGTAATAACTCGGTATTCAAACAATCAAATGCTCGAGAGAAATCAAGTAGTACTAAGGCACTACCTTTTCCCTTATCAGAAGCAGAAATTATGTCATCTGTAACTTCAGCAATAGCTGTAGCAGTGCTATGGCCACTACGGAAGCCAGATTGCATCTCAGGTAGCAATTTCTCAGTTTCCAGAAAATTCGTAAGTTGTCTCGTTACGATCTTTTCAGTAATTTTTGACATAACCGGCAAAATGCTAATAGGACGAAGATCTTTATATTCTTCCACGTTTTTTCCTTTGGGTAATGGCTTAATTTTTGCTAGTTTCCAAGTATCGGGAAAGGTGTTTGAAGAGAATGACCGATTTATCAGATTCGTAAAAATGGGTAATGTAACAGTTAAAGTCATGCGCAGCATTTTAATTGAAATTTTATCATGACCACTAGCATTTGTTTTAATATTATTTATAATTTTCAAAACTTCATATTCGTTGGTAGCACTTATATTGAAATTTGCATCTGTGAATTTGTTCTCTTTGTAAAAAGCTAACTTTTCTTCATCTACATTGGAAGAACCAGGAGTAACAAGAAAGAAATCATTTATAGGGTCAGGTTTATTTAGATGGGGAGGAACGCTTGGTACACAAGGATTACCAAAAATGGACGACTGCTTTAGATGCTTCCACATAATTTGAGGATTTTTTTCATTTTTATTGACGAGGTATTCAAAATATGCAGACTTTTCTCTTTTGATGCTAGAGTTAACTAAGTTTTTGAGGTCCTTATAATACCTTTGGTGAGATTCGGATTTAGATTTTAAAGCCCTTTTTAGAGCCTCATCCCGATGTGTCATCATTATTCTTATAACATCAGTGAGCCATGGATGTGGTCTTTCCTTAACACGAATTCGACATAAAGGTGCGTGTTTATCAAATAAGACATTGAGAAGCTCATTGAATTTATTGACCATTTCTGTTGAAAATACTGCTGATTAATAGCGTATTTTGAGAATATACTTTCTCGCTCGAACAAGGCTTGATGGCCAGAAGAGAGCTTTCAGAAAACAAATACAGCTCCCCAAACTTGGATTTAGTATAGAACTTTAAATCGGGCTTAACCCCGCTAGTTAACATTATTAAGTTATCTGGGTCTTAGCAGACTATCTTTATTATGAATTTTTTCAACTTTTATACGTCGCTTCTCGACTATATTAATGTATAAAGTAAAAATAAACTTCAAAGGCCTGACCCAGTGCTGTAGAAACCTGAAATAATGTGAACATATTCTGAAAGGTACCTACCGCCAATCAGAAAGCAGAGTTTCCTTTCGCGGGCTTTCGCCCACTAGTTAACATCATCAATTTGCCGGGGTCTTACAGATATGTTCAAATTATAGGTTTTTTGCCTTTTTAGACCGTTTAACGGTAAAATATTAATGTAATTTGTTGATAAGTCACTTGCTGACCATGAAATGAATGAATTTCAGCCATTTTCATGCTTAAAAGGGGCGCGCAGAGAGTAACCCGCTGAGATATGTTATCTACGTAACAGTATTGCTGTGTAAAGGGCTGTTACTTTAAGATTGCCTGGATTTTAAGTAATGCAACTTGAATACCCATTAAGCAATATAAATATGTGTTGATATTGTCGTAGAAAGTCAACATTTTAAAGCGAAAATTCGCATTTACATGAAAAACTCTAGTTACTAGCTGTAAATTGCAGTAACATTCATATCTTGTTAATTTTAAAAGTAATTCTGTATCGAACTCGTAAATTATTATTAAAACACGTAAATTTAAACTCGTTTTGACCGTAAAATGTCACATTTCTAGAAACAAATTGTTGATGAAACAATATTCAAGATGTATTGCATTAATTCTTACTTGAAATGGTTTATATCAGTAAATAACCACTGTATCTATAGTCTTTCAGTTGTTTATGTACATTTGCAAGTTGTATGCCTTAAGCAAACTCGAAACATAAATATATAAATAGAAATGCATTTTTGTGAAGGCGTAATGTTATAATTTTGTTTCCATGTATTGAAATATGTTGAAAATAGTTTGTTTCACATTTGTTTTATATGCTTAGCATTATATAACCACTTTAAAGTAAATATCCTTAACTTCCATATACAATGTACTGAAAGACATTCAACATTGCTAAACTTTCGTAGAAAAACCTTTATAACTTATTATCCAATAAGAATATCTGTACAAGTTTTGTTTTCTTATAAGAACTAACATTAGACTATGTTAACTAATAAGAATTAATGTAAAACTGTTTAAAATAAGAAAGTTATTTAAATAAAAGAGTGAATTACGAGGGGCCAAACGGGCGAGCAATCGTCAAAAATACAAGTGCTAGCGTCGCGCGTCTGTGCGGCAACGCCGTCTTACAGGGGGTCATCCCATACAAATTAAAATTATTACACACATATCCCCACTGACCCATCAAAAAACCCGGATGTGCTGGATATAGTACTTTACCAGGCGCTTCCCTTCCCTGTCTCGGTGGAGGTCTTATATGACATGGACACAAACCACCTGCCTATTCTAGTGGTGGTCGGTCTTACATCAAACTTCACAGTCAGGCCACCACCGAGACAGAGGGTAGACTGGGAACAGTTCCAGACCAGCCTTGCAGAATTTAGCCTCCAAGGAACCATCTCGACGCCCCAGGAGGTTGAATCTGCAACTACCACCATAACCCAAGCAGTGGTCAATGCACAGATGGCAGCGACAACCATCATACCAGTCGCATCCCACCGAAAAGAAGAGCTCCCTGCTCAACTGCAAGCAGACCTAAGAGAGAAGAAACGCCTGAGAAAACTCTGGGCTCGCACCCGCTGCCCAACCATCAAGAGAGAACTGAACAGCCTCGCCGAGAAAATATCAACCGCCATCAAGGAGTACCGCGGTACGACTTGGGAAGATACCATCGACCAGGCCACCGAACACATGACCTCCTTACGCCGTCTCCTGCGGAACATCTCGCGCACCCCCGAACCAATATACCCACTACTAAATACCAGGGGAGAACGGAAATACGCCGCTCAAGACAGAGCCAACATACACGCAGAGCACCTAGAACGGCAATTCACACCGAATACAGTCGCGCCTACCGCATCAGACCACATCGAACATGTGGAGCGTACTGTGGCAGAAGCCCTACAAGCAGAAGACTCGACGATCTCCGACATCAAATTCATCTCCCCTATCGAGCTAAGGACGACGTTGCGCATGCTCCCGAATAGAAAAGCCCCGGGTCCCGACGGGATACCTACTGCAGCGCTGAAGAGACTACCGCGCAAGATGGTGGTAGCACTGGTACGTCTCTTCAACGGAATACTCAGGACATCCCACTTTCCCGAGGCCTGGAAGACCGGGAAAGTGATAACCCTCCCCAAGCCGGGGAAGGATCGCCGTTACCCAGCCCACTATAGGCCAATAACACTGCTCTCGCACGTTGCGAAAACCTTCGAGCGCCTGCTCTTGCGGAGACTGAGACCGCACGTTCCATACAGGGATGAGCAATTCGGTTTTCGCAATGAACACTCGACCACGCTTCAGCTGATAAGAGTCCTGCACCACCTTTCGTTCGAAACGAATAAAGGCCGCTGCACTGTCAGCGTCTTCCTCGACATCGAGAAGGCGTTCGACCGGGTGTGGCACGCAGGACTCATATACAAACTGCTGCAGACCAACACACCGCTCGCAATTGTGCGAACAATGGCGTCCTTCTTGGCCGACAGACGATTCTTCGTCTCGGTGGAGGGCGCCCTCTCCCCGACGCGCCCCATCAGCGCTGGTGTCCCGCAGGGCAGCTGCCTCTCGCCCTGCCTATATGCGCTATACACCAACGATATCCCCACCCTAGCCGGCACGCTCGCAGAGGGGGAGGAGGACGTTGAGTTAGCACTCTATGCTGACGACAGCGCCTATTTCGCCTCCTCTCGCAGGGCGACGCTAGCGGTGAAGAAGATGCAGAGGCTTCTGGATCGACTCCCGGAGTGGCTTGACAGCTGGCGTATGTCGGTCAATGTGGGGAAGACGTCAGCCATGCTGTCTGGCCGCACTCGGACTAGCAATCTCCAGAGGCTGCAGCTGCGAGGAGGAAACATCGAGTGGGCAGACTCGGTAAAGTACCTAGGCTGCCATATCGACCGCCAACTACGCATGGGGCCCCAGGTGAACCATGTTATCCAGCAAACCAAGGCTGCGAGGGCAATCCTGAGGCCAGTACTGTCATCCAAACTCCCCCTGAGGACAAAGACTAACATCTACAAGACGTACCTGCGCTCGCGCCTCACGTACGCGGCGCCTGCGTGGTACGTTTTGCTTTCCTCTGTCCTCAGAAACAAGATCCAAGCACAACAGAACATCTCCCTGCGCGTCATCTCCTCCGCGGGGAGATATGTGCGGAACACCACCATAGCCACGGACCTGGGGGTTGAGACCGTAGGCGATTTCGTGAGCCGCTTGGCGCGGAAGCTTTTTGACCGCGCCGACAACGGCCCGCACGAACACCTACGAGATCTCGCCCCCTCCTATGACCGTCCCCCTGAAGGACGTCCCTACCCGAGGGAGCTGCTGGCTGACTCAACAACCAGCTCTGACGAGGGTGAGTGAGATCGTGAAGACGGACTGGACTGCTGGCTGACGTACCACCGGTGGTCCTGAAGACTCAAGACAAGATCTCACTCACCCTGCCACCCGGACAACTCCACCTCTTGAGAAGAAGAAGACGTCGGGGCCTGTGTAGAAACTGGACTGTCGGCGCTGCTACCGCCGGCAGTCATGAAAACGGCCAACCCGGCCCGGATCATGGTAAGGGGCTGCCGGCCGTACCACCTACAGCCCGGTGAAACCAAGCCTCTCGACTGACAGGCCGCCACCCTCCATATTGGCGACCCCCCCCAGACCTGTGGGCCGTTGCCCACTGAGAAGAAGCCCGGGCAAAAATGATAATCATTAAGGCCCGTACCTGCGCTCGCCCTGCGGGCGAGCAAAGACGACCACAACGACGAAAATTATTGATCGATCGACACCTCGGGCACAACTTAAAGAAGAAGTTATCACGTAATCCCCCATTTGGCCCTTCGGAGTTCTTTGCGCAAAGAAGTCCGACTTTTATTTTGGAACCCCTACGCTGCATCATTGTTAGTACCAGTCCACCGGCAATTCAAACGACTGACGGGAAGCCGCAGCATCGCATCGAAGGGTGCTGCCAATTGCAGAGCTACTGGAAGAGGACGTGTTGATGGTTTCCTCAACACCAGCGGCGCTGTGGACATTGTTGGTGGTTTCCCCAACAGTTTAATGGTCCTTCGACGACGGATGGTAGCCAAGCAGCCAAGCAGCCAAATAGCCAAGCAGCCAAGCAGTCAAATAGCCAAGCAGCCATAGAATTCCAGGGCGGGGGGCCCGAGAAGAGCTCTTGTCAGAGTCATCATCTTAGTTTCTACGAGTTTTATACTCGGCATCACCGATCCACACCTAACGGTGCCAAACGTGTATCGGGGTGTTTCAGGCGGGCCCACACGACTGTCTGATTCGCGCAGGACGGGCAGTCGGAAGTAGTCTGTCGTGGCGGTACGGCACAGCTGGAACGTGGGCTAAGCTACCATTCTCGTAGCACAGCGAAGTGAGGATATTCCCCCCTCACGGTGCGGTCCAGCCCAGTTGTGTCGCTCACTTTACCAAAACGATCTCTAACCATCCACCTGCACGAACATCCATTCCTCCTTCCAACGGTTACCAAGTCCAAGCCTACAACCGTTGACTGAGGCTGATAGGGACCCATAGGGACCCGTAGGGATTGTTAGGACCGAAAGTTGGTCAGTTAGGACCGAAAGTGGTCGAGTCAGGGACGTTAGGGAACGTTCAGGTAAGTATACTTGTGATAGTAGCTAGCTGTAGCTTTAACTATTAATTTACCCCACACAGACAAGAAGATGAGACCCGTTACAAGATCGGTGGGAAAAGAGACTAATGATGGCAGCTCCAATGTAAAGGTCCATGAAAATGAAGATGGACCCAGTGAAACGACCGCTGCAAACAACAAATTAGCAACGGATGGGGCACCCACGGCACCTGTGATAGCCGATAAGACAAGATCTACGACAAACGCAGATTGTACGAACAAGACAATGGGATCAGCCGATAATTCGACTACAACCACGTCGACCGGTACGGGCACCACAGTAGAACCGACCGGTTTCACATCGTCATCTTCAGAGATCACATCAAAACAAAGTTCTCAGGAGAATGTAGTAACAAACAGCAAATCGGGTGATGATCAACGAAATATTGAGCGAACTTCGCAACAGAAGGAGAACTTTGAGCGAGTACACTCAAATCCTATCTTAACGGTAGATGAACCTCGAATTAGAAAATCAAGAGCATCAAAAGCGTCTTCAAGTAAACGACGGCGCGAGTTAGAAGCAAAGATTAAAATGGTGAAAGCAGAGGCGGCGCTTGCACGTACGGAATACGAGTAAGCGCGTTTAGACTCCGACACGTCACTCAGCGATTGCGAGACAGAAGCAGGGCGTATTGAAACGCAAGCACGAATCGAGCGATGGGTGGACAAGTCAGTTGAGGAGCGGCCCGAGCCTATACCGGAGGAACCGTTAGGAGAAAAAAGGGTTTCGATGACGTCACAAGCAGTGAGGGAGCGAGAGGGAGATAGAAGTCGTGTAAATCTGCCCGTCTCGACTTCACAACCAAGCACTGAAATGCAATTATCTACTACAAGTTTCGTACAAGCCATACGCGAGGCGGTAGCGAGTGCTTCACCACCAACTTCGCAAGCACAACAACAACCATATCCGACGGCACAGACCGTAGCACCGAAATATATTTCGGAATTATTACAATTTAACGGAGAGCCGAGCGAATGGATAGCGTTTAGAGCAACATTTCGTGATACAGAACGTTTCTTCAGTGAAACACAAAACGTCGCACGAATAAGGAAAGCAGTTCAAGGCAAAGCGAGAGAAGCGATACGATCGATTTTATATACAAGCACGAATCCAGGAATTATTATGGACGCTTTGGAACGACGCTTCGGACGACCGCGACGCCTTATCAAAAGTGAAATAGCCAACCTCGAACGAATGGCGCCTCTAGCAGATGACGCGCGCAACCTGGCTGCGTTCGCGGGTACAGTCGCGAATACAGTGACAACTATTCAACAAATGAACGAGCTGGCTTACCTTCATTCGACCGACGTATCGGAAAAGGTGATAAACAAATTAAGCCTTATCATCAAATTCAAGTGGTATGAATACAGATCAGCCCACAATGACAGCCCTATATTACTGGCGCTTAATACGTTCTTAAGCGAGCTTTCTGACACGTACGAGACATACGAAACCGACGTTGTACGGGCACCGCCACGGAAGGAGTATAACCGTGGGCGACCGTTAAATAAAACAGTGCTAGTTCACCGCCGGGATGACTCGTCGTCGGCTGAGTCGGAGAGCGAACAGGAGATGTCTTCTGAGGAGGAATCGAGTGACGAGATCGAAGGAGTAACCGATACCGTAGCGATCGCCCAGAGACAAGAAAATATAGAATGCCCGCTATGCAAAGAAAATCACTTATTAAGCAAGTGCAAGAAGTTTTCCGGGATGAAAATGGATGAACGATGGGAAACTGTTAAGAAAATGCGAGCGTGCTTTTTATGTTTGAGCACAAAACATCGAGGATATGGCTGTCGAAAGAAATTGTGTGGTCATGACGGATGCAGAGGAAGGCATCACAAACTTTTACACAGGAAGCGCGATAAGGAGAACGATAGCGTCAAGTCGACTTCAAAGGCTCCTGTGCGAGAGGGACAGGCGATGTCAGTCAATACTGTCAGCAATACAAAAGCCTACTTAAAAATAGCACCCGTAGAGGTGTTCGGACCGAAAGGTTCCGTACAGATATTGGCTCTACTTGACGAGGGAGCTTCTATTTCATTGCTAGATAGCAAGGTAGCCAAGAAGATAGGGGCCAAAGGTCCTAAGGAAGATCTTCAACTTAATGGCATAGGAGGACAGCGTCTAAAAGAGTCGAAGTCGCAAATACTTCAAATCAAGATACGCGGGTTATACACGCGAGACATGAACATGTGTGACGTACACACACTTTCGGATATGAAACTTCCCGAACAAGCCGTTAAAGAACAAGATGTACGCGATTGTCCACATCTCAACGACATCAAAATGAATCTAACGTATGATCTTCAAAAACCTAAATTATTACTCGGGCAGGACAACATCCAATTGATCTACACTCGAGAAATCAGAACAGGTGAACCATCTAAACCAGTCGCTTCGAGAACCAAGCTAGGATGGGTATTACACGGCTGTAACACTAAAAGCCTACCCGAAGAAACCACAAGATCGGTAAATCACCTTTACGTTACGAAGTCAAGAGATGATGAACTCGAACAGGCAGTGAAAAATCATTTCAGCATAGAGTCGTTAGGCGTATCTCCGAGAAAACCGAAAAGCGATCCGGAACAGCGAGCGCTCACAATACTGGAAAAAACTACTAAACGTTTGCCCGACGGCAGTTTCGAGAGTGGTTTATTGTGGCAGACAGACCATGAAATCATGCCAGCAAGTAAAGACACGGCACTTAGTAGACTTTACAACCTCGAAAGAAAATTGCGAAAAGACGCACATCTCGACAAAGAGTATCGCAAATTAGTTCAAAATTTATTGGACAACGACTATGCCGAAAAGACATCTACAGAACCCACATCGCCGAGAACGTGGTACTTACCTCATTTCGCCGTAACACACCCGCAGAAAGGTAAAACGCGTCAAGTGTTCGACGCCGCAAACCGCGTCTCTACCAAATGCTTAAACGACGCCCTGTTATCTGGACCTGACTTATTACAGTCATTGTTCGGTGTGTTAATAAGGTTTCGAGAGGGACCGATCGCTGTAATGGCCGACATAAAGGACATGTTTTTACGCGTAAAAATACGCGAAGAAGACAGAGACAGCTTGAGATTTTTCTGGCGTGACAAATACGACCAAAAACCGCAAGAGTACCGTATGAAATCGCTTATCTTCGGCGCTACATCATCACCGACCACCGCAATTTATGTGAAGAATAGAAACGCACAAGACTTCAAAGATAAATACCCCGAAGCGGTAAAAGCGATTGAACACAACTTCTATGTGGACGACTACCTTCAGAGCTTTTACTCCGAAGAGAAAGCGAAAGAGATATCTCAACAAGTCTATGAGATAAACAAAGCTGGCAACTTTCACCTACGGGGATGGGCGAGTAACTACCCCTCCGTCGTTCAGAAATTTTCCGACAATGTACAAGAAAATACGCAAGTCACCATTGGAAGTCAGCACCAAGAGGAGAAAACTCTAGGTTTAAGATGGAACCTAAAAAGCGACACGCTGAATTTCACTTTGAGTTTAAGATCCACGCCTAAGGAAGCTATTTCAGGCCATAGAAAGCCTACAAAACGTGAAGCTACGAGTGCGGTAATGACCGTCTTTGACCCGCTAGGATTAGCGTCACCTATACTCGTACTGGGAAAAATAATGCTTCAGAACGTTTGGAGATCAGGCGTAGCATGGGACGAACCATTATGCGATAACGAGAACAAAGAATGGCAACAATGGCTTTGTGAATTGAATAAATTGCAAAATTTAAATATACCAAGGTGCATATCAAGCATAAACATAGAAGGCGAGTTACATACCTTTTGTGACAGTTCTGAGAAAAGCTACGGAACCGCCGTGTACTGGCGCGCACTTAACCAAGACGGCAGTGTCGAAATAAAATTAATAGCTGGGAAGGCTAGAGTCGCTCCGCTGAAACCTGTATCGATACCTCGTTTAGAACTACAGGCCGCTTTATTAGGATGCAGATTAGCGCATTCCATTGAAAAGGAATCGAATCTTCAAATAACCAGCAAAACATTCTGGACGGATTCACGCACCGTACTCGCATGGATAAAAGCAGACGCGCGAACATTTAAACCGTTTGTAGCGCATAGACTCGCTGAAATTGAAGATTATACGAAACCTAAACAGTGGAGATGGGTTCCGACATCACAAAACGTAGCCGACGACACGACTAGAGGCGCTCCTACCACCTTCAATACGAACCACAGGTGGTTCAATGGACCCGAATTTTTGCATGAAAACCCAGAAAATTGGCCTGAAGACACCAGTAATAGATTACCGTCGACTACGGGCGAAGAAAAACGAAAACTCGACGTCATCGCTGTGACCACGCCTCTCCTCGCGCAAGACAACAACAATATATCACCATCTCGCTCGCTCGCGTCTTCACGAATTCAGCCATTTGAAGATCTGCCGAAACCCGAACGCTTCTCAAGCTTCGCAAGAATCCTGAATATTTACGCTCGAATCTACCAAGTCATCGAAATATTTAAGTCCAAATTGAAAACAGAAGAAAACTTAAACACCGTTAACATTACAAAAAAGCTTTCGAACGCAAATAAAGACGCTACATGGCGTTTAAATAAAAAACGCGATAAAAAATTGGAAAAGCTATCAAAAACCCCGCGTAAAAATATTCCCTCTCAACTGGGGAATAAAAATATCATTCCGCTTTCAAACAAATTTAAAAATCAAGCCTTAAACACTCTGTTAAAAATTATACAAAACGACAGCTTCAAGAACGACATCTTAAAATTAAAAACAAATCAACCGCTCGACAAAAATTCTAAACTTCGGCGATTAACACTGCAGTATAACGACGGCCTTATGTACTTGTCAACAAGAATAAGTTCCGCTCAATATGTACCTGAAACCTACAAGAAACCGATCGTATTAGACGGTAAACACCGATTAACCCGACTGCTGATTGAGCAATACCACAAAGACTTCAATAACGCAAATCACCAAACGATAATGAACGAACTTCGTCAAAAATACTACATAACATCTCTGAGAACTACTGTGAAAAGCATTGTAAGAAACTGCTATCAATGCAAATTAAACAAAAGTTTACCGATGACAGCACCTTTTGGCGATTTGCCTCCTGAAAGATTATACCGATATGAAAGACCATTTACATGCTTGGCAGTCGATTACTTTGGCCCAATGATGATTACGATTGGAAGACGTCACGAAAAACGATGGGGCGCATTGTTTACTTGCCTTTCCACCAGAGCAGTACACATTGAATTAGCATGTTCCTTATCTGCCGATTCCATGATCCTGGCGCTACGAAGACTGGCTGCCCGCAGAGGAGCACCTACAGTATGTATGAGCGATAACGCAACGAATTTCTGCCTTGCTAACAAGCAACTTAGAGAAGAGTTCGACAAAATGAACAAGACGCATATGGTCAATAAGGCAGCTGAAAAGGGAATAACCTGGAAGTTTATACCGCCTGGAAACCCAAGTGCTGGCGGGGTTTGGGAACGACTTGTAAGATCCATAAAAGTCGCATTAACATCTACCCTGAACGAGAGATATCCCAAAGAAGAAGCCTTACATACATTGTTGCTAGAAGCCGAACATATCGTAAATTCGAGACCGCTAACTGAAGTAAGCCTAGATCCTGAAGACACAGAATCATTGACGCCAAATCACTTCTTAATTGGTTGTTCAAATGGAGCCCCATCCATCGGAGATTTTGACGACACGAGCTTAGTCAGCCGATCTTCATGGCGAACAGTACAACGTTTAGCTGATCATTTCTGGACCAGATGGACTAAAGAATACCTACCAACTCTACAACCGAGATATTTAAACGGGAAAGCTTACATCAATCCAAGCCCCGGAGACATCGTGTTGATTGTGGATGCTTCACTCCCACGAGGCACATGGCCGCGCGGTGAAATCACCAAAGTTCACCCCGGACCAAACGGCAACGTCAGAGTGGTAGAGATACGAACGAGAAACGGAATAGTACGTCGACCGACATCGCGACTTGTCATCTTATCATCTGTCAATTTGGTTCCTGAAACATCAACAGTTCCGGAAAAGCTCCACGGAATAGTACGTCGACCGACATCGCGACTTGTCATCTTATCATCTGTCAATTTGGTTCCTGAAACATCAACAGTTCCGGAAAAGCTCCATCACTAGTCTCTAAAGGCGGCCCGCTACGGTACTACCGGAAAGCTGGAGGCCATAAAGCCATTTCATGAAATCCCTAACAACTACTACGAACTACATCAGTATTTTCACTCAAGACTTTGGTGCTCACTACTTTCGCACGAGGGGGAGACTGTTGAAAATACTGCTGATTAATAGCGTATTTTGAGAATATACTTTCTCGCTCGAACAAGGCTTGATGGCCAGAAGAGAGCTTTCAGAAAACAAATACAGCTCCCCAAACTTGGATTTAGTATAGAACTTTAAATCGGGCTTAACCCCGCTAGTTAACATTATTAAGTTATCTGGGTCTTAGCAGACTATCTTTATTATGAATTTTTTCAACTTTTATACGTCGCTTCTCGACTATATTAATGTATAAAGTAAAAATAAACTTCAAAGGCCTGACCCAGTGCTGTAGAAACCTGAAATAATGTGAACATATTCTGAAAGGTACCTACCGCCAATCAGAAAGCAGAGTTTCCTTTCGCGGGCTTTCGCCCACTAGTTAACATCATCAATTTGCCGGGGTCTTACAGATATGTTCAAATTATAGGTTTTTTGCCTTTTTAGACCGTTTAACGGTAAAATATTAATGTAATTTGTTGATAAGTCACTTGCTGACCATGAAATGAATGAATTTCAGCCATTTTCATGCTTAAAAGGGGCGCGCAGAGCGTAACCCGCTGAGATATGTTATCTACGTAACAGTATTGCTGTGTAAAGGGCTGTTACTTTAAGATTGCCTGGATTTTAAGTAATGCAACTTGAATACCCATTAAGCAATATAAATATGTGTTGATATTGTCGTAGAAAGTCAACATTTTAAAGCGAAAATTCGCATTTACATGAAAAACTCTAGTTACTAGCTGTAAATTGCAGTAACATTCATATCTTGTTAATTTTAAAAGTAATTCTGTATCGAACTCGTAAATTATTATTAAAACACGTAAATTTAAACTCGTTTTGACCGTAAAATGTCACATTTCTAGAAACAAATTGTTGATGAAACAATATTCAAGATGTATTGCATTAATTCTTACTTGAAATGGTTTATATCAGTAAATAACCACTGTATCTATAGTCTTTCAGTTGTTTATGTACATTTGCAAGTTGTATGCCTTAAGCAAACTCGAAACATAAATATATAAATAGAAATGCATTTTTGTGAAGGCGTAATGTTATAATTTTGTTTCCATGTATTGAAATATGTTGAAAATAGTTTGTTTCACATTTGTTTTATATGCTTAGCATTATATAACCACTTTAAAGTAAATATCCTTAACTTCCATATACAATGTACTGAAAGACATTCAACATTGCTAAACTTTCGTAGAAAAACCTTTGTAACTTATTATCCAATAAGAATATCTGTACAAGTTTTGTTTTCTTATAAGAACTAACATTAGACTATGTTAACTAATAAGAATTAATGTAAAACTGTTTAAAATAAGAAAGTTATTTAAATAAAAGAGTGAATTACGAGGGGCCAAACGGGCGAGCAATCGTCAAAAATACAAGTGCTAGCGTCGCGCGTCTGTGCGGCAACGCCGTCTTACAGGGGGTCATCCCATACAAATTAAAATTATTACACACATATCCCCACTGACCCATCAAAAAACCCGGATGTGCTGGATATAGTACTTTACCAGGCGCTTCCCTTCCCTGTCTCGGTGGAGGTCTTATATGACATGGACACAAACCACCTGCCTATTCTAGTGGTGGTCGGTCTTACATCAAACTTCACAGTCAGGCCACCACCGAGACAGAGGGTGGACTGGGAACAGTTCCAGACCAGCCTTGCAGAATTTAGCCTCCAAGGAACCATCCCGACGCCCCAGGAGGTTGAATCTGCAACTACCACCATAACCCAAGCAGTGGTCAATGCACAGAGGGCAGCGACAACCATCATACCAGTCGCATCCCACCGAAAAGAAGAGCTCCCTGCTCAACTGCAAGCAGACCTAAGAGAGAAGAAACGCCTGAGAAAACTCTGGGCCCGCACCCGCTGCCCAACCATCAAGAGAGAACTGAACAGCCTCGCCGAGAAAATATCAACCGCCATCAAGGAGTACCGCGGTACGACTTGGGAAGATACCATCGACCAGGCCACCGAACACATGACCTCCTTACGCCGTCTCCTGCGGAACATCTCGCGCACCCCCGAACCAATATACCCACTACTAAATACCAGGGGAGAACGGAAATACGCCGCTCAAGACAGAGCCAACATACACGCAGAGCACCTAGAACGGCAATTCACACCGAATACAGTCGCGCCTACCGCATCAGACCACATCGAACATGTGGAGCGTACTGTGGCAGAAGCCCTACAAGCAGAAGACTCGACGATCTCCGACATCAAATTCATCTCCCCTATCGAGCTAAGGACGACGTTGCGCATGCTCCCGAATAGAAAAGCCCCGGGTCCCGACGGGATACCTACTGCAGCGCTGAAGAGACTACCGCGCAAGATGGTGGTAGCACTGGTACGTCTCTTCAACGGAATACTCAGGACATCCCACTTTCCCGAGGCCTGGAAGACCGGGAAAGTGATAACCCTCCCCAAGCCGGGGAAGGATCGCCGTTACCCAGCCCACTATAGGCCAATAACACTGCTCTCGCACGTTGCGAAAACCTTCGAGCGCCTGCTCTTGCGGAGACTGAGACCGCACGTTCCATACAGGGATGAGCAATTCGGTTTTCGCAATGAACACTCGACCACGCTTCAGCTGATAAGAGTCCTGCACCACCTTTCGTTCGAAACGAATAAAGGCCGCTGCACTGTCAGCGTCTTCCTCGACATCGAGAAGGCGTTCGACCGGGTGTGGCACGCAGGACTCATATACAAACTGCTGCAGACCAACACACCGCTCGCAATTGTGCGAACAATGGCGTCCTTCTTGGCCGACAGACGATTCTTCGTCTCGGTGGAGGGCGCCCTCTCCCCGACGCGCCCCATCAGCGCTGGTGTCCCGCAGGGCAGCTGCCTCTCGCCCTGCCTATATGCGCTATACACCAACGATATCCCCACCCTAGCCGGCACGCTCGCAGAGGGGGAGGAGGACGTTGAGTTAGCACTCTATGCTGACGACAGCGCCTATTTCGCCTCCTCTCGCAGGGCGACGCTAGCGGTGAAGAAGATGCAGAGGCTTCTGGATCGACTCCCGGAGTGGCTTGACAGCTGGCGTATGTCGGTCAATGTGGGGAAGACGTCAGCCATGCTGTCTGGCCGCACTCGGACTAGCAATCTCCAGAGGCTGCAGCTGCGAGGAGGAAACATCGAGTGGGCAGACTCGGTAAAGTACCTAGGCTGCCATATCGACCGCCAACTACGCATGGGGCCCCAGGTGAACCATGTTATCCAGCAAACCAAGGCTGCGAGGGCAATCCTGAGGCCAGTACTGTCATCCAAACTCCCCCTGAGGACAAAGACTAACATCTACAAGACGTACCTGCGCTCGCGCCTCACGTACGCGGCGCCTGCGTGGTACGTTTTGCTTTCCTCTGTCCTCAGAAACAAGATCCAAGCACAACAGAACATCTCCCTGCGCGTCATCTCCTCCGCGGGGAGATATGTGCGGAACACCACCATAGCCACGGACCTGGGGGTTGAGACCGTAGGCGATTTCGTGAGCCGCTTGGCGCGGAAGCTTTTTGACCGCGCCGACAACGGCCCGCACGAACACCTACGAGATCTCGCCCCCTCCTATGACCGTCCCCCTGAAGGACGTCCCTACCCGAGGGAGCTGCTGGCTGACTCAACAACCAGCTCTGACGAGGGTGAGTGAGATCGTGAAGACGGACTGGACTGCTGGCTGACGTACCACCGGTGGTCCTGAAGACTCAAGACAAGATCTCACTCACCCTGCCACCCGGACAACTCCACCTCTTGAGAAGAAGAAGACGTCGGGGCCTGTGTAGAAACTGGACTGTCGGCGCTGCTACCGCCGGCAGTCATGAAAACGGCCAACCCGGCCCGGATCATGGTAAGGGGCTGCCGGCCGTACCACCTACAGCCCGGTGAAACCAAGCCTCTCGACTGACAGGCCGCCACCCTCCATATTGGCGACCCCCCCCAGACCTGTGGGCCGTTGCCCACTGAGAAGAAGCCCGGGCAAAAATGATAATCATTAAGGCCCGTACCTGCGCTCGCCCTGCGGGCGAGCAAAGACGACCACAACGGCGAAAATTATTGATCGATCGACACCTCGGGCACAACTTAAAGAAGAAGTTATCACGTAATCCCCCACTTGGCCCTTCGGAGTTCTTTGCGCAAAGAAGTCCGACTTTTATTTTGGAACCCCTACGCTGCATCATTGTTAGTACCAGTCCACCGGCAATTCAAACGACTGACGGGAAGCCGCAGCATCGCATCGAAGGGTGCTGCCAATTGCAGAGCTACTGGAAGAGGACGTGTTGATGGTTTCCTCAACACCAGCGGCGCTGTGGACATTGTTGGTGGTTTCCCCAACAATTTCATTAATATCCAAAAACTTGGAAACTTCGCTCCAGGGCAGTGATTTTAGATCGTTTAAGAACTCCTCATCATTTATCCTGTCAAGATATCGTGTCGTTACGAATCTCGGCTCTTCTTTAGGTTTTTTTATATTAAACTCAGACAACACCATTGCATGGTCACTTAATAAAGGATTATGGTGGACAGTTACTTGTTTGCATCGGGCAGGAGAGTCCGTAATAATAATATCTAAGAGTGTTTTGGTCTTTGATGTAATCCTGGTTGGTTCATGCACCATTTGCTCTAGATGTTGTTGCTCAAGAAATGATCTTAGTTCTTTCGTTTTACTGTCTTGTGAACATAAAAGATCCACATTAAAATCAGTTAACACACAGACTAAATTACAGTAAGAAAAGGCACTTACCGATTCGCTGATTGCGTCAATGGCTATTCCTGTTTTAACAGATTCTGGCCTGTATGCTGTTCCTACTGCAATTTTCATTCCTGACAACGTTAGCTCCAACCAAAGTTGCTCCATTATCGATGCAGGATGCGGACGAATACGAACACGAAGACCACGCCTAATATAAAATCCTACTCCTCCGCCTCTCTCACCCGTAAGCCGTGGACTATGCTTTAAAACATAACCAGGAATCTTAGGGGCAAATTGTTCTTGACCATTCTTTGTCCACGTTTCATTCACTGCAAGTATATCGGGTCGATACTTCTGCACTGTAACCAAAAATTCGTCACGACCAGTATTCAAAGACCTTAAATTTATGTGACCCAGTTTCAAATTGTTATTATTTTTCTTAACTGCGAATGTAAAAAATTGATAAAATCCATAATCTCATTTTTGCAAGTTTACACTTAATATTCAAAATATCTAACTGTGACAAGTAGAGTGTTATTTTATAAAATATACAATTTTCATAGACAGCAATCAGTTCCAAGCCAAACTGTACGAAACTTAAAATAATAACTATTTTAAATCTTAGATCTAACATGCAAACAAAACTACTTATTTGCAGTTTTAGGGACGTTCGAACCAAAAACACGCATGAAATCTTTCTCTGAGTAGATCCTGTGAGCTACTTTGCCTTCTTTTTCACGAGCAAGAACTTTTCCGTTCTTGGTCCACATAAACTTCCATTCAAGGCTGCGTCCTATTTCTTTGGTTTTTTGGAAGAGTCTGCTGTGAAACTTGGTTAATCGTTCATTGAAATAGATTGGCTGTTTAGCATCCGTGCATCCAAGACCCTCTGTAGTGATGCTGCGTCGGACTCTAGCTTCCTTTAAGATATTATCCCGAACTACACGCCGCGTGACTCGCAAAATTATCGGACGGGGACGCTTCTCAGTGGCACCGCGATGTTGATCGGAACGCGTGCCTACCCTGCTCACATAAACTACATCGCGTTCGTCTAGATTCACCCCTATTTTAGTTGTTACGGCAGATATAAGGTGCATAAGGTTTTCATCTTTTTGCTCTGGTACCCCGGATATTTGTAAGTCATTTAGAAGGCCTTCCTGATCCTTAAAGTTCAATTCATCTTGTAAATCTGATATGGTATTCTTGAGCTCAATCACCACCTCTTTGTCCGTCACATCCAAGGACTCTATCTTTGATTCCAGACTCTCCACTTTTATTTCCAGTTTGTCGACTCTATCGTTACAGGTTTTAAGGGAGACAGACAGCTCTCGAAATTCTTGACGTAAACTTTGGAACTCATTCCTTATTTCTGCTCGGAATTCATTAAGTTCCTTAACTAAGTTTGATAAAGAGTCGGTATGGCTAGATGAACTCGTAGTTTCAGGGGACTTTTGTTTATCCTTAATCGTTGAAGTTTCAAGATTTGATTTTTTTTCTAAGCAAAACTTACATTTCCATTTCGCTGATAATGCGCGGCCACATTCTCGATGGACAATATTTTTACACTCCGTGCATGCAACGCCATCTGTAGGTGTCATAAATCTCTTGCAGACATCGCACTTATTTGCCATGGTAGGTCCTTGATTAGTCGTATTTCGTCGATGGCTTCAGAGATGGTGCTGTTGTCCAAATAAGAACGATAAAATACTGTAGTCGGATGGGAATCGAACCTGCGTCCGGTTGAATACTAATTTGGAGCCAAAATGGTTAACCGCTCGGTCATCGAGAAGTTACAAACACATGACAAATTAGAGGTTCAGATAGTTGAATTGTTATTTTTAAAAATTAATGGTTTAGAATAAAAAAGGGTAGAATTGAAACTGGTCACGCTCACTTTGTCACTAAAAACACAGATTTAGCACTATTATAGTTAATAATCACTAAATATTTTGACCAAAAATGTATAATTACTATCTCAGGTTTTTTTTGGTACTAGTTACTTAGTCGTACGTAACGTTTAGACAGTTTAATTTAATAAATATATACGCGAGCTCAATATATCGACTTATCGAGAGTGTGTCCTCTAAGATTCTATCCTGTCCTCTAAGATTCTATTTGAGATGATCGTGCGTTTCAGCTGTACTTTTTCCCACGTTATCAATAGTTGAAGCTTTTGTTTTTGCTCTTAGTGCCATTTTTGAATGACCATCTATATCCATTTTATATTAGAAAATCAGTGTCCAAGGTTTATAAGGCCACCGGCAAAAATTTACTAAATAAAAATATTTTTCTGGTCGAGAAACGAACCTGGGGCCTTATTGTCTAACTTTAATTGCAATCGCCATACCCATGAATTTGACATCTGAAGGATATTGACGAACTTCACACCGCAATTATTGGACATGAGCTGTCATTTCTAGTCATGGTGATTGTGATCGCAATTTTGAGTGAACGATATCACTAGTTTGACATACAATTGGTATCGGGGCCGTATTGTCTAACTTTTAATAGCAATCGCCATACCCATGAATTTGACATTTGAAGGATGCTATCGACGAACTTCACACCGCAATTATTGGACATGAGCTGTCATTTCGAGTCGTTGTGATTGTGATCGCAATTTTGAGTGAAAGATATCACAAAATTGACATAAAATGGTATCGCGTATCCAAATCAAATCCTTGAAAGCTATCGGAAATGTCAAATGAAGGATTTCACAAATAGGCTGCCTCTTTCAACGGTTTTTAGGCAAATTTGTAATAATTACTCATCTATTATGCACTTTTTGTACTTTTCATGTAACTAGAGCATACCCACGACTTCGTCCATGAGGTTTTGGGTTTGAAACAGCCCATTGTACCATGTTCGGAAGGCATGTTCGATACACAAGTTTTCACCCAGTTCCACACCACTGAGGGGTGAATTTCGATAAATGCTTTCTTAGTGCACCTCTAGACATTGACCTATCAATGCTTCTAGCTAGGCCTACATGTAATAATGAACTTCAATAGCAAGGATCTTCAATTTTATGTTACTACATATGTATTTTCGCCTTCAGCGTTCTTGGCTGTACCTTGTCTCTCAATCAGTCAGTCAGCAGTTATGGAGCTGTTATTTATTTATACAGATTGTTGGAGAGTTATAAGAAATACAGTTAATTTTATGTATGAGTTGCATTTTAGCATGGCAAGAACAATTTTGATGGTGCCGGTGGAGAAGGGAAGGCTGACCCATAGATAGCGGCTAAAAAAGAGAATGTTGCAAAAAGATAGCCGTCCACTGTTGTTCTGTTGTTGCCGCAAAAACAAAGGATTGTATTGTATAGGATTGTGGTGCTTGTCTTGCAGGCATAGACGTGACTGGTTGATCAGAAATACAGATATAGGAAATTTAGTTATAAGAAATACAGTTTATTTTATGTATGAGTTACATTTTAGTATGACAAGAACAATTTTGATGGCGCTGGTGGAGGAGTAAAGGCTGACCCATAGATAGTGGCTAGAAAGGAGAATGTTGCAAAAAGAAAGCCATCCACTGTTGTTGTGGTGCTTGTCTTGCAGGCATAGACATGACTGGTAGATCAGAGGCGGTGTTTTCATTAATCAGTGAGAGTTGGGTTTGCACACTGGGCAAAGGAGACAGTAGCGAGGCCTGGGGGCTTGCCACCAGAGGCGCAGCAGCCTGCATGTTGTGCTTCAAACAACTGGACTCTACAAACAAAATAAAGATAAAAATATTCAATAAAAAATTGGATAAGTAGCAATAACACAGAAAGAAAGTATTTTTTTATAATCTTTATTAGAAAAAGGTTTTTTCGCACAGCAACAATGTCACCCTTATAAGGCTACACATTTAAGACTAAAGGAACTCAGTAATGTAACAAAAAATAAACTCAACTTTCATTCCCAACTAAAGACTAGATATATTAAAACTTATCAACCTGCAAATCTAGGATGTTCGCTGGAATCTTTCAGAGAATAACTTGCAGGTTCCTGAAAAGTTAAATACATCAAATTTAATATTTGCTTATAAATTTTATTACCAACTTAATTAAAAAATAAAAGCATTTGACATACTTAAACTTAAATATGTATTTACATGTCAATAACAAGAAAAGATTTTCTGTAAGAGGTTTCAAAAATTAAAAATTATTAGCTTTAATACCCAGCAAACATAATGCTAAAGAGGATTCAGCACACCGTCAGCTAGGTGGGCCGATGACATTTAGACACTAGCTGGTAGAATATGGATGATATTGGCCCAGGATAGGTATTGGTGGTGTAAAAAAAGGAGGCATACCTTGCAAAGGGCAGAAAAATGAGCTATTGATGAAACATAACACTTACTGGAAATGGAATGCACAACAATATCTCTCCAAATATGCTGTCTCTCCCCAGAATATTCATAATGCTCCACTCTTTAAAGGTTTCTGTGTATACACATATACAACTCTTCATTCTCTAGGTGATTTTGTAGCATGATTGCCTAAACGATTAAGCCTTTCAGATAGTTGGTCCCACCGATTGTTAACATTTTGTTTAATTCTCTCTCTAACAATATTCTCTGAGCAGGCATTCTGTAAGCAAAATGATATAATATTTTGTTAAGAGAAATTAAATAGGTAATGGTGTTGATTCAGTGCAGCACGACTTAACTTGTTTGACAGGACTAACCTTATTTTAAGCGCCCTGTCCTTTTTCGATGCAGAAAGACAAAGACACAATGCTTAAATTAAGTTTAGTCCTGTAAAATAAGTCGTGATACACCGAATAGACACCACTGTTTCATAAACAACCGCCAAAATATTTAGGTGAGGCCTACAAGCGTAGGACAAGTACCCTAGGTAATTAATCAATTAATCATAAACATTTTTACATACCTCATGAATTTCAGTCCTGGTTTAAAAACATTTCCTTGTTCAGTTTTTACTTCTTGCAAAACAAAACTTTCTTGAGAAGAAAACAAACAGCTAGGGATGTCGATTTTAAATATGAAGGCGCGAGGGGTCCTTCATCAGAACCATCCGTGGTAAGGGCGTGGTATGCGGCCGATGAAGATATGAAAATACAAGTAGGTAGTCGGAAAATAATTTTACACTTTAATTTACTAATGAATCTTACAAATCAAATCACTGGCTATACAATCACGATACTTGGATCAAGCTACGGTAATTTAAGGTATCAAAAACTATTGGATCACATAGATTGCCAGCGATCCGTCGCGGACGTGGTGCGCGGCCCGTTCCTCGTTCCAAAAGTCCATTCAATATGGCCGCCGCGCAACCATCGATACGACGTTCCGCTAGAGTGTCTTCTACACTCTCGATCCATCATACTACTTTATGAAAGCGCCGTCACGGCCAGACTGACGTTCGACCGTCCCCGGGCGTGTACTTTCATGGATAATTCCTGTAACAAACATTGTCAATCACCGATGCGTCTGTTCGTCCATCCTGAACATTAAATTTACGACTACTCGTCAAAACCAATAGCTTAAATATCTTCCTCTTAATTCATAATAACTCCTAGCAAATCGCATTTTCAAGAGTACCAATCAATTCATTCATCCACATCTGGCACTGGCAAATAAATCCTTTCGACTGACTCACACAGTACAGCTTGGATGTCATTGCCACGTTATCAGGCTCAACCATAATCATCTGGTCCGCAAGACCAGGCTAGACCGCAAGACTGAAAACACCGTTCATCTGGCCCTGACCATTGAATCCTTTCAACCATCCCCGCAGGGACTGGCCCGGATGTCAGCGTCCACGTGACCAGGATAGACAATCTGTTACAATTACACACACAACTCATCTGGCCCTGACCATTGAATCCTTTCAACCATCCCCGAGGGGAATGGTCCGGATGTCAGCGTCCACGTGACCAGGATAGACAATATATTACAATTACACACACAACTCATCTGGCCCTGACCATTGAATCCTTTCAACCAACCCTAATGGTATGGCCCGGATGTCAGCGTCTACGTGACCAGGATAGACATAACTACACGGAAAGAATACAGAAAGCTCTTAAAACAACAATAAGTTTAAATAACATACCAAATGTTTACGAATTATCTTTCTCAGTATGAACTTCAACTTCACATTCGACTTCCAAAGTCTCAGGGTCTGAGCATACGCTTAGTGTGTCGGAACCCACCGTTAAGGTGCGGGAGTCGGTGGAAACATTGTCCGAGCATACGGTCAAGTCGTCGCGAATGTTCAGTCTACTATCGCGATTCGTATCATCAAACACATCTTCCGGATATCAGCCGCCGTCTCGGCCTCCTCATCGTTTGCTAAACTACTGACTATCTCCACCAAACTCTCATGTCCCCGGGGTACTGAGCGTAAGTAAGTAAGGCATACATATAAGTACGGTGAGAACTAGACTTTTAAGTTCGTAATGATCACTATCCAGAACCACAGTGATAACAAACAGACCCCTAAATTTTCTGTCCAGATAAGGGAACGTGAAACTACCTGTAGCAATGAGGTAGCTTTGCTACCAGAAATTTTCCTATACAAAATGCTGCCTCTGACGTCATAAGTTTCAGTAACTGTATCAGGAAGACTATTGCTATTACATTTTGAAATAAGGTCCTGTATATCACTGTCACGTTCCTGCTCAACACCTTGATGGAGTTCTACGTATTGGACTTTCCTTGTTTGAGCATTCCTAGTGGATGTACTCGCAACGTTATCTAAATTTGGTAAAGGATTTCGCGACAAGAAATCTGCGTGTCCCATTCTTTTTCCTTTGCGGTAAACTATTTCAAAATCGTAGGCTTACCAAAAAACCCACCAGCGATGTACACGTAGTGTAAGGTGTATTTTGGATTTGAGGCTTTAAGCGAATCGCAATCCGTGAACTCTTTAAAGCGTCGATCGTACAGATAGTAATGAAAATGCTTTACCGCCCGTACGACTGCTAATGTCTCCAGCTCATACGAGTGGTAACGAGATTCCACTTCAGACGTACGCCGACCAAAATACTCAATTACATGGGGCAAATCGTTTCTCTTCTGGATAAGAATTGCATCATAACCTTCAAAGCTTGCTGTGTGCACTTCAACGGGCAATTCGGGGTCGAAAATCTTTAAAACTGGTTTCGAGGTTAGGACAGGTATTATTTCATTACGTATGTTTGTTCGTGACTTTCAGACCATTTTATAGGTCCCTTAAGTTTTGTTTGTGGATAAAGTGGCCCGACTACACTAGTGTAACCCGATATAAATTTTCAAAAATGGGAGGCCAGTCCATGAAATTGACGAACCTGTGTAGCCGTTTAAGGTTGCGGGGAGTTTATTAAAGCCAAATTTTTTCTCGAATTAGGCCTAACCTTGCCATATTGGACCGTATACCCTAGATATTAAATTTTCTGCTTCATAAATTTACATTTTACTAGCTTAAATGAGAAACCTGCATTTGCTTAAGCACCTAAAACCTCACCTAAACGCTTCAAATCGTTAGAAATATCAGAAGAATAAGCCAAAATATACTCCCTGTAACCTACACACATCCTATCTGAATTGTTCTTTTTCTTGACCAATAATATCGGACTAGCAAAGAAGAGGTACTTTCTCGGATTACTCCCACATTTAACAGTTCTTGGACTTTCTATAACTACCTGCTTTTCTACTGGAGCGAGTCTGAAAGGCCACCTTTGCACTGTTTTATGCGAGTCTATCAGATTGATTTCTAGTTTTCCAGTTGTAACATGGCAAATGGGAATACTCTGAGTAATATGAGCATTTGGTCTGCATATTTATGTAATATAGATATCAACAAATTCCTATCTTCTCCCTGTAAATTCGGGTCAATTACAGTAAAATCATGGCTCGCAAAATTGGGAATGTTATTTAAAGTGAAAAACAAGGCTATCATTATCAATTGTAACCAAAACTTCATTCCTTAAGATATCACTACCAATTATCACTGGATCAGAAATAGCACATTCGGGCACTACGTGAAAAAAGCAATGAAACCGAAATTTCACAATTTTAATCAAGCTTTCAATTTGGGTCGTACTATGAACGTTACTACTTTCACCGCCAATACCGCTAAGATAAACAAGATTCTCACGCATAGTACCCGGAAACTTGTCTGAAATTGTTTTCTTCTAAAGCGAGCAAGGTGATCCACTGTCGAACAAAAAAGAGACCGACTCACCGGAAGATGTTTCCAGAGTGCCCTTTGATGGGCGATGTCCACATTGGTTAACTTCCTTAACTTCCGGGCAAGCGGATGTGACGTGACCAGGTTGGTTGCAAGCGTAGCATATGACCGTTGAAAGTTTCCCTTGCATACTAGTTAAACTTGAAGTTTCCTAGTTGGCAGTACCAACATCATCACGGCGCATCATCCTGCATTCCGACAACCGATGTCATAGTAATCCGCAATAATGACATCTGCCAGTGAATTTTTCAGTCATACGCTGTCGCTTTGGTTCGAGTTCTTGCGTTTCAGTACCATCCAAACGTTGTTTCAGAGATACGCCACCGAGTATGCGGAATAGCTGCGTTCTAGTTGTAATGGTGTGAGTGTTTAATTCGTGACGTATCAGATTATCTTTCAAACACAACACCGAAATAACAAATCCGGTAATTACTTCTTCGGGCATCACAGTCTTTGGTATTCGCTCAATAAGATTCCATAAACGAAGAGCAGATTCAGAGGTTGTTTCTTTAATTCCTATTTAAAATCGTATAATGTCATCAAAATAACCTTGAAAGAGCCTTGGCCTTGAAAATCTGGCTAGTAAGGTTTGCTTGATTAGGGGCCCAGGACAATTCGATGAGATTTATTTTAGTGAGGCAGGTAGCAGGAGCGTCCTTTTAGTGCGCTTGATAATGCCATGAGTAAATTGATCCCTTCTAGATGTTTACTTTGTACAATAATTTCTGTCACATTACACCAGCCCTCTTTATCAGCATCTGGGTCATCCGGGTTAAATTGTAATAGTTGCGTAGAAATACTCACGGTTGGTATCTGGGGCACAGCCAAAATTCGAGGTAGTAATGCTTCCATGTTTTCCAACAATTTCGTAGCACCAGTTTCTTCAGGTAGCTTCTCCTCATTACTTGGCCCATTCGATCCCACTTCTGATGAAGGCGCGAGGGGTCCTTCATCAGAACCATCCGTGGTAAGGGCGTGGTATGCGGCCGATGAAGATATGAAAATACAAGTAGGTAGTCGGAAAATAATTTTACACTTTAATTTACTAATGAATCTTACAAATCAAATCACTGGCTATACAATCACGATACTTGGATCAAGCTACGGTAATTTAAGGTATCAAAAACTATTGGATCACATAGATTGCCAGCGATCCGTCGCGGACGTGGTGCGCGGCCCGTTCCTCGTTCCAAAAGTCCATTCAATATGGCCGCCGCGCAACCATCGATACGACGTTCCGCTAGAGTGTCTTCTACACTCTCGATCCATCATACTACTTTATGAAAGCGCCGTCAAATAGATTTATTTGAAGATCGATAAATTGGGGCCAAGAAAATCGATTTTCGATCGATTTTTTCGAAGCGAATCGATCTTGGAATCGATCCATACAACCGCAGAATCGTGGACACGATTTTTTGCGGTTTCTCGGAAGATTTTGCGAACAAATAACATACAAATAAAAAGAGTATATACCCACATTTAATTACGTTTCCGGCAAGTATTTGAATTCAAAATTATTATTTTAGAGCCTTACATTTGAAGATAGGAAGTTGGGGTAGGTAATTGAGACTTAGAAATTGTACGAGCTAACGCACACTTGTACATTTTAGTGAATTAGGTTTTACTTAGGTAATTAATTACATTTTGGCTGCTTGCACTTTGTATTTAGCAATTATTTAGTGAAAACAATACCAATAAAGCAGTGTTCGATCATCACTTGTTGGGTTTGGTTCTTAGCTCTCTTCGGAGTCACCATCCCTTAACAGATACCCCTAGCTTTAGCACCCCAGCTTTACTAGTGTATGAAACTCATCATACAGAAATATTGTTACATGATATTAACAAAATATTAATGTTCTGTATGTGCATTTTAAGTAACTTTTGCAATAAAACTTAAAAAAATTATTTCTTTAATGTTTTATTAATGAGAAAACAACTACATAACTTTATTTACAATAAACTCAGGAAAAAATAACACTATAAATTAATTATCGCTAATTGTGTGAATTTCTGTTCCAATTTTTGAATCGATTTTTGTGAATTTGAATTAGTGAATTCACCACGATTCGAAATCGATCTGTTTTGGAAAGAATAGACATCCCTGCAGACAGCAACTTTTTGAAATTTCGTTTTAGCGTTTCAATTCGTGCTTTTATTTATAACTTTCTTTGGTCACTTAAACGAAACAGTACACTTTAGTACAGTATACTTGAGTATACTCGATACTTGAATAAACTCGATACTTTTGTTTCCGTACCACATCCCTAAGTCTAGGGTTTTTTATTGGAAGTTACTACGGTACCGCTAGCGGTCGCTTGATTTTTAAAATATTGAACCGTAAGCGGTGAACGAATAAAACATGGAAGCATTATTACTACCGTTCCATTATAGCACAACGAAAACTCGACCGTGGTGGGTGTGGCTCATAAACTCGGCCGCTCGCTAGTAGCAACCTTGACTTATTAACTATAACATTAATTGTTATGCAACAAAAGTTTATTGTTTTATTACTTTACGTATATCTTTTCCGGCGTTGATAAACAACGGTGGCTAGTAAGGGACTGCTTCCATGTTTTATTCGTTCACCGACTATGTCATATTTTAGTTGGTGGAATATGTTCCTTAGCTTGAACTAATAAAGTTAAATTTGCAATGTACAGTTCGGAAAGGGAAGCGGTCCTTGAATTTTATAAATTGAACCGTAACTCATCGAAAAGGCTCGGTACTTTTTTTTCTGCTTATCGTGAATTATTTTAAAACTACGCGGGTCGCCTCACTCCGCTTCGCTTCGCTTGACTCCTTAATATGTGCTTACATGTCAACCTAACCGCTCCTCCTCGCTTTGCTCGTCGTCGCGACCGAACAAATTTAAAACCATAGACCAAACATTAATAATAAACGCATAGAGTTGACTTGAAGCAATTTTAGCTCAGTGAGTTACGGGCTCTTTTAGATATAAATATTGCTTGTTTCCAAACAAAATATATACGAGAGATTAGTTTAGGTATTAACAAATATGTTTCAAGCATATGCCAGCCAAAACAACCTATTTTATAAGTTTCTTCGTACCATGTAGCTTAAATGTCGTTTGGTTTTTGTATGGAAACTTGCCAACGCTATTTAATCCTTAGGTTTAGTCTGTATGTCTGTGATTAAAACTAAGGAAGCCGCTAGTGGTTTCGTAGTCACTTTAATTTTTTATTTGGTTGGTTGGTCATTCATTTCGTTCAGCGATTCAAAGCGATTGTGACTTTAAAACTTAGACGATTCCAATTTATAGTCGTAATCACGGTTGTAGTCACGATACCCTTGTAGGTATGGCGATTGCAATTAAAGTTAGACAATAAGGCCCCTGGGTCATCTGCGCTCAATCTTGACACTCACACCATTCCACTAAATCGTACTTAGCAGCAAAACCGTAATTATCTGTTGGTATCGCGCAGGTATTGTTCTTGGCTCAGATGAATAGTTCTTGGTAAGCGTTGAGTAGATATTAACATGACGCCATCTATGTAATTAATGGCGTACTTAACTAAGTTGCGGTTGTGTTGGGCAAACGATATTTGTTTTTGAAGAGTAGTAGTGTTTTACGCACTTAGTTCTATTCGTAAATAAGAGATAGCACTGTCGTTGCACAATGATTTGCAATTTTGATGAATAGATTTGTTATTTAACACCAATTTCCCATTCTTAATGATGCGGGTATTCTGAAAATGAAGGGGTGTCAGAACCTTCACCTCGCCACTTTATTATTCGGTGTAATTCATGAAAAGTGTCCCGAATACCTTTATGAGAAACTTACCTGGTGCTGTTCGAGGCACAATTACTATACCAGAGCTTCTAGATATCGCCTTTTATTACCTAGACACACTTCGGCTGCCTTTCGAGGGAGCTTCAGGTACCAGGCCACTAAATGCTGGAATATTATACCACCACCAATTCGGAATTTGAAAACAATAACAACATTCAAGTAGCATTACAAGCGATATCTTTTAGACCAACAAAACAGCATACTTAGTGGCAAATCGAAAAAAGGCGATAAATAAACCTCTTTTATCCTCTTTTCTTTTTTCACCTTATCTGTGTACTTCATTTTTGTATGTACTTTACTTCTGTTAATGTTTAAGTAACTTTTATGTATATTTACCCAACCGATCCCAAATGGCTAAAACTGCTTGGTAGTTACAAAATTAATTGGTTGCTAATGTAAAATACCTTGTTCTATGTTTAAAATTTAATCTAATTTACCGACATAGATTTACCTCATGCATGGTATTGGCAGAATATCAGTGTCACAGATTATTCTGTGATGAATGCTGAGCCAGCGCCCTTTCTGCCTCTGTGTCAAAAATTTATTTTTTGATTTAAAGATTTTTAATGTTATTGTTATTTTAATCATTCAAATGCTATTTAAATGTACAAAATGTAGTAATGTATGATGTATTTTGTTCTTGTTTTTTTTGTAATATTTTGTTAAGAGGTATGAATAAAGTTTTTATCTATCTATCTGTCAGTGAGAGTTTAAGAGTTGCCATATGAAGAGAAAATAATAGTTACGTTTTATTTGATTTCTAAATTTAATTGACAAGCTGTAACTTTTCATAGAACGAAAAAAATCGATTGTGGGAAAAAAGCTCCTTTCAGAGAAAATAAAAATGAATATTATTCAAACAATAAATACTTTTCTTTGAAATAAGCACCAAATTGATGATCAAAACACAATTAGAAAAAAAATACTGTTGTTTAAACACTTAAGACGTGGACATCCAATTTGACAAATACCCAGCTAAATAATAACTTACGTACGGTTCAATCATTTTAAAAATCAAATGGCCGCTAGCGGCCCTTTAGTCTCTTCCTGTTTTTTTTTTTTTTTCCTTTCGTCCCTTTCAGGGACAGGCAAAGGTATCTAGGACCATGATAGCCTTTTCTGTAACCATTTTTATTCCTTTATTGTTATTATAATTTTAGGCGAAAGCCTCGTCTGATACGATAATTTCTTCATTTTTAATACAATTATGCCAAGTCCAGGGTTGATTCATTATGAGTATGAATGTGGTCTCATCCCTTAGGTAGGCAAACAGCCTCATTGTCGTATCCAGTATTTTGTCAAATTCAAGAGGCACAAATGCCCTAGTATATTTTATTTTCTGATATCTTCTAGATGTCCGTCATAGTAGCACAGATAAATTCAAATACAGGGAAGTAAGTAGCAGAATTTTTTAAAATTGTCTGCAAATCGCGCGGGATATTATCAGGTTTTTCATAGATTTCTAATAAATTATCAATTAATAATATCCTAGGTATCGCAAAAGCAGGACATTCGAAAAATATATGATTCAGCGTTTGATCAGAGTCTTCAGAGCAATGAGTGCATTTGGGTGAATTAATTATGCGTAAACGGTGTAAATGGGCGTTGAAGCGACAGTGTCCAAAACGAAGTCTACAAATGATGGAGTAAAATTTGCGACTTCTAAACTTAGCATTCTAAAGCATTAAACCAAGGAGTTCTTCCAACTTCGTTATTATTAATTTGAGCGAACCATGAGCCTTTTTGAGCCAGAGTAACATTATAAACAGCGAGCCACTCATCCAACATATTTTTCTTCAATTTTGAAACTAAATCGGAATAAGGAATAGCAACACTCTGTGTAATGTCATTATTGACAGTTAGGTTATTTTGTACTGAAGAAATCGTCCTTGCTAAATAATCTGCGTTTTCATTCCCTGTAACTCCAATGTGTGATGGAGTCCAGATAAAAATGATGTTGGCGTTTTTGTGAAATAATGAGTTCCAAAGGTTTCTTATTTCATAAATATAGGGGTTAGTATTAGTATTAAAATGGTTATGTTCTAGTGCTTTCAACACGCTCATGTTGTCCGTAACATTCACCCAGTTATAAGATTCATGAATGTAGTTTTCTATATATTGTAGTGCAGTTAGTATGCCCAAAGCTTCAGCTGTGAAAATACTCAAAGAGTCAGGTAATTTTCTTCCATGTCCTATTTTCTTGGTAGTGTCATAAATAGCCATTGAAACAGTATTGCTGTTTTTGGATCCATCTGTATATACATGACGACAATCTTTCCATTGAGATAAAAGTTCATAAACATCTTGCTTATTATTTAGATCTTTTTTAATGATGATTTTCATATCACAAAACTTGCTTTCATAAGAATGAGTGTAACATTGCCGTTGGTAATCTGTTTTATATATCTTGTCTTGCTGATAGTAATCTTGAGAAAAGCCTTGAAGAACAAAGGGGTAATTTGAGGAAGCATTTAATGAATAATTTTCTTAATAAGTGGATGATGTTTGAGAGTACAAAGTTTCAAAACAAATTTATGTTTTAAATAATTAAATCTCATCAGAATTGGAGGAGTGTTGCATTCTATTTGCAAAGAATTGACTGGTGTAGATTTCATTGCACCACAAATAAGTCGAAGATTTTTATTTTGTAAGACATCAAGTTTTCTGATATGTGCATCATTTGATGCTAAGCAGAAGTATGCATACTCAAGATGACTACGAACCAAAGATTTATACAACATTAATAATATTTTAGGATCAGCTCCCCAATAAGTTTTAGCTAGACATTTTAAAATGTTAAAAGCTTTATTAGCTTTTCCTGTTATGTATTCCAAGTATTTGATCCATGATAAGTTACTAGTAAAAATTACACCTAAAAACTTGATAACTGATGTTACAGGAAGAGGAGTGTTATTGTAACAAATATTTACATTATTGTACATTTTTCCCTTATTGAAGACTACCACTTTAGTTTTATCAAAATTAATTTCTAAATTTAAATATTCAAAATATTCCTGTAACCTTTTTAATGCAGAATTTAAAATGGAACTAACATTACTAACATTATGACCAGAGCAATAAACTGCCAAATCATCAGCAAACTGTAAATTACTTACATTTGAACCAAGTACTGAATTTAATTTATGAATGTACAAAATAAATAGTAATGGACTAATAATTCCACCTTGACATATGCCTTTGTATGATATTCTCGGTCCAATTAGTTTGTCATTATGTTTTACAAATACTTCCCTGCCCCATAAGAAATTACATATCCAGATTACAATTTTTTTAGGTATTTGAAGTGCAAGAAGCTCAGTAGATAGGGTCTCAATATTAACATTGTTAAACGCTCCAATAATGTCAAAAAATACACAGATAAGATACTGTTTATTCTGCAAGGAGTTAAAAATGTCAAGATACAGATGATTTAAACTTTCTCTAGCTGAGCGACCACGTCGGAAACCAAATTGTTTTCGTCCTGGCCATAGTACCGTTACAGCTTTGGTGGAAATAACTGACGATATACGAAAAGGAATGGACAATGGGAAACTGACAGTTCTGACCCTACTTGATTTCTCCAATGCATTTAATACTGCTGACTTTGACATTCTACTAGGACTGCTTGGTTCTCTTAACATATCTCCGACGGTGATTGGCTGGTTTCGTAGTTATCTACGAGGACGCCGGCAACGCATCCGCATTGATGATATTTTCTCTGATTGGTGCAGCACTACTGCCGGCGTTCCTCAAGGTGGCGTCTTATCTCCTCCACTTTTCAGTATATATATTAATAATATTTCTCAGTTCATATCTTCTTCCTACCACCTTTACGCAGATGATCTCCAAATCTACACACAAGCCAAAGTGGAAGATCTTTCACAAGCTATAATTACAACCAATTCAAATTTATCTAGAATGTCTGTGTGGAGTAGTGAATATGGCTTAAAGATTAATCCCAACAAGACCCAAGTTATTATTATGGGTAGTCCCTGGTTCACAGCCAGGATTAACTGGCAACTGCTACCTAATATTATGTTTGAAGGGACAATAATTCCATACAGCAACATAGTAAAAAATCTAGGTCTCCTGTTAGATAGTTGCTTGTCTTGGGATCCACAAATAAATGAAGTTTGTAGGAAATTATTTGCGGCAGCAGGAGCTCTAAGAAGGCTTCGGAACTTCCTTCCGACTGCTACTAAAATTGCGCTTGCACATTCTCTGCTACTACCTATTCTCGATTATGCCGATGTTTGTTATCTTGACGTTACGGAGGGCCAACTTGATAAACTCGAACGTCTTCAAAATTTCTGTATTAGGTTTATTTTTGGTCTTCGCAAATTCGATCATATTTCTGAATTCCGTTCTCGATTAAATTGGCTTCCCATTCGTCGTCGCCGTAATGCTCATATCCTGTCTCTCTTGTATTCCGTTTTAAATAATCCTTCAACTCCCTCTTACCTTAAAACTCGCTTTAGATTTCTTCATGATACTCATGACCGCATTTTACGGTCCTCTCAAAATCTGCTTCTTGCCACGCCGGTGCACTCATCGTCTTTCTTTAACAATTCGTTCTCAGTAAAAGCTGTTTATTTATGGAATGATCTTCCTTTACCTATCAGGAGAGCCCCTTCCCTGCCTGTCTTCAAGAGACTAGTTAAACATCACTACCTCACACTCTGATTACCGAAATGTGATTTCTCTATATATAATAAAATATGTATGTAGTATATAAATATATATATATGTATATATATATATATGTGTATATTATTACGTATTTATTTACTAGTATATTACCATTTATAATACTATATATCCATTGATACATGTTTTTAAATGTATTTAACACAAAATTAGTACACCGCCATGTCAGTAATTCTTTTGAACAGTTTCTTCCACCCAAAGGTTGTCTGGAAGAGATCGCTTTAAGCGATAAGGCCGCCTTTTTGTGCTTACCTAATAAGTTAGTAAGTTATATTTCTTTGTTTCCTAAGTTAGATATTTAAATGTTTATGTTTTTTTCTTTTTTGTTTCCTTTTATGGTGTACAAATAAAGTTGTATTGTTGTTGTTGTTGTTGTTGTTGTTGTTGTTGATTATTAGGTAAAAGATTGTTCTTTTCTATGTAAAACTCCAAACGTTGTTTCAAAAGTTGCTCAAAAAGTTTTCCCATGCAAGAGGTTAGGGCTATTGGGCGGTAAGAGTCTGGGTCAGTTTTACTTTTGCCAGGTTTTAATACTGGAATCAAACAATCTGACTTCCAAGTTTCAGGAATAATTGATTTAGACCAAAGTTGATTAAAAACATTTAATACTATAAGTTTACATGAATTATTTAAATGTTTTATTAATTTGTATGGCAATCCATCTAAACCAAAGGCAGTATCTTTACGAGATTCAATTGCTGATTTAAATTCCTGAAATGTAAATGGATCAGTTAGATAGTGTTGACTATTATCTTCAGGTAGGTTGCAAAATTTGATCTGCTGCTGAACTGTGTCAGGGGTATATTTGTTCAGGAAAGGTTCAACAAATTTATTATTAAAACTGCTATTAGAATAATTATATGTTTTATTAAACTTCCTAATATTCTTCCAGATTATAGATAAGGGGGTTGTTCTATTAAAAGATTCACATAAGTTCAACCAGCTCTCATTTCTTACTCTTTTGATTATGATTTTTTTTAAAGCCTGTAACCTTTTAAATTCTATGTAATTAAGTTGAGTAGGATTTTGTCTGAATGATTTATAGGCATCTTTAGATTTTTGTACAGCATCAGAGCAATTGGCATTCCACCATGGGAGTTGTCTTTTCCGTTTAGGTGTTTTATGTGTATTTACTAGGGATATGGTTGTGTTTCCCATCACTGCCTTTTGAGCTGCTATTAATAGTAAATCGCATAGGTTTTTATAAGAGCTAATAGGGTTTTGTATATCAAAATTATAATTGCAAAGAGTTTGATTGGCATGTTCACAATATGCTTTCCAATCTACTTTCTGATAATTTATAAAATTTGGTGTAGGCGTTGAAACTGAGCTTATTTGTGTATGAATATTAATTTTGGTTATAACAGGAAAATGATAACTGCCTAATGGATCATCATAGACAGTCCATTCACTTCGCAAAGCTATTGAAGGAGAAACAATAGTTAAATCAATTACGTTTTGTTTCCAGATATTAGAACCGACTGTGGTCATCTGTCCATCATTCAATAATACGAGATTGTTGTCGTCTATACACTCAAGGATGTCACGGCCTCTAGCATCTGTGTCTTCACATCCCCATGCTGAATGATAAGCATTCATGTCTCCTGCTATAAATATTGGTTTAGGTAAGCTTCGGAAAAGGTTTAGCAGTTTTACTTTAGAAAAGTTTGAAGATCCCAGTGCTGTGTATTTTGGACAATATAAACTTACTATTGTCAGCTGTAAATCATTTATGATAAGCCTTATAACTAAATTTTGGATAGAGTCATCGAGAAATGAAATTATTTTTGAAAAATGTAAACTGTTGTGAATAAATATAGCAACCCCATTATGTTTAGTACCAATATCAATTCTTTCTGAAGTGTAGCCTTTGATATTAAATTTATTTTCTGGTTTTAACCAGGTTTCACAAATAACGGCAATGTGTATATTATTTTCATATAAAAATTGGTTGAAAAGAAATCTGTTAGCTGATAAACTTTGTGCATTCCATTGTACTATGTTGAGCTGATCCATAATAATTAAATAAAATTAAGTTTTATTACTGAAGGTATTTTGGAGAATATCTTTAATATTTTGAGTACCCATAGGTCCACCCGATTTATGAATAGAAACAACCTTTATAATTGACTGAACAAGAAGATTCATGAAGCTGTCAGATTTTAATAAATTTTGAAATTGTTGTTGGGGTGAGGTAGTTAATGATGGGAAGGCTTTTTGGTTAAATAAGTCAGCATATGTAGGTTTTTCGTATTTAGCAGTGTTCTCTTTTATTCTTTTTATTTTTTCTGGACATTCTTTTGATATTGCAAGATGTGCCCCATTACAATTTGCACACTTTGCTTCTTGATTGGTATTAGTACAATTTTTGTAGCTGTGTTGTTCAGAGCAAACCGAGCACCTCTCACTGTTCTTGCAAAATTTAGCAATATGACCATATCGAAGACAACGCAAACATTGTTTAACTGGTGGTATGTATGTGTGAACTTTGAAATACCATGAGTTGAGGTCTACACTTTCGGGCAATTCTGGAGTTGAAAATGTAATTGCAACTGTTTGAGTAGGTTCAAATTTTACGTCATTGTCTATCTTTATTCTTTTCATGAATCTTTTTACTTGCACTACTTTTGAGCTGCTGGATAGTGACTTAAAAATTTTCTTATTTCCCATATGAATGGGGACAAATTTCAAAATTCCGGTAACTTCACATGCAGCTGCTGGAATTGATGCGGTTAATTTATTTTCATTCAAGAACTTGACATTCGATAGCAGTTCATTTGCCAAACTAGGTTTGTCGAAAATAACCCCTATTTTGTATTTATTTAGTCGTTTTAATTGTTTAACGCCTGTATTGTATCTTTTAATTAAACTGCCCAACGATATCATGTCGCGATCACCAAGTGGACGCTCGTCTTTACTTTGTATGAATACAATATATTCGAACTTACCGCCATTTTCGGGGTAGCGTCTTGTGTATTCTTTAGTCTTGTAAATTATGTACTTATCCTTATCTTGATCTTCTTTTTGCAGGACTCGCTCTGGCTCTCGCTTGGACTCCATCTCCTGAGGCTCATCCTGTTTGCGTTCTTCCGTGTCAGAATCAGTACTGGACTCAAACGACGGCAATCCATCATCATCGTCCTTTTGCCGTCTAGGTTTCTTACGACGACGTGGTTTTTTACCCATATTTAAACTTCATGGATGCTGAAATTCGCTCAAAACAATTCGTAATACCAAATAAAGTGAATTAAAACTGAAAGCTTTTAAATTTTCCTGCCTCCCAGAACAAAGCTTCCCGCGCTTTTTTCCCTGTTTTTTTTTTTGGTCACGACAAATAGTGCGTTCCGATTCAAGACATAATCGATTACATCGCGTCTATCATCATTCCGAATCACTGATGACCGTACTACGGCGCGGCGGCGGCGGCGCGGGGCGTGAGTAGTTCGATGGTACTTTTAGTGCTGTCAGTTCCATTCGGAACCCGGCCAAAATCAGCTGTCATGTCATCCATCTGTCATCAAAATTATGGAAGTTTTGAATCAATCGATATTATTTTGTCGTAGATTCAAATTTGTCTTTATTTTCACATGTAAAATTACTGTACCGTGACAGAGAACATATTCATAATGTAGTTTTTATGTGTCTTGCAGTGATTTTAGTGATATTATCGTTGCTAAACAGTGATAAAATTTCATGAACTCTTGAGCAATCTTGCTAGCCGGAAATGTTTGTTTTGGCCTCGTAATTGACTGAAATCTCTTTAAATGGATCTCTCACCTGATGAAGACAACTTTCAGGGTCGCCTGCTTCATCAAGTACGTATGTTTGACCTTCTATTTGTGGTGCCACTCCCCAGTTCTACATTAGATAAAGTGTATTGGTATTATTGTGATAATGCAAGGTTTTCTGTGTTTTTTTATTGTAGCTAAGGCCTTGATTAACTCTTTTCAGGTCATTTCAGTATCACCCTAAGTTACCTAGTATCTCTAAATGCAATTGCAACTGCACTAATCAAGTTTGAATCAAGCATAGATTCCTGCTCATAGATATGACTATAATAAATATAATAATGAAGTTAAAAGGGAAACTATCACAGCTAAGTACAGGTTGCGCCAAACTTTCAGTCCCCTCTAAACACAACAATGTATAGGCTGTTCATCTAAATGTATGGGACTAGAATTTTGGCGCAATCTCTATTAGTAGACCAACTTATCAAATAACTACGGAACCCTACACTGCGACACGCTCTAGGCCGGTTATTTATGATATTATATAAAAATCACTTGTTCATTGTAGTTTGGATCCTACTAGTTCCTGTGGATATAGATATAGGAGTTCTAGGGTTTTCTTGGAACCTTGCAATTATCCTTAAAAACAGGGACAGAACTTATGTCAGGACTAGGTATATCAACCGTGTAAAAGCTGTTTGACTAACTAGCATTTTTGCAACTTTATAGAGCCTTTTAAATTTTTATTATGATGTAAAAAAAACATAACTTGTTTTTCTAAACGCAAGTGTTATCAAAAATTGTTTTGTAAATACATAGTGTGCACAACAGGGCTAGGATAATGCTAAAAATATGTATACCGGGTGTATGATCGGTAAAGATATTATTTTAAATACTGGGATCTCTAATAAGTACCAGTACCTCATAATAAGACGATTTTCTTTACTCAAAATACACTAATAGTGTGGACACCCTCACTAGTCGTGGCCAATCGAATGAGGGGTGCGGGGTGCAATTAGTTGTGTGGGCAGGCGGCCAGAGAGCTGCGTAACCATAGCTTAAAAAAATTATGGAATTTTTGGTGAAAATTCAAGGTAGGTATATATTTTTTTCTCATAATGACATCAGAAACGTGTATACTTTCATACCCTAAAGGGATTCTTGACTTTGCATTTACACCCTGTATAGATATGTAGGACGATAGATAATTACATAAGGAATAAGAATACATTTCGCTGAAATATATAGTTTTAGGCTAAGGTTGATTTAAATTGAATTTCAGTGGAATTTGATAAGAATTTCAGAATTTCAGCTTTTTGTTTATGGATAAAAGTTAATGTTAATAGTTAGATAAGTTAAGGAACCCTAAAATAAAGAGATTTGACTTGGTGTATATTCATTCAAATGACCCAGTATAACGGGGTGTAAATAGACTGCTACCATTAAATGAAACCACATATTCTACCACCCTACTGAACCACTTATTCCAAGAATAATACCCGCGGACACCCTTAGTTTAGGAAATAATTTAGTTCCAAACAAAAATGCGTGAACCCTAACTCACCGACATGCGGGCGAGTTTAGAGAGAGAGTCGTCCGTGAAACAGCTTTAGATTTCACGCACTACGCTCCCTCTAAACTCGACCGTATGTCGGTGCGTTAGGGTTCACACATTTTTGTTTGGAACTCAATTATTTCCTAATATCTAAGTGTGTCGGGTATGATTCTTAGGAAATGTGGTTCAGTAGGGTCGGTAGAATATGTGGTTTAATTTAATGGTAGCAGTCTATTTACACCCGGAATAGAAAAATGACGAAAATTAGTCAAAGTAAATAAGGTCATTAGACCTCCTTATAGATGGAAAATTAGGGAAAATAGAGTAGATACAAATTAGGGCAATTAGTCTAAGAAAGTTACATAGCAAACGAGGGCGAATATTTATACTCCTGAGGTGGGGTACGGGGAAGTATAAATATGCAGAGAGCGTATTTTCGGCCGCCAGTATACATACTATACGTTGAAAAGGCCTCAAAATACGTTGAAAAGGCCTCAAAATACGTTGAAAAGGCCTCAAAATACGTCGAAAAGGCCTCAAATCACAAAAACGCGCTGATAAGACGATCAGTCGATTACGTCACAGCGGTAAACGCATCCCAAACAAAAAGAAGACCAAAACATATCCTACTCGATGCAGATGATAACATCACAGCCAAAGTGAAATCACTACAACCTCCACCCCCCCCAAACTCCGCTCCTAATAAAAATCTCTCCCCTATATACAAATACCGCCCTCGAGGCAGAAGGCGACACTATAGACCAATCATTTCAGATTCATACCTACGATCACACAACATTCATTCAACACAACACGACGATACACAAACCCACACATCATACTTATAACTCTATCAAGCCTGGGTCAAACTCCGGGCACCCAGATAAACCAAAAATTAACACAAAAGGTTGATGGCTAATAGCCACCCTAAAAAGCCAAGGTAAAGCTATCACGGCCTGCAGGCCAAAAGCAAAAAAGTAATTGTTAAAAAAAAAAAAAAAATTCGGCCGCCGGTCAGCCCCTGCGCGTCGTAGCGTTAAGATATTGGCATGAGCATGTAGCCATAAGTATAAGATAGGATAAGTTTATTATATAAATAAGTAGATTTAGTATGAATAAATAAAGGAATAGTGCTAGAGGGGGTGAAGGGAAATGCGTTTGTGTGCGTAAGAGCGAGAGGGTATAAAAATCGGTGCCAGAGCGAGCGCAAGCATTCACGTTCCGAGCAGTACGAGAAAAAGGAAAAAGGAGAAGTGAAGCCTGAAAAGGCCTGGAAAAGCGGATAGTACATTGGGAATATTGGCATTTCTCTCTGCCCCGACTGCACTCCTTGGTAAATTAGCGTGTTTTTATTCTACGATTCTCCGTCTCCCTTGTGGAGGTGCTGCATCCTCCACACAGAGTCTATGGAACAAAATATTTAAACTACCCCAAAATATCTGGTCAAATATTAAATCGAGACGAGGTGTTTTCGTTCATCTAAAGGATCCTACTAATATTATAAATGCGAAAGTTTGTGCGTGTGTGTATGTTTGTTACTCTTTCACGCTGAAACGGCTGAACGGATTTTGATGAAATTAATAATGGATATAGCTTATACCCTAACTTAACACATAGGTTACTTTATATCCCGGAAAAAAGCATGTCGTTAAACCGAATAACACGCGGTCGGAGCCGCGGGCAAAAGCTAGTATGTAATAATTCCTTTTGTCTAAATTCCAGGCAGCCCTCTGGGACAATGTAGAACTGCTACAAGAGCTGATATCGGCCGGAGCGGACGTGAATGCGAGAGATGTATTGGCGCGCACAGCGCTGCATGCAGCCGCTTTAGCTGAGAGGAGCGGCTGTTTAGCTGTGCTCTGTGATTCCGGAGCTGACTTGGATGCGATTGGTGCTACTTCTACTGGTGGAAAGGTACCATTTAGACTGGGCTTCGTTCTTAAGGACCCGTTATCCCTAACATTAAGCACCTCATTTAGCGTCAAGTAGAACTGAACACTGTGACGTTTCATCATTGTTTAAAATAGCGCGCTCTGAGCCGTGGCTGTTATGACAACCGAAACATCGCGCGCTCTAAAGAATCACGTTTCGATGCCGAATTATTATGTTCGATGGATAAATACACCAAGTTACAATTTTTGTTTGGCAAAATTAAACCAATCACACCATTCTGTATACTCTTAACTTACGGGTGACTGAATTTCAGTTTCCAAAATCATCTGGGAAACCGTCAATGGGAAATACGCGAAGAGCAGTTTTACGTGATTTTTAGTGACTTTAGATTTTTTTTTCTAGCTTGCTATGAATTCTATGCAAAAATCAAATTAATTAGGTTGTAATACAACTCTTCGACAACTTGTGTGGTTATTTATTTCTCATTAAACAAATATTTTCTGTCATGAATCAGCAATACGGTGGGGCACGTTTCGGTGGCATGGACCCTTAAGGGTTGGTTCATCCGTTTTGTAACCATTGGCGTAACTAGGATTCGTACTTAAGGGGGGGCTCTAACGTATGAAGCCATCAGCAAGTGTATGTTCTCGATTATGTGATCGCAGTAAATAGAGATTACCCTTCACACAACGAGATCACACACACACTAATTAACAAAACAAGACAAAAGCCTCTACCTAGTTACGCCTACGTTTTTAACTAAATCGTATTCACGTCTGTCCCCTAGGCAGAGACTACAGATTTCCATCTGCTACGATTCTGACACAACTCTTTCGCATCTCCCATATTCATTATCTAATCCGACATATAAGCTCTTCTGTGTCGGTTACTTTTTACTTTTCCCTTCCCCGGTATTAAGCCAATTTTGTTTGCATACGTCTTTCTAGGGAAGACGAGGAAAAAAATTTAAACATTTCTCATCCCCAGACTGCTCTTCATATCGCAGCGGAAAGAGGACACGTCGAAAACGTCAAAGTACTCATAACTGCCGGTGCTTCGTTATCCATCGCTGACGCCAACGGTGACACAGCGTTGTCGTTGGCAGAGCGGCACGCGCATCGACATGCATTGGCGGCACTCAGGGAGGCTAGAGGTAGGTGTAGACTGAACTCTAATATACAGTGTAAACTGAATCGTAATACATGAGATATAAGCTTCATTATCCATCGCTGACGCCAACGGTGACTCAGCGTTGTCGTTGGCAGAGCGGCACGCGCATCGACATGCATTGGCGGCACTCAGGGAGGCTAGAGGTAGGTGTAAACTAACCTCTAATATACGGTGTATACTGTAAACTTTACCGTAGTACTTGAGATATAAGCTTCGTTATCCATCGCTGACGCCAACGGTGACACAGCGTTGTCGTTGGCAGAGCGGCACGCGCATCGACATGCATTGGCGGCACTTAGGGAGGCTAGAGGTAGGTGTAGACTGAACTCTAATATACAGTGTAAACTGAATCGTAATACATGAGATATAAGCTTCATTATCCATCGCTGACGCCAACGGTGACACAGCGTTGTCGTTGGCAGAGCGGCACGCGCATCGACATGCATTGGCGGCACTCAGGGAGGCTAGAGGTAGGTGTAAACTAACCTCTAATATACGGTGTATACTGTAAACTTTACCGTAGTACTTGAGATATAAGCTTCGTTATCCATCGCTGACGCCAACGGTGACACAGCGTTGTCGTTGGCAGAGCGGCACGCGCATCGACATGTATTGGCGGCACTTAGGGAGGCTAGAGGTAGGTGTAGACTGAACTCTAATATACAGTGTAAACTGAATCGTAATACATGAGATATAAGCTTCATTATCCATCGCTGACGCCAACGGTGACACAGCGTTGTCGTTGGCAGAGCGGCATGCGGATCGACATGCATTGGCGGCACTCAGGGAGGCTAGAGGTAGGTGTAGACTGAACTCTAATATACAGTGTAAACTGAATCGTAATACATGAGATGTAAGCTTCATTATCCATCGCTGACGCCAACGGTGACACAGCGTTGTCGTTGGCAGAGCGGCACGCGCATTGACATGCATTGGCGGCACTCAGGGAGGCTAGAGGTAGGTGTAGACTGAACTCTAATATACAGTGTAAACTGAATCGTAATACATGAGATATAAGCTTCATTATCCATCGCTGACGCCAACGGTGACACAGCGTTGTCGTTGGCAGAGCGGCACGCGCATCGACATGCATTGGCGGCACTCAGGGAGGCTAGAGGTAGGTGTAGACTGAACTCTAATATACAGTGTAAACTGAATCGTAATACATGAGATATAAGCTTCATTATCCATCGCTGACGCCAACGGTGACACAGCGTTGTCGTTGGCAGAGCGGCACGCGCATCGACATGCATTGGCGGCACTTAGGGAGGCTAGAGGTAGGTGTAGACTGAACTCTAATATACAGTGTAAACTGAATTGTAATACATGAGATATAAGCTTCATTATCCATCGCTGACGCCAACGGTGACACAGCGTTATCGTTGGCAGAGCGGCATGCGCATCGACATGCATTGGCGGCACTCAGGGAAGCTAGAGGTAGGTGTAGACTGAACTCTAATATACAGTGTAAACTGAATCGTAATACATGAGATATAAGCCTAATTAGCCATCGCTGACGCCAACGGTGACACAGCGTTGTCGTTGGCAGAGCGGCACGCGCATCGACATGCATTGGTGGCACTCGGGGAGGCTAGAGGTAGGTGTAGACTGAACTCTAATATACAGTGTAAACTGAATCGTAATAGATGAGATATAAGCTTCATTATCCATCGCTGACGCCAACGGTGACACAGCGTTGTCGTTGGCAGAGCGGCACGCGCATCGACATGCATTGGCGGCACTTAGGGAGGCTAGAGGTAGGTGTAGACTGAACTCTAATATACAGTGTAAACTGAATCGTAATACATGAGATATAAGCTTCATTATCCATTGCTGACGCCAACGGTGACACAGCGTTGTCGTTGGCAGAGCGGCACGCGCATCGACATGCATTGGCGGCACTCAGGGAGGCTAGAGGTAGGTGTAAACTGAACTCTAATATACAGTGTAAACTGAATCGTAATACATGAGATATAAGCTTCATTATCCATCGCTGACGCCAACGGTGACACAGCGTTGTCGTTGGCAGAGCGGCACGCGCATCGACATGCATTGGCGGCACTCAGGGAGGCTAGAGGTAGGTGTAAACTAACCTCTAATATACAGTGTATACTGTAAACTTTACCGTAGTACTTGAGATATAAGCTTCGTTATCCATCGCCGACGCCAACGGTGACACAGCGTTGTCGTTGGCAGAGCGGCACGCGCATCGATATGCATTGGCGGCACTCAGGGAGGCTAGAGGTAGGTGTAAACTAACCTCTAATATACAGTGTATACTGTAAACTTTACCGTGGTACTTGAGATATAAGCTTCGTTATCCATCGCCGACGCCAACGGTGACACAGCGTTGTCGTTGGCAGAGCGGCACGCGCATCGACATGCATTGCCGGCGCTCAGGGAGGCTAGAGGTAGGTGTAAACTAAACTTTAATACACAGTGTAAAGTGTAAACTGAACTGTAAAACATGAGATGAAAATGAAATGAAAAGGAAAAATGTTACCAAGGAATGAAAACCAGGAATAGATTAATATACAATGCTGGGGCCTTCTATTAAGTATAGAAATACCTGTTCCAGAAGACCCCAAATATATAAGCTTCTGATCTGAGATATAAGCTTCGTTATCCATACGCAAACGGTGTCAGCAATGTACAACAGATAACCTCAGACGTGGCTGTATGGGCTAAGTTCCCTTTGTGCCTCTGCCTTCCCATTAAGCGGGAGAACAAAACAAAATAATAGTAGATTATGCATTAAGGGAATAAAGCAGTGTCTTATGTTGCGGTTGGCATATCCCTGGGCGTAACGAGGGACTCTAGGGTTATCTCCGCAGCGTGAAGCGAGGGGTTCAAGCTGCCCAAGACGAAGACAGCCTTTATTCCAGAGGAGCATACTCTACTTTCACACCTTCTGCGAGACAATAAAAAGCCAGGACCCCATAAATTAAGTATTTTCGTCATATGATTTTTCGTATATGTGTTTTGATTTTTCCGGTAGTAGATTATTAATAATCTCTATAGCGTCTGTTTTGATAAACTCTGGAGTAGAATCACTATCGCTCGACATTTTTTTATCATCATGAATATTGCAATAAAATTCACTGACAATCTCAGCACCAAACACCGTCTTTTGTTTCACATTCCTTGTAAACGCACCTTTTTATTTATTTTTTTATTTTGCTTATGGTGGCCAGTTCCATTTTCGAACAAACGTCTTTACAATGCCATATAAGCATTTTTTTACTTAGAGTTTTCCACGAGTTTCCACACAAATTTGACGTTCCAAATTCCAATAACTTTATTCCCTAGGGAGTTTCATACAACTTTATATCCCTTAAGATATAATGCTTTACTTTACGTTGAGGTTGCATGATATGTAATTGAACATTGTCGAGGTGTGAAAAATATTTTGTTTGAATACAATGCCATCGTTACTGATTCTCAAAAAATATTTTCTTTCTTGCTATATTCATATATATTTCTCGAAAATGCAACCACTGGAAGCAGACATACTTACTCGTTCCACCTTTGGAGACGCCATACTTCGTGGTACTTAGACATACCATTTCCGTTATAGTTTTTTTTTGCTGGACGATAAAGCCTCTTTTATGAGCTATTTCTCGAAGATGCAACCACTACGAACAGACAGACAGACATAATATACATCAGCGGATCACTCTCCAACCCATATAAATAAATTTACCCGTGTCGTTCTGCAAAATCCCGTGCCCTCCTAGATTATTAGGAAACCATAGCTTTAGTGGCACCGCGGGATGAGCCACTTGCGCGCGGTAAGAGCATCCTACGGCCACTGGTCGAAACTGCGATACGCCATCAGAATCTGCCCTTCGCATACTTTGAGTATTTAGACAGGAGAGGGTTTACGCGTATTTTTACATACAATCACAGTCTGTCATTTTTGGTGGGGGACGAGGTAAACCCATACATATCCAAAACATGTTTCTACAAACCAAAGTGCGCATACTACAAACGTGCGCGAACACATTTTAACTATAGATAGGCTTACCATATCCGAAAAAAGAAAAGCCGGAGAAAATTCCGGACATTTCATTGAAAATTTTCTTGAATTTAAAAATCACAGAAATACATAAAATTTTGAAACGTAATTACGTAAATTTGTTGTTGTTGTTGTTTAATGGTGTTGAATAGGTAATAACTTAGGTAGTAGGTACGGTTGATGTTGATTAAATTAAAAAAATATATTATTTCCTTAATAATTTCTATTCATTCTGGAGAAAGAACTAAAATTCCGGACGTATGGCAACCCTAACTATAGACAAGTATAAATCGGGAATTATTTTATTGCAAATCAAAAATACTAATTGCACATCAAATTGAGCGCAGAAGTGAGCCGCTAGGTTAGGTATGGCGAGTAGCGGAACGGGATACATAACTTTCGTGGTTATTTTTAGGGTTCTGTCCGCGAACGGTGTTAAACAGGACCTTATTACAGAGCTTCCGCTGTCTGCCTGTCTGTCCGTCTGTCACAGCTTCAACTGATCCCAATTGCAATTTTTTCAACGTTATTTGTTTCAGCTCCTTCTTGAAGACGGTTATACTTAAGTACATACAAGTTTCAAATATAGTAAAATTGTTGTACAGTGGAGCCCACATCAAGCTAAACACTTTCAGTATAAGCTGACCTCTCATTGTACGGGAAGCCTATACAATGAGAGGTCAGCTTATACTCAATGTGTATAGCTTGATGCGGGCTCCACTGTACATTAAAGTAAACCAATAAATTATAAAAATCTGGGTTCCATACTCAGAGAGTGCCGAGTTGTTTATCAGGCGCTGTTTGTACTAATAGTTTCCATTTCTCCCCAACGGAGGGCGGTGCTCGTAGATTGCATCGCGGTATCGTTTGACCCATGCAGAATCTTTGTATATAAAATGTTTTATATTCTATCGATCCAAAACTTCTCTTTTTGTGGCAACCCCTCGTAGTAGGGTAGTAAATAAACCAATTTGTGTAAAAGCTTGCCTACTTTTTTTGGGAACAAACCCCATCCTCCTGGACCAGGAATCTCAACCTTAAAAGGGTAAACAGGCGCTACCGTTTTTTTTTCGACATAATGATGCTATGGCATCAATGTTTATATGTACAATAATGTTTTTAGGGTTACAGTACCTGTACTGTAATGAAATGAATACCATATTTCTGCAATATAGTTACATAAGTACACTTAAGGCACGTTAAGATTAATTGTATAGGTAATAAAAATTATTAAATTTAAAAGAGGAAATACAATATATTAAAATAGGTTTTGGGTACGGAACCCTTTGTGCGCGAGTCCGACTCGCTCTTGGCCAATTTTTTTTAATGACAACTCGGAAATGCAACCCCTTGTCGACATTCTGATATTTTGATGTGCAGTTAATGTTTTTTTGATGTGCAGTTAGTATTTTTGATAGAATACTGTAGTTAGCATTATTAGTATTTTCTGGTGTGTGATATCCGTATAAATCCACATTATGCTTAGAAAGGTAGAGCTGATGCCGGGCTCGACTGCGGAGATACCACCATCTTTCTGGAGACCCCCTCGAAGTAATTCGGGGGAGAGTAAGAGGACGCTCACAGGAAAAAAAAACAGGAGGGCCACCATTGTCTCGGACCGATGGATGGCGGTATATCCATCCTTAATAGCCGGGCCTTATATGAAACAGACTGGTGACGGGCAGCGGCGTCACTGGTGCAAGGGTTTCGGCATCGCGCTCACCAACCCGCCTGCCCAGCGTGTGATTTGGTGGTTTCCTTACGGCAAGAGTTCTCGATGTCTTGGATATATTATTTACCGTGAAGACATTATTTTTTTGTATTGTATTTGTGAGGCTTAAAACAAAATAGTGAGGTTCTTAAATACAGATCCATTTCTTTCTTTCATGCAAAACATTTTTAGTCAACGAAAATAATACATTGATTTATCGAAGGAAAAAATATGTTTTTCTCAAAAATACATTGTAATATTACCATTACATACTGTAAAGACCTACCAGAAAATACTTCATCCTGGCGAGCTATAAAAGTCTCCAGGAAATCTGATTAACTGTCCAGGAAATTGGTATGAAAATCCATTACATACCATATGTTCACAGAGTATATTTCATATGTTTTCTTTTTAAAACTATCCGTGCCTATGTTAATTAGAGACTAAGGAGTTTGGCGATCATAAGGTTTTAATTGGACAATTTACAAACAAAAATAAAATGAATTACAATTTCATGTTAAGAATGTAGAAATGTTTGCTATATTTTATAATTCATGGTCCAGAATACCATAACAGCACCTAATTGTCGATTTTTTTGAAAGGAGTAGACTTTTTTAAGGTCATATAAAAGTATACATTTTTTTCTCCTTAAAATACAAAAGATATACATAAAAATATTCAGGAACTGAATAAATAGCTTTGATGACGTAATAGTCATGTCATTCAGGCATTACAGGAAATATGCCATTGCCCACAAGAAAAAAAAAAGTAATATTAAAACCGTCGTCTGTTTTTTTATTTTCAGTAATCCCATCTTCAGGTCTTACCTAATTTTTTTTTCATTATTTCAAGGAACAAGGAACTCTCCCTGTAAGGGTGGTTCCCACAGTTTCCAAAAATGACCTTTTTGGAGTTCTCATTTGTTTACAAAAAGCTAAGAGGTACAGTCAGCTTATGCAGTAAGTAATAAATAATGTATCCTACTAATATTATAAATGCAAAAGTTTGTGCGTGTGTGTGTATGTTTGTTACTCTTTCACGCTGAAACGGCTGAACGGATTTGGATGAAATTTGGAATGGACATAGTTTTTAGCCTAACTTAACACATGGGCTAGTTTTTATACCAGAAAATGCATGGTTCCTGTAGGATAGATCAATATCATGGAAAAATCAGTTGTCTAATTAGCGCGGTCCCTTATCGTTTGTGGTGAAATAAGACAAGGCTTTGTTATCTCATCACACTTCACACTAATATTATAAATGCGAAAGTTTGTGCGTGTGTATGTTTGTTACTCTTTCACGCTGAAACAGCTGGACGGATTGGGATGAAATTTAGAATGGATATAGCTTATACCCCAACTTAGGTAACACATATGTTTCTTTTTACCCCGAAAAAAAGCATATCGTTAAACCGAATAACACGTGGGCGGAGCCGCGGGCGCAAGCTAGTTATAAAATATATTTTGACTACGACCCATACTTAGTTCAATACTATATAGCTCTTATTTTACATTATCGGGATGGATTGCATGATGAGAAGTTTTTCTAAGAAATAGGGTAATTTGTCGGAATAATATAGGGAATTATTTAGAACAATAGATTTGACGAGTTCTTGTTATTAAAGCAAGTGCGCAGGGGCAGGCATGTGACATATTTTTTTAGACAAAATTAGTTGTTTTCTCACCCTCGCGGCTATAACATCAAACGCGTTCCTGTTAGTGTTTATACAGTATGAGTGTTAGTGAAGACAGCGATGGACCCAATAGAAATATAGGCACATACCGTTGAAGTTTCAAGTATTGCAAGTAAGTATTTCTTTATTTTATTAACTAAGATAAGGTTTACTTACAGAGTTAACTAAACATAGCTTGTTACTTAGTATAATCACGAAAACTGCAAGTATTTGTTGGATCGATAAGAAACATTTTCCATTATACGTAGTAGATGGATATCAGATTAGTAAACAAGTACGTACTTTTTATTCAGAAAATCAGCTATTTTCTGGAGCAATATTTATATAAACCGTTTGTAATCTGATTGCACTTTATTTTTCTTGGTATATCCATCCCCAATTGCCGGACCTTATATAAATTAGACTGGTGACGGGCAGCGGCGTCACTAGTGCAAGGGTTTCGGCACCGCGCTCACCAACCCGCCTGCCCAGCGTGTGTGAGTATGGGCATTTCATTCAGGAGGACCGCCAAGAGTGGTGAACTCCTGGAAAGGCCTTTGTCCAGCAGTGGACGAAACAGGCTGATGGATGGATGGATTATGCCTGTTACTCAAACACCAAACTTACGTTTACCTATCAAAAATCTATGATTATACAATGTGCAATTATGCGTTTTAATTTCACAGGACATCCTCTTGAAGCTTTACTATTAATTATACTACCTTTTTTGGTGCTGACATGGAATTTTGGAAACAAACGGGAAATGATTTCTCAAATAAAATTATTTTGGAAACAAATGAAAATCAACAATAGAAATGGAGACTGTGGGAACCACCCCCCTATTGAGCCTAAACGGTATGACTATTACGTCACATTCCCATTTCTCCAAATTGATTTTTAAAAAATAATTTCTGTATAAAAAATACCACCTGAAAGTTAAAGAACAGTATGTATCTTCATGATTTAGTCTATATTTTCAGAAAAAATATACAAAAGGGCCTGTTAAAATTTATCGTTGGTTCTAATTGCAATAATAATAACACAAATATATAATTTATATTGATTTTATAGGGAAATATATTTAAAATAATTTAACCTCAATGAGCGTTTTTATCGTTGTTTTTTTCTTAGTTCTTAGCGTTCCTCTAGATGGCGTTGTCAATGAAGAAGGCTGCATGGCGGCAAATACCTTGACCCAGCTGGCAATAATAAAAAAAGTTGCGTAAAAGCGGGAATTTATGTAGTTTTATATTTTAGTTGCAAGTGTTTTGTACAAATAAATTACAAAATGAGTTCAGAAGCGGGCTCTGATATAGATTGTACTCCACTAATGCTTTGCTGAAGACATCAATAACAATAAACATGACTAATCGCCCAAATATGAGCCAGTAAGTAACTCTTAATATTTCCTAGTCAGTTTATTATATTTGATAAACCTCATTATTATGAAAAACATGAAAATGTCTCATTTTATTTTTGAGAAAAGCACTATATAAGGTGACCTGTATAAGGTACCTCGTATATAAGGTGACTTTAATTGATACAACCAAACTCAAACTGGAGGCTTGGTAAGTGATCAGTAACACGGATCGATAACACTTTTTGCTAATTTCGCAAAATAAAATCTAGACGTCCCATAGTAAAATACTCGCGGATAGGCTTGCGTTTGTAAGAAGCACAAAAAGAATAATTTACGAATCTCACAAAAAGGGTCATCGAACCCTGTTACTGAGCACTTACTGAGTCTTCAGGCCCTACGGGCTCGGACTTTTTTTAACTTACTCGTCCAGGATTGCTTATTTCCTGGTCTTATTAGCAGTAATGTACTATCATACCAAGAAAAAACTAGTTTTCTGCACAAATCCGTTTCTTACAACGAAGTAAACGGTTTTTCAAGCAAGACAATATTAGTTTGATTTGAATTAAGTCAAACTCTTTGCCGAAAGTGATGGCTTCTTTCGTTCAAGAAAATATATTTTTCGATGGATATTTATGTACTTTACCTGAATAAATGAAATGTAACAGTGTATACATACTGTTACATTTCATGAAACTCAATTTAGCATTGCAAAGTAGATGGCGTTAGTGGTATTCTACATCGCGATATATAAATATTTCTTGACAATATATACCTTACGATCTATTTTTCTGTGGTCCTCGAACTCTGGCTTGAGGGGAAACAGATATTCAATATCTCAAATGCATGCCAAATCACTGGCATAAGTAAAAATGAACCATCCAACTAATAAACGAAGCCCCTACAATGCCATAATTGTCAGCTGTACGGGCAGGGCAGGGCAGGGCACTCCTCTAGGAACTGTCACAGAGACCCTAGATGCGATAAGTGTCTCGGGGACCATCATTATACTAAATGCCCTCGCCCTAAAAACCCCCCAATATTGCGTCGATAAACCTGGCTGCGTGAACTTGTGGAGTCCTGGGTCACACCGCCCCATACGGTGGTTGCCCAGTCCGCCCTCTCCTCATGTGAGGCAACCCGCTCGCGGCCCTCCCAAATCTCCCTCCCCCCTCAGAACAAGACGTCAAATCGACTGATCCCTCAGCCGATGAACCGTCAAAATGCATAGGCCAAGCCACAGCCACCTACAGTGCCACCAAATTATCTGTTCACTTGGATCATCTGCACATCTCTTTCTAGTACGGTAGAAAAGAGTTTCATTAGAAATGAAATAGACGGCGCGGCGGATGATCCAACTGGCAGTACTGTACAAGCCGTGTTGTTACGCGGAGCGGCAACCATAGAGTACATTGAATCGGCAACGTCGCAGTTTGGTCGCAGTGAACCGATCACTCTATTTGTCTAAATGTCAAACTATTTGAAATGTTATTTTTATGCGATTTTAAAAAGTTTTTAGTGGTTATTTTGTTAATTGATTTACTACTGGGAAATCAAGGAAGCTACACCAAGGTAATTACAAGTTAATCACTTCATGACAGTTAGTTTAAACACAATTTTCTCAAAATATAACCTAAAATTTAGTCTATGTTTCCTTTTTATTAATTATCACACTTTTTTTCCAACAGATGCCCAGACGTTGCTGCATCCCTGAATGCAAAGCAAATTATGATTCATCGTTAAAGAACGATGAACGATCAGGAAGCCGTGTCAACTTTCTCCTTCCCAAAAGATGAAACTCAAAGAAAAAAATGGATAGCAGCTATTCCACGGTCAGACTGGACACCCAGCAAAGGATCATTTGTGTGCAGCAACCATTTTAGCCCAGATGAAGTGATCCGAACAAATAAAATATATAATAGTGATGGCAGTGTTGAGGAAATGACACTTACTCGCTGTCAACTAGTACCTGGGGCAGTGCCACATCTTTTCCCCAATTTACCGAAGTATTTGAGCAAGGAATGCCCCAAAATTAGAGCTAACCCTGAAGTTCGACGAGAAAAGTGTCAAAAAAGAAGTGATGAAAAAAAGGAATTGCTGATTATAAGTGATATTATACAAAGCTTTCCTGAACTACAGGAGGGACTTGAGCGAAAAGCAAAGCTGCACAGTAGGTGGCAAATAAAATATAAAGACCAGTGCATTTATTTGTACACCCTGAATATAGACAATACCTCGAAAGATGTTATTTACCCAGTAAAAGTGCTTAATAGTGTTCTTATATTACCAAATTTAAAGGTAAAAGTGTTTGGGGCAATAATGAGCTATCTGAACATGATTTAAAACCAATACTGCCTCATACTTTGCAGCTTAGTAGGTGGTCTCAACTTGAAAATCTATAATCTCACTATAGGTATTACAATTACAGTCTGGAACCATCAAAATCCAAGTTCAAATATTTTGTTGACTTGTCGGTGGAATATTTAGGAAAAGCAATTGAACATGTTCAAGACAGTAGTAATCATGTTGAAAAGCAGCTGGATTTGATTAAGGACCAACTTGAATCATTGGTGGAAAATAAGTGAAAATATATTTGCTTTTCTTATCTACTTCCAATCGGCATCATGCTACTTATGAGTTGCTTCGTAGTTTTTAAATTCTACCTCATAAGAGATATATTCAACACTTATCGTCATCTTTAAAAGTTGGTCCAGAAAGAGAAGTAAATAATTTAAACTATCTTACCCACATTTACAATATATTACCAGACCGAGAAAAAACTGTAAATCTGGTAATAGATGAAATCTACATCAATAGCAATTTTATATTAGCAACCAATTATTTCGAGAGTTGTGATATTGACGAACAATCGCAAATTTATGTATGTGGATATGCAGTGCACTCAGTTCTAAAAAAGATTAACTGTTCTTTTTGTACATCATTAATCAGAGGTAACAAAGGTGAAAATATTAATGATACATATTTTGACTTTTTGCAAAAAGGCGGCCTAGCAGTACCCACTGAATCTGTCAAGTTCTTGTGTTTTCATGTATATGCCATTTTTGAATACATTACAAATGATTCCCAGCTAGCAGGTAGTTTATTTAAAAACTATGATGATGTCAGAAAAATACTGTGTGATTTAACTTTTCTAAGTTTGCAATCTGACACTTATTATATTGATTTAGATGGATGCTGTGAACTTGGTCATTCAACGAAGAAAACATATTATTTGATTTGCAAAGTAATTGCAAACATTTTGTTAAATAACTTTTTATTTTTGCAATGCAGGAACATAATGTACACTTATCGCATTAAAGGTTTTATGTAACAATTAAATTAATTCAATTTAAATCAGGAAAAAACAACATATAAAATTAAATTGAGTTTTGGGTGTACATTAATAAGTTAATATACGTACATGGATTGAATTAAAAGTAATATATCTAATTTTACAATACTATATGATACACATGATATCTAGCTACCCATATACCAAATACTAATTAGTTACATTCTTATAACATACACATAAAACATAAAATATATTTATTGACCATAATACATTTACATAAAACAATGAGTATCCAACTCCTATAAAAGTATAAACTGTAAGCTAGGAGTCAGTACATTCCCTATATATAAAATATAAATGGGCATTTCTCTACTAACAGGGTAAATTTTGCTGAAAAAGTGTCCAAATAATATGTATAGCACACCGTACGTAAAATGACCGCTTTACGCACGCTGCGCTTGCGTAAAGTCGGCATTTTCCACACTTGTGCTATAAAATATTATACGAAACTCGTGCGAGAAACTTTTTCTCGACTCGTGTGATTGCAGCACTCACCTTCGGCTCGTGCCGCAAACTCACACTCGACAGAAAACGTTTCATCGCTCTCGTATCGTAATGTACTATTTTGCTTGTTAGTTAAAACTAAGTGCCATGAATTGAGGATAAAAATAGGACAAACTCAATTCACTATGGGGCTAGTTGCAATTTGCTATTAATATATGACTTATTAGAGATTTAAGAAAAATAAGATACAGGGGACTGTTGCCTGAAACAGGGGACTGTTTTTTTGAAGAAATACAACATTATATTGTCACATAATCTACGTTTAACAGTATTTTTTATAACAATTTTGATGATAATCACATCTCTAAGTTTAACATTCTTAATTTATATCAATTAATTATATATAAAAGACTAATTTTAATAAATAAATAATATTTATGCTTTTTTAAAAGCTTTTGTTTAGTATTTTGTAAAAAGAGATAAATAATAAATAGGAAATAAAAGGAAATTAGCTCAAGATATATTTGTAACTAAAGCCGGGCCCAGTATATATCTTGAGCTAATTTCCTTTTTTTCCTATTTATTATTTATCTCTTTACAAAATACTAAATTATTAATCTTGAAACTTATACAGTGAGATGCAAAATAGTCACTTATAGTTTATTTGTTATTACTAATAAGTACATGATGTTAGTTTTTGTATGAATATTCTTTGGATTTAATGCTATTGTAACTTGAACCTATGGAATATTCTATATATAAATATAAAATAAAATGTCTTTTCATTGACAAAACAATTAATTACAATTTTTCAAAAACATTAATGGGGTAATCTAAATAAGATACTCTGTTTCCTTTTATCTGTAGATGGGACACAGAAATTTTTTCCAAAATTTGGTCAAAGGTAACATCTGCTACATGATTTTGATCACACTTGAACATTTGAGCTTCATCATCACATATTTTTAGAAACATGACAGTAATTTCACCTTCATATTCATCAATTTTATCGATAACACCTGCGTAACGATATTCATTGTCTTTTAAGGGAAATTTCACCATGACAAAATCACCATTTTAAAAAGGTTTTTAGATCGATGATCTTGGGTGGGCTTCAACTTCAGTTTCAGAATCGGTGTGTACTTGTTCAACGGTCAACTTTGACTTATGTTCATAATTCAAAGACCCAATCTTAAAATGTTTAAAGCCATAAATAATCCCCACAAAAGCAGCTGCTTGAACTTCTCATTGTGATGGTCATAGATTTATTCCTCATATCATGATATTGATCATAAAGATTGCCTGTTATCTGGTGTACTTGGAGAGTACCCTTAAAAAGTTTTGTAGTTTAAATTTCAGCACTCATCTTTTTAATATCCTCATCCTCAATGACGGTTAATGTAATTGCCGACCATCTTCGCGATACAGCCCGTACAAAAGCATCCAAATTTTCAATGTCTCCTCCAGTTGCCACCATAGAATCGGCAGTTCTTTTACAGGCTCCTCCTATTCCATCAGCAGCGCCTTTTCCATGTCCACTTTCAGAGTAATTCCACGAGAACGACTTTATATTTGGAAGTTGTTTATATTATTTAGATCAGCATACAGCACACTAGACCATATCGAGCTTTGACTCGATATACCACTGTCTGTCTCTTATTTATAACGTAGATCAACAGAGCACTGTATCAAGCGCTATCGAGCTCGATATGGTCCTTCATGCTAGAGATGCAGCGTTTTACGCATCTTCTCATTTCATTCGTGTTTTTATCAGCATGACTTTCTTGACTGTTGATGTCCATCTGGGTTCTTTCACAAATTGATTGGTAATATGATTTAAATGTTTTTTTTTTACTACGATATTTACCACAATGCTCTCTCCACTGATTTTTTTTACGTTCCTAAGAGGGACAGACAGGATATATCGAGCTGTCAGAGCTCGATATGGTCTATGCTAGGTGCCCAGCAGTGGATGAACCATGATGGATGGATGCTTAGAAAGAGTATTAGACTAGCTTATAAATATTGAAACTAATTATAAAATAAAATATTGTGTCTCTTTGAATAAATTAAATAGTGCTATATCGATACCGTTCACGTAACGCATTTTATCATAAATTAATCGATTTGGAAAAAAAATATGTTGTCGAAATTCTTATCAGAAAATTTGGTTTGGGGACATTTTGTAAAGTGGTTTGTTTTATTATAAAACATACTAAACCAGTTTTCTTGTTTGGGTAAAACTCACTTTGCTTTAAACGGGCGGTTTAAACGCTCGTCAGCGTTCCGTTTTTAAAGTAATTTGTAAAAAACCAGACATGGGCCGGTAGGCTCGTATTCGGTCCGTACCAATATAGCAAAAGTGTTTTTTTTAATTAGAATGTACGCTTCAGCAACTATGACACTTGAAAAATCTTGCAGTTTTCCGGTAATTTATCACCTATCTATATCTACTTACCCTATTAAAATTTTAATTTTGGCTTTATAAACGTAAAGGATCAGGGGTAATGATCATTTAGAGCAAATTTTGAGCTATATCATTAAAAGCACTGTACAAAAAATTATAAATAAATATTTCTGAACTCCTTAGAGATGGACCAGATAGTTCTTTCTCACAAGATATATTAAGGCGCGTGTTCCCAGCGTCATCCGAAAATTACTCCCATTGATGAAGTTATTTCTCTTACACGGCTTACTTAAAAATTATGAAAAAAATATGCCATTATTTAAAGTATAAGAAACAATCTCATTGCAGGAAATTATTCTCGCCTATAAGAAACACCTTGAAAATATTTCCCAAAGTCAAGCTGTTCTAAGAATCAAATTGGCTATTTCTTGGAAACCGCTAATGTTATTTGTATGGTTTCTGCACTAAAATGCAAAAAAAGTATAGCTTATAGAACTCATTGCAGTAAATTTAAGAATGTCGATTTACAGCAGAGTTAATAAATAAAAACTAGATACTTTCAGAGCGCGTGGCGTCAACGTTGCCGTAAACGCCAAGTTTCGGAGCAGTCGATTACAAAATCAAATGCAAGGTTTTAACATTCACTTCGACTTTATTTTAAATATCTCAAGGTCATTGGAGGCTACAAGGGCCGTCAAGTGCGAGTCAGACTCGCATATCTAGGGTTCCGTAATTCGACAGTTTTTGGAACAGGCAAGAAGAAGGTATTTAAAATCTTGCCCATAACTGTTTATGATGACTAAAAAAAAAACTGATTGTACCAAATTTTAAATTAACATTATGAATCCATTCATTATAATATACATTATAATCTATTGTCTGTGAAAGTGTCTTCACTACACGAGTTGTTGAGATAGGCAGTTAAACCAAATCTTATGAAATAATTAGAAATTTCATTAGTAGCGGGAAGTCTTCTGAGTGAAATTAAGAAGTCTCAATGTTGAGCGCAGTCAATATACACTGTACTGCTTCGCCTTCTTTAGAGTAATTTAACTCCAGCCATCAAATGATACCGCCATGTAGAGTACTACCAGTGCCATCATCTAGTTTCGGATAGAAGATTGTATTTTCCGTACCTACCTAGGTAATTGCACTCTTGCATTTTGTGATGGATGATAAAATAGGTTATCTAATATACCGGGTGTAAATAGAGTGCGACCATTAAATGAAACCACATATTCTCATCCGTTTCACGGACGTCGCTCTCTCTAAACTCGCCCGTATGTCGGTGCGTCAAGGTTAACGCGTTTTTGTTTGGAACTCAATTATTCCCTAAACTAAGGGTGTCCGCGGGTATCATTCTCGGGAAAAGTGGTTCAGTAGGGTCGGTAGAATATGTGGTTTCATTTAATGGTCGCACTCTATTTACACCCGGTATATTAGATTACCTATTTTATCATCCATCACAAAATGCAAAAGACTGATTTATTGTTTTTCATTTTTTTTTCAGATTCTTAACCTACTAACAGGTCTTAAACTAAATCGTCTTTTCAGGGACTTCCTCAAAAATTTGTCAAAGTCGGTAGCGGACGCATAACTGATACCACAAAAACAATAACAGTTTGTCAATTTCACAACCAGGACGGCTATTCCGGCATTATTTCGCATTCACAATATCAGTCATTAGATATTTGTTTGAAGTTTGATATATGCCATGCGATGGAAATTAGAGTCATGAAACAACATCAAATAGAATATAGGATATAAGGAATGACCAGTAAAAATTTTCAATGAATAAAATCAAAACATTTTTGTACAAAATCCCTTTTGAAGTCACCCGCAATCTGCCTTCGCAATTTTTGCGCACGTGCCAGAATTGAGGGCCAGGTAGATAGATCAAATTGGCATATAATAATGTGTAATTACATCATTTAAAAACAAGACCAAATACGTATATAAAAAGATAAATAACGTAAAGAAAACCAATTATAAAGCAGCTCTAGATGACCTCATCACTTATGACTGGAACACTTTACTATCAAATACTAATCCTATATCTGCAACTGACTTATTCTTGAATACTCTGTCTTTTTATCTGAATAAACACACTGAAATCATAATACTATCACGCATAAAAACACTACTGAAGCCTTGGATAACCCCCGGCCTACTACGATGTATGAAATTTAGGGACAAATTACATCAGAAACTGAAATGCGACGAAAATAATGATTTACTCAGAATCACTTACAAACGTTATCGAAATACGTGCAATAATCTGCTCAAAAAACTAAAAAGATCCTATGAAAAACATCAGCTAGAAAAACATAAGAAAGACATTAAAAAACATGGGCTACAATAAAACAAATTTGCAACTACAGTACAACAACAAACACTCCCTCTGATTTGCTTGCACCAAAATCATCAAAGCAAGAATCTCTGGATAATGCCAATAATTATTATGTAAATGTCGGAAAACAGCTGGCAACAAATATTCTAAATAAACTTAATACCACAGAATCTGAGCTATCACGTCTGCAAAACATCTGTGCCTCGCAACCGAACTCTTTTGTATTAATACCCACAGACGAACAAGAGGTTATTAGTGTTATAAGGTCGCTTAAGTCTAGTAACTCCACTGGCTGGGACGGTATACCATCTCCCTTCCTAAAACTAGCTGCAGTCACTCTTGCTTTACCACTGACCCATTTGTGTAATATCTGTTTTTCTAACGGAGTATTTCCAAAATCACTCAAGAAGTCAGTAGTTGTACCAATATACAAGGCAGGGGATAGAGACAGTATCTCAAATTATCGACCAATTTCATTACTACCCACTGTATCCAAAATTTTAGAACATCTCTTAAATCGAAGGCTCAAACATTACGATTTGATGTCTGGCAACCAATATGGATTTAGGGAAAAAAAATGCACGGCTGACGCTGTTATTCACCTGACCGATCACATATCACAAAATATGGATGCAAATAAAAAATGTGCTGCTATTTTCTTAGATTTGGCAAAAGCCTTTGATACTGTCTCTGTTCCCATTTTACTGAAAAAACTCGAAAACATAGGGATACGCGGAATACCTCTTGAACTTTTCACTGACTACTTGACAGATAGGTCACAAATGGTTAAGATCGGGGAGTATCTAAGTTCCGAAGAAAGTATCACCTACGGCGTGCCACAGGGCAGCGTACTTGGACCGACATTGTTTCTGATTTACATCGATGGTCTCTGTCGCAAAAAACTGAAGCAAGCGCAAATTATAACCTTTGCGGATGACACCGTTATTGTCTTCACTTGTAAGACGTGGAGTAGGCTAAATAAGGTGTCCGAAGATGGTTTTGCAAAAGTTCACAGTTGGTTAAATGAAAATTTACTGACTCTCAATCTGGACAAAACTAAAGTACTAACTTTTAGTATTCGTGAACGTACTCAACCCCCTGGAGCTTTTTCTGTTAAAGTTCATTGTCATGGTTGCATTAATACCTCCTCGTGTCACTGTTATATCCTATCTAACGCTACTTCAGTGAAATATCTTGGTGTCATCATTAACAGAAACCTCTCTTGGTCGGAACATATTGAGGCTTTAACAGCACGTGTGCGTAAGCTAATCCATGTTTTCAAAAACTCAAGGCACATTGGTGACTCTGCTGTACTAAAGGGCGTTTACTACGCCTTTTGTCAGTCTATAATAACATACTGTTTGCCTGCGTGGGGTGGCACACACAAATCCAAGATTTTAAAACTTGAAAGAGCACAGAGGGCCGTTCTTAAAGTAATCAATTATAAACCCTATAAATACCCGACAAAGGACCTCTATGCTGAAAATTCGGTCCTTACGGTAAGGCAGCTCTTCATCAGAGATGCCATAGTAAACCTACACAAAAACCCGATTGAACTTTTTGGTAAAGATAGACGTAAAGATATTGTTTTTAAAATACCACATTGCAGAACCGCCTTTGCTCAAACCTTTAGTCGGTTTTTGGGACCTTTTTTATATAATAGACTAAGTGCATCTACAGAATTAAAACAATTATCTTTACAGTCTCTGAAACAAGCCCTAAATATCATGTTGGGACGCTTGGACTATGATAATACAGAAAAGTTATTGGTAATAATTAAATAAATTTAGTATTTCTTTATAATTCTGTACTACACTGGGATACAAAAAACGGTCAATTACAATAATAATAATAGTAAAAATAATTCAACATGCGTCATTTTACTTTCTCCAACTACACAAATCAACACAAAATACATACACTGCAACTCATGCACCACTCAACTACATGTTGAGATGTCCACTACACACACAATATTTGCATGCATTTATATAGTTATATTGTCATATTAAGTATCCTGTATTATTGATTATTATATAAAAACCCGTATATCACTTATTTATTTATTATGTAAATTATTAAAATTTAGTTAAATTTATTTTACCAAATTTAGACTACACTATACCTGGTAAAATCTTCGGTTGGTTTAGGTATGGTATACTTAAACCAATCGAAGATTATAAACGGCGAGCTATCCGACCGTCAAACAGTTTATACTAGCACGGTGGGTAGTTTTCGGCCCTCGATATAAGTGAACAATTACTGTACATTAGTGTTTTGAAACTTTTTGTATATTATTTAGGTTATAAATACAACAATTTAAGGAAATCTGTAATATTTATATATGTACGTAAATTGCAAATCAAATGTAAATAAGATAAACTTAAGTAATATATTAAGATACTTATAAATTATTTCCTATTGTACTTATAAATAAATTCATTCATTCATTCATTCATTCATTCAATAAAAACGCTAGACAACCGCGCGTTCTTAAAACGCAGGTCTATATCAGACAGACCTTGATCTTACATTTCAACTTATTCTATGTTAGGTACTTTTTAGGCTCGCCACGTAAATCTGTTATATAATTAACCGGTTACTAGCATAATTAGTTTGTTTATAGCAGTCCTGCAGACTTTAAGCCTCTCGTAAGGTGCACTAAAGCCTTTGTTGTGTGTATATACAATAATTTAGGTGGCAGAGCTGATGCCGGGCTCGACTGTGGAGGTACCACCATCTTACTCGCAAACCGAGCGAAGTTATTCGCGGGAGAGTAAGAGAACAGCTCTCAGGCAAAACCAGGCGGCCCACCATCGCCTGGGACCGATGGATGGCGGTATATCCATCCCCAATTGCTGGGCCTTATATAAAACATTCTGGTGACGGGCAGCGGCGTCACTAGTGCAAGGGTTTCGGCACCGCGCTCACCAACCCGCCTGCCCAGCGTGTGTGAGTATGGGCATTTCTTCCAGGGGGGCCGCCAAGAGTGGTGGACTCCTGGAAAGGCCTATGTCCAGCAGTGGATGAAACAGGCTGATGGATGGATGATATACAATAAATGTCTTTCTTTCTTTCTTCTTTCTATATCGTACAAAAGTGCTTGCCCCTATCACCGTGCTTTGGAAACCGCAGTACTCTCTTTTTACCAAGGGCTTTTATTAGGACCCCCTACTCCGGAATGGGAAAAAGGAACACGCGTCATGAGGAGTGATGAGCAGTGTTGCCAACTTAGTGGATATGCCACTAAAACTGGTGGTTTCGACTCCCTTTTTAGCGGCAAAATATTGCTTTTAGTGGATGGTGGATTTTTTAAAAATGCGATCACTTTATTACTAGCCCACTTACAGGTTTTAAAATTATATTAATTCTACTTATTTTAATTTTAGTAGTATTAACTTTTACTGTGTAGGCAACACTGAATCCATCAGAATGACGTGACATCAAACTAACCATCTTGCTCGATACGATCATAAAATACGATTTTAGGGTTCCGTACCCAAAGGGTAACCAACGGGACCCTATTACTAAGACTCCGCTGTCCGTCTGTCACCAGGCTGTATCTCATGAACAGTGATAGTTAGACAGCTGAAAGTTTCACAGATGATGTATTTCAGTTGACGCTATAACAACAAATACTAAAACCGGCCAAGTGCGAGTCGGAACCGCGCACTCCCATTCAACAGACATGATTTTTTTGCCGTTTTTATAGATAATGGTACGGAACCCTTCGTATGCGACTCCGACTCGCACTTGGCCGGTTTTTTTTCTTTATTAACTATATTTTTTCATGTGGCGGCCCATAAATATTTGAAAATGTAAGATAGCAATAAAACTTAAAGAGATAAAAATCTCAAGAAGATTCCTTAAAATGACAGAACCCGTACATGACGATTTATACGAGTAAAACGGAATAGTTTCTGTTTAAAGTCAGAATCCTGAAAACGTTACATAATATTCACCCGTGTCATTGCCATATGTTCCTTGGAACAGAGGTTCCCAAGTATTGCGGCGTGTTACTTTTGCGGTATTAAATCTATCTAAAATATTAACTTTTTACACGAAGGAGGAAACTGTCAGTTCATGCTAGTAGAAAATGCGCCTTTAACTCATATGATACATGAGCTATTTCACGATAACGTGAAATGGCTTATTCACCATAGGAATTAAAAGCGCATATCCCACTATCACGAACCGTTAATTTCGTCCTTCGCACAAAATACATACTTTAGTATTTTACAAACCAATTTTGTGTATGTATATTTGACATGTATTAAAGAAGTGTATATTATGTACCTACATTACAGAATTCATTATTCATTTATTCATTGATAAAAAAGCCGTTTTTTTAACCAAATTAATTACTTACAGAATATTCTTAAAAATTACATTGTGCCGAATTACTTTTTTACAAATACTCAAAATCCAGTAGAACGAAGGAAAAAAAAATATGATATCGTCACGATATTTATCCCCGAGGGGGTGTCAGAGGTGTTTCCATGTGTGCACTGTCACTAGAATAGTCAACGCTCGTAACATCACATGGTCTTTTCACTGGCTATTTTAATGTCACAACGTAAGAGGGTTGATCCTTTTTGCCGTACTTCGGGCAAAATATACGCAATGTAGGACATGCAAATTTACGTGACGGTATTTTCATTCCCCGACACCCCAAGTGGTACTTGAAGTATGCAAATACCATCCATCCATCCATCCATCCATCAGTCTGTTTCGTCCACTGCTGGACATAGACCTTTCCAGGATTTCACCACTCTTGGCGGTCCTCCTGGAAGAAATGCTCATACTCACACACGCTGGGCAGGCGGGTTGGTGAGCGCGGTGCCGAAACCCTTGCACCAGTGACACCGCTGCCCGTTACCAGTCTGTTTTATATAAGGCCCGGCAATTGGGAATGGATATACCGCCATCCATCGGTCCCAGGCAATGGTGGGCCTCCTGGTTTTGCCTGAGAGCTGTTCTCTTACTCTCCCCCGAATAACTTCGGGAGGATTTCCGAGTAAGATGATGGGACCTACACAGTCGAGCCCGGCATCAGCTCTACCACCTAATGCAAATACTCGGCACATTAATTCTAAAAAATGTATTCTTGATTGATTCGAACCCGGATTTCAATATTGAGAGTCCGGCGGCGCGGCGGGGCTGAGGTGACGCTGCTTTTATTCATTCAACACGTAATGGATCTTAAATTCAGGCAACCTTTTGGCAGTTCTTGCCAGCGTTACGCGGTGTGGATTTTTAGTACGCAAGAAAAAAACTTTCTTCAGCTTTCCAGCGCCCTTTCTCTCATTTTCAGTAACCTGGAAAAAAAGTATTTGTATTTGCATTTGTTGCGGCGCGCGTGTGGGTTGAAAATCTATCTCCAAAGACAGAGAAGAACAAAGAATTTTTCCTTTTTTTGAAACACTATATTTTGAATCAAAAATCCGGAAGGTGCCGGCCCGCGGCCCTCAGTTCGGTACACCTGCTGCATTGTATTATTTATTCCTAAGTAACTCAGTTATCTGTTACGTGTCGAGTGAAGCGCACGAATGTCACGCTCTCAATATAATAGTTACGTAGAAATCGCGTGTGTTTTTTTGTGTTTACGTTTAAATGTTGATAGTGAAGTAGTGTTTTGTGACGAAACGGCAGTGATAACGGAGAATAATCTGAGTTTATTTGTGGATTTGTCGGGTGTGGTAATTGTTGTTTTAATTTACAGTGTTTCAGAATAGTGTTCCTACACGGTTAATTAATGCGTAAACGCAATTAAACTTGCCAAACGGAAAAATTATGTGCATGCTTGCAGGAACAGTCTATAACAGAATTTAAGACCCCAGTAAATTAAACTTATTTACTTAATAAATAAACGAAGCATTTATAGAATTTAGGACTAAGGTAGTAAATAAAATAGGATGCTTTTTTTCTGTGTAGGTACTTCATGAAATATGAATTCACCAAAAGCCCCCCAGAATTAAAATTTTCCCCCAAAATTACGAAAAAATAAGACCCTGGGGTAGCGGTATCATTGGTGCGAGGGTTTAGGCACCGTGCTCACCAACCCACTTGCCCAGCGTCTGAGTATGAGCATTTCGCCCAGGAGGAACGCAGTGGCCGAAACACGCTGATGGATGAGATGTATTGCATAATATTGAACAATCAATAGTGAATAAACTCAAAGAATATCATCCAAAAATATACCTAATCATATAGCAGGTGCAAATGGACAAGTAACCTGTGAAACTACATCCATCCATCCATCCATCAGCCTGTTTCGTCCACTGCTGGATATAGGCCTTTCCAGGATTTCACCACTCTTGGCGGTTCTCCTGGAAGAAATGCCCATACTCACACACGCTGGGCAGGCTGGTTGGTGAGCGCGGTGCCGAAGCCCTTTCACCAGTGACGCCGCGCCGCTGCCCGTCAGCAGTCTGTTTTATATAAGGCCCGGCAATTGGGGATGGATACTTAGAAGGGCACCCTTTTACGCCATGCTTACGAAACCGATTAGGCTGAAATTTTGAATAAATGTAGTTCTAGACTTTGAATAGGACAAAAACTACTTTTTCCCTCTGTTCCCATGAAAAAGTATAAAAGAGACACACAAAATGGGAAACAGAGGCTCATAACACACACATTTCACCAGCTGTGTTTACTGTAGGTAACAGTCCGAATAATATTGACTGATTTTATAGGAGTACACAAAAACTAATTCAACGCGGGTGAAACCGCGGGCAAAAGCTAGTAGCATTATAACGCCTTCCCTAAAACGAGAACGGCGCCGCCGCGGGCTAGTTATAATTCGTAGCGTCTATGGCCGACGCAATTACTAGACATGCAACTGTTCGTTAGTTATACTGATTCGGAATATTCCCACAGATTTTTTGGATGATGATTTTTCTGGTACATGTAGAGTGATCGGTGTGCGTGCCTCGGAAGGTACTTAAAGGGTTATCCCATTTTGTCTCTTTTCAAATGAACTTTAAACCAATAAATAGCTTTTACCCGTGGCTCCGCTCGCGTGTTATTCGGTTTAACGACATGCTTTTTTCCGGGATAAAAAGTAGCCTATGTGTTAAGGACCCGTTCTCCCTGACATTGAGCACCTCATGTTGCGTCAGGCAGAACTGAACTCTATGACGTTTCATTATTGCTTAAAATAGCGCGCTATGAGCCGTGCCTGTTACGACTGGTTACGACAACCGAAACATCGCGCGCTCTAAAGAATCACGTGGGGAAATCGCACGCAAAAGTTGGTGATGTTTAATGGATAAATACACCAAGTAACAATTTTTGTTTGGCAAAAATAAATTAATCTCACCATTCTGTACACTTTTAACTTACGGAAGCCTGAATTTCAGTTTCCAAAATTATCTGAGAAATCGCCAATGAGAAATACGCGAAGAGCAGTTTTACGTGATTTTCAGCAACTTTAGATTTTTTTTCTAGTTTGCTATGAATTCTATGCAAAAATCAAATTAATTAGGTTGTAATACAACTCTTCGACAACTTGTGTGATTATTTATTTCTCATTAAACAAATATTTTCTGTCATGAATCAGCAATACGGTGGGGCACGTTTAGGTGGCATGGACCCTTAAGTTAGGGTATAAGCTATATCCATTCTAAATTTCATCCAAATCCGTCCAGCCGTTTCAGCGTGAAAGAGTAACAAACACACACACACACACACACACAAACTTTCGTATATTCATATATTTTATCGCATTCCATAATGTATATACACAGGTGAAAAACATTAATATTATTAGATCATTATGGACCTTGTCCAGGCACAGCAATATAGGGTGAAATTTAATCAACCGACCAAATTCATACTGGAGACTCGGTTAGTGATCAAGAACTAGGTTCAGTAATCCTTTTGGCCAATTTCGAAAAAAATTTTTTTGCTCCTTTGGTGGTTGGCCTAGTTTAAGTACAATTCCTAGTGCAGGCACTATGGGGCAAAATAAAATTGTTTTCGAATTTAACCTGGAGGGTCATTAAACCTTGTTCCTGATGACCAACCGAGTCTCCAGTATGAATTTGGTCGGTTGATTTAATTTCACCTAGTATAAGAGAGGACGGCATTTTATTATTATAGATTTATTATTTGTGAAGATCCTACTATAAACACTTATTATGCTACATAAAAATATTTAAAATTGTTGCAAATTAATAGCTACCTACCTGTTACATGGAAGAGCAAGGTATCTTAGTATGTAAGTTTTGCGCAGTAAAGAAATTTATTTGTATCATTATTATTATTATGTATTATTAATTAATTATTATTATTTTAATTTATAATATTAGTGTGATTTCACTCTTTGATCTTAATATTTCGGCTGTTCGATACACGATTACTTACATTTTCCTCGATCCGATTAAATCGCAAAGATAGGTCTTAACTATGATATAAATATCATTTCATTTGGGCTGTATTAAGTTTTGGACAATAAAAGTTATACTAAAATAAATGTCGTGAAAAATGTGATATAAAGCGGCCGTCATGTTAAAAACCCATCTCTCTGATTCCAAAATAATAAATGAAATGAGTTTTCTGAGCGGCCCGCTCCCACTGAGCAGGATATAAAAGTGTAAAATGAAAGCGTTGGAGCAGGACAGATTTCTCTGGATAACCTCGCCTTAAGGCGCATTATATCCATCCTAGTTGAGCAAAAAAGTACGCAACTTAGTGGGCAATTAAGTTATTATGTTTTTGGTAACCGAATTCATTTGCAGGTGGAATTTTTTGCACTTACCTTGAGTTTTTTTTTTTTTTTTAGTCTTCTCTTGACTGTTCAAATAACCTGATAATAAATAATGAAATAGCGGCGGTAGCTCAGGCGGTAGAACACTGGCTTCTCAATCTGGAGATCCAGGTTCGATCCGCGGTCGGGCATGCACTAATGAGTTTTTCTGAATTTATGTGCATAGTATTTAATACTTACTTGCTGAACGGTGAAGGAAAACATCGTGAGGAAACCTGCATGCCCTAAAAAGCATGTATTTGTGCCCGAAGTACGGCGATAGGGCACATCACCCATCACGTTGGGACGTTATAATAAAGGCGCATAAGCATAACCCGTTTCTCTGTTGTTTTTCGTTATAGACCAAACTACATATAAGACCTCTATCATCTGGTACTGATATTTTTAAAGACACCATTTCGCTAAAATGTTGAATATTGTTTTTTTTAAAGGTATCTAACTGGACAGATTTACATACTAAGTTTTTTTCTAGCCTTCAATTGAATCTATACCGACATTTTACATTTCAGCCAAATAGGGACTTTGTAAATGCCAGTATTAAACTATAGAGGTCCCAAACTGTAGTCTATAACGAAAAACAACAGAGAAACGGGTTATCGAATTTTGTACTAAAACGGAGGCTTGCCTTAACACTGAAAAACTATTTTGGAGTGAAGAAAATTTAGTCTTGACAGCACTAAACTAATTAAATCAACTTTATTATTATTATCACCAGCTATAGTTTTGGCAAATTAGTAGGTATAGAAACCGCGCGTCATTGTCTAGAGGTCGTTCAGTACAAATATATACTAGGTGAAATTAAATCAACCGACCAAATTCATACTGGAGACTCGGTTAGTCATCAGGAACAAGGTTTAATGACCCCCAGCTGAAATTCGAAAAAAATTTTTTTTCCCCATAGTGCCTGCACTAGGAATTGTAGGTACTTAAACTAGTCCAACCAGTAAGGGAGCAAAAAAATTCATTTTTCGAAATTGGCCAAAAGGATTACTGAATCTTGTTAAATCACTGACCGAGTCTCCAGTATGAATTTGGTCGGTTGATTTAACTTCACCCTGTATTGTTTTTTATACTCAGGGATAAAATAAATAAAATAGGCCGCCCACTTTCTTAGTTTTAGACCATTTTTTGTTAAGGAACTTAACTTGTCAGAAAACTTATCAAACTTCTAAACCCACCAAAATATTCAGATTTTTATGCTTTTATTGTTTGTTTTAATCATATATTTAAATTATTCTGGCTGAGGCACATAAAAATAACTGACCGTAATATCCAAAACAAACAATTACTAAAAACTTTAAAAAGTATCTAGTCAAAAATAGCTGTAAAAAGCTAACAGCTACTTAAATCATTCAATTAATGAAACTGCTGACCTTAGGATAATAACACATATCAATGCTGCTGACAATATAAAAAAACCGGTCAAGTGCGAAAAGGACTCGCGCCCTGAGGGTTCCGTACCATTTAAATAAGTTAGTAGACTTAATGATTTGAATAAAAATAACAAACTTACAGAGGGGTAGGCAGAGACTACATATTTCTATCTGCCACGATCCTGATAAACCTCTTTTGCTTCTTGTACTTCCATCAATCTAGCCATACAAGCTCTTCTATTCCGGGTACCTTTTACTTTGCCCTCCTTCAGTATGTCGGCTATTTGGTCGGCATAAGCGGCCCGGTCGAGCTTTACCTCCCACTTGCACAGCATAGATTTCTCTCGTTACCCTACTATCATTTATCCTCTCTACATGACCGAACCACTGAAGCATTCCTTTCTCTATTCTAGTCACTACATCTTCTTTTAGGCATGGCACATAGTACAGAACATGTTTTGTGAACATGTTTTTTTTAACAAAAAACTGAACTAGGGAGAAAATTGGAATTTCTGTATAGGCTGTCCGAGATACCATGAAATTTTCCGTTTCACCTATACTACTCACACCATACACCCGGGCACAAAAGAAAATAATAGGTTTTAGAAATAATGTAAATAATAATTCCAAAAACACAATAAATAATATATATCTCGGACAGCCTATGGTATATTATGTAACATATCATCCATCAGCCTGCTTCGTCCACAGCTGGAAATAGGCCTTTCAAAGATTTGTGTCATTTATACCTTTGAAAGCGGTGGAAGTTGTAGTTAGATAATAAGGTTCCTGGCTTATATTTTCGCATTATAACTTGACTTGTATTTCATTTTCTAAAGTAGTGGCACTTTCGCATCTGTATGGGCCTTAATGAGAGTGACGATGTCTGGTTTTCGAGGCGCGCGGGCGCATCTTTTTCGGACTAAAATACTTGTAAATTTTCTACGTCCAATATTTGCGCTGCAAATTTTTCTCGTCATTCATCCTCTCTACATTTCCAAACCACCGAAGCTGAAGGTAAAGCTCGACCGGGCCGCCCTAGAAAGACGTATACCGACCAAATAAGCGACATACTGAAAAAGGGCGATGTAAAAACTACCCGGAACTGCTAGTCTAGCATAGCAAACCTTAACGAGCTCGATAACGCGTGATACAGTGCTCTCTCTCACTCTGTTGATCTCCCTCGAGAGGGATAGATATACTGTATCGAGCGGTTGAAGCTCGATATGATCTGCTTGTGCTAGGCCCCTGGAATAGACTTTCTTTCTTTTCTATTTTCTTTAATAAATTAAGAAATTTAGAAGCAAGAGAGGTGTGTCAGGATCGTAGCAGATGATAAAAAAATCTGGGAGACAGGCGTAAGTATTATGTATTGTTTTTATATGAAAATGTTTATGGGGTATTCTTATACCTGTACTTCTATGAATAACGTTCATTATTTGTTACTAGCTTTTGCCCGCGGCTCCGCCCGCGGGTTATTCGGTTTAACGAGATGCTTTTTTCCGTGATAAAAAGTAACCTATGTGTTAAGTTAGGGTATAAACTATATCCATTCTAAATTTCACCCAAATCCGTCCAGCCGTTTCAGCATGAAAGAGTAACAAACATACACACACACCCACACGAACTTTCGCATTTATAATATTAGTGTAAAGTGTCTTATTGTCTTATTCTTGTCTTATTTCATCACAAAAGATTAAAGACCGCGCTAATTAGACACCTGATTTTTCAATGATATTGATCTATTCCACAGGAACCATGCATTTTTCCGGGATAAAGAGTAGCCTATGTGTTAAGTTAGGGTATAAACTATATCCATTCTAAATTTCATCCAAATCCGTTCAGCTGTTTCAGCGTGAAAGAGTAACAAACATACACACACACACACGCACAAACTTTCGCATTTATAATATTAGTAGGACTAGGAAGTAGGATTGGTAGTATAGTAGGATTAGTAGGATAGGAAGTAGGATTATTATAATAGAGACCTAGACCAAGACGTGCTGTAAACTATACAACACCGTCGACCCGGATTCACTCGCCCATACACTTGTGCATTGCACGGAGTTTTCTAATTACAATACGAGTTTAACTGACATTAATTAATTAAAGGTCGAATAATCAGACTGACAGATTCGGAACAACGGGCTGTTTAAACAAAAAACGTCTTTATTACCATTGAATACGAGGTTAGCTCTAGTGGAATCGATAAAACAAACCTGTTTTTCTAAAATGAGCTCCTAATTTGGTTAATATGTTCGCTTTTTTGAGTGGGATGTATCTTGTGACACACGGAGCAGAAAGAATGCGTTTTTAGGGTTCCGCACCTCAAAAGGAAAAAAACGGAACCTTTATAGGATCGCTTTGTTACCCGTCCGTGTGTCTGTCAAGACCCTCCTTTATCTCGAGAACGCGTGGAGGTATCGAGTTGAAATTAAAACCATATACTTAGTCTACAGTTCCTTGAAGTTGTAAAAAAATCAAACAAAAGATAGGTACGTCCGTTTATGTCGCAAAAAACGTACATTTTGACACTCTCAAGGGAATCAAAATTTATAGGATATTTTCCATTGACCTAGAACTATGAAATTTGGCAAGTAATACCGTTTAATACTACAAGTATAGGAAAAAATCTCAAAACAATACATTTGTAAATTAATCATAAATAAATCATCAAGGTTAAGCAACGGTATGGGTATGCTTTGTGCGGGTGACCAAATCTTTTTGTACATTATTTTACTAATTTGTACGGAACCCTCTGTGGGCGAGTCCGACTCGCACTTGTCCGGTTTTTTTATTATCATCGTAATGACCCTGGTCAACATGAGGCTATAAAGGTTGTTCATAAAATAACGCTCAAGCCTAAAAGGGGGCATATTTAAATAAATGCGAGCGGAGCCACGGGCAAAGGCCAGTAAAGAGCATGAATGTGTGGCCGTCTGTAAACTTGATCTTGAACTGGGACTTTATTTTTAAATAATCATATCTGAGTTATGATACTGACTCATCTCATCACATATCGGAACCGTTATGTAAACTTTGGGCCTTTCTAGTTGTATTTCTTGTTCTGTGGTGATAGCAATCAAATCAAATCAAAATATTTATTTTGTAAAATAGATACATAAAGTATACTTTCTACAAGTCAAAGTTAATCTTTACAATATAAGGTGAAATTAAATCAACCGACCAAATTCATACTGGAGACTCGGTTAGTGATCAAGAACTAGGTTCAGTCATCCTTTTGGCCAATTTCGGAAAATAAATATTTTTGCTCCCTTATTGGTTGGACTAGTTTAAAGTACAAATCCTAGTGCAGGCACTACGGGACAAAAAAATTTTTTTTTTTCGAATTTCATCTGAATGTTCATTAAACCTTGTTGCTGATGACTAACCGAGTCTCCAGTATGAATTTGGTCGGTTGATTTAATTTCACCTAGTATATATCTTTACAATAAAAAAATATAAAAAAATAATATGTACCTATATATACTAATAAGGGAAATACATACAAAAAATATTTAGGTTGGGCTACAAAAATTTAATTATACACCTGCATAAAATAGAAAAATCTAGGAATAAAAATATTATATATAAATGATGCAACGAACAAACAAGTTGATAAATAAATACGGGAAATACATCCAAAAAATATTAAGGTTGGGCTACTAAAATGTAATAAAGATATACACCTGCATAAAATAGAGAAATATAGGAATAAAAATATTATATATACATAATGCCTAACCATCCGCACCATTCGATTAGTATTGCTAAGGAGAAGGGCAAGAAACTTAGCAAACATGATTTTTTTCATTTGTAACATAAACTTAATCTATACAATTTTCTTATACCTACTTTAGTAAGGGCAAATATAAAACCATAGGAGTTATGTCCAAGAGAAAAAAAATATATTAATCTTAGTCAATCCGTCTTGCAGATAACTTTTGCAGAACGCACATCATAATATTGTTTTCCTTATTTTTGAATAAAAAGTATGCAATAAATCTGTTTTAAAGCAACTTGCGGAAGTAGTTTATTAATAATAAAGTCTTCACAAAAAATTGCGTTCTTTAATGTACATATTACATTTTATTTGCATTACAATATCAAACATAAAAGCGTGTTTACAGTTGTAGTGTAATGCAGCTGAAATGTAACGCATAAAATTGAATAATTTTCATGTGATCACCCAACTATTAACAAGCAGTTTGCGCGAATTGCTATAAAACACATTTATTGCAAACTTTTTATTCAAAAGTAAGGAAAACAATATTATTTTGTGGTTTGCACCGAGATCCTTCGTTACGGGGGGTTATCCCGATGTTGTCTCTTTGCAAATACATTTTAAACCATGAAATTGTAATATATAATTAATTCTGAAAAAAAATAATATCATATTTAACTCTCTGAACGTAATATTTCGGTCATTTGGTATACGAATACTTGCATTTTACTGTATCCAATAAAATCGCAAAGATACTTCTAAACTATGATATAAATATCATTTTATTCAAGTTATATCAGATGTTAGACAATAAAACTTATATCTAAATTAACGTTGTAAGAATAGTGATATAAAACGGCCGTCATATTAAGAGAATAGGTTCCGATTGCATTGATCGCTGTTACTCCATGCGGAAAGACCCGCAGTGCGAGAGGGACGAATTCTGAAAAATTATCAAAATGACGACTTTTATCATGAATTTTATTATTTAGAAAAAAACTAAAGTTTGTATCAAATATCTGTTCGGATAACAGTATAATAAAGTTTATACAGATTTTAATAAATAAATAATATAATATGATTTTGCTCAAATAATGTTTAAACTCGACATGAAACCTTTTTTTGGAGTCATCTTTGATTTTTTATGGCTCAATGTTGGAATGACTTCTGAAGATTCTGTTTCGATAAGAGTGTACATTATATTCTTGACAGAAGTCCAAATTTTTTTCAAATATCTAGTATTGCTAGATTCTTCAAACAAGGAAGAATAAATTATGGTTTTTCGGAACCTATCCTCTTAAAAATCCATTCTGTTAGTTTAGTTCCAATATAATAAATAAAAATACCTCGAATTTTCTGATCGGCCCGCTTCTACTGAGCAGGATGGACAAATGTAAAATGAATGCGTTGGATTGGAGCAGAACAGATTTCTCTGGGTAACCTCGCCTTAACATATCTAGTTCGGTTTATAAAGTTCTAGTTATAAAATACACAATTATTACAATTTTTTTAGTTAATAATTTTTACCAGTACTTTGGACTCTCATTTTAAGCTTATAAAAAAAACTTGTATTAGGGGGTATCGTTCTTCTGCTTTCGCCTCCCCCCCTATGATTTAATTCCTATTGGACCTACGAAGTTGCAATTTTACATACTCGTATCTGTTAAGGTCCGCGCAAGTACTCAAAATCTTAAATTTCATAAAACATGCCAAGGTCCACATATTCAGTAGCTAATGACCCTAACTTTCTTTTAAAACAAGTGAAGCGCGTTAGTACATTATTGTAGTCATGTCTAGGAACCTCCTTAAGCCTCGGAACTCAATTTGATCTCGATTCCACTGCCTTTGTACTGAACTGGGCCTTTTTTTCACATTAATGTTTTTGGTGGAATCATTATTTTATTACAGAACTTGCATCCGACGAACCAAGTATATCAGTCAATGTCATGGAGAGGTCAAAGGTCAGTAATTGACCGAATTGATCTCTCGCAATGATCCCGCTTGATCCATTACTGGAAGATGTCATTTCCGGTTCAAATTGTCTCGTGACGATGTCCATCAAGAGGGTCAAGTGACAATTGACGTGTCAGTAATGTTGACATAAGAGACTATAATAACAGTAATTAAATAATTCTCGCGGCGGTAGCTCAGGCGGTAGAACGCTGGCCTCTCAATCTTGAGACCCAGGTTCGATCCCCGGTCGGGCATGCACCAATGAGTTTTTCGGAATTTACGTGCATAAATATTATTACAAAACATGCATTCCATAGAAATTTAGTCAGCTGATTGAACCACTTTGTACTGGGAAGTGAAAAAATTATTTAAGCAAAAACTTTTTTCAAAGATCCAAAGATTCAAAATGTTTATTTGTAAAATAGATGCATAAAGTATACGTTTTACCATGTCGAATCTAATCTGTATAAAAATAATATTTTATAATGAAACAAATATGATACGGGAAAGATATTTAAAAAAAAAATTTCATCTTCTGGAATTTGATCAGTTAATGGTACATGATCTACCCTAGAATTATCGTCACTTATTATTGTAGGACCTTATATATGTTGCTGTCTACCACGTTGTGAGGGTTCCGTTCATTTAATATTTCTTCAGATTTCGTTACAAATCTAAAGAATCGTATCCTAATATCAATGTAGTGTCAGGAAGTAATAGACAAAGTAAGACCAAAGAATACCACTAAAAACCAATTAACTAAATTCGACTAGCGAACCCTCAAGGTAACAGCCGCATGTGCTACTCAATATTCGACTTAATTACCAGACAATAAGAGTGTGTCCAGTGTTGGTGGGGTAATATTGATAATTATGTAACAGCAGCGTATACAAGGCTTCTGTCTTGTCTACCCACTCGTGTCGGGACACAGAATTCTCTGAGGGCTATTCCACTGTAACAGGTGTTTCGTGTAATGAAATACACCGAGTAATTTTTGACAGACTGATTTATTTACACAAAGCACATACAGGTGGCGCTAGTGACCGGAAATTGGTTTTGTTACATATTATCAACATCGGCCCTTAACAAAATCAAAAAATACAAGCTAGTTTTATTAAACAGGTAAAATACCAAGCCTTTTCATGAAATAATAATGCTTAACAGACCCTAAACTCTTGGTCAGAATATCTGCTGGCATTTTAGCCGTTTCTAAATAAGCTATTACAACAAAATTGTTGGCCACAGCCTCTCTTACAAAATGGTGTCTTATGTCTATGTGTTTAGATCTCCGATGGAAGATCGGATTCGAAACCAGTTTTTGTGCACTTTGGCTATCATTATATAAGACAATTGGTTCTGAATTTCCTAGGATTTCACACAATAAATTCTTTAAATAAATTGCCTCTTTCGACGCTTCTGACATAGAAATGTATTCTGCTTCGGTCGAGGATAAAGCTACATTTCTTTGTTTTCTACATTCAAAAGAAATTACTGTATTTGACAATTTAAAGCAGAAGCCAGAAAATGATTTCCTATCATTTAAATCTGAACCCCAGTCCGCATCTGCAAAACCTTCAATACAGGTATTATCATTGCAAAATACAAGACCATAATTTTTTGTTTTCTTGAGATACTTTAGCACCCTTTTTGCATGCTTCCAGTGAGTCTCATCATAAGAGTTATTAAACTGACTAAGAAAACTAACACTGTATGCAATATCTGGTCTAGTCAGAACTGCCAAGTACATTAAACTGCCAATTAGTTGTTGATATGGGTAACAATTTAAAACATTCTGAGATTTTTCTAACTTTAAATTCATCTCCATAGGGGTTTCTGCAGTTTTACATTGCAACATGTTAAATCTTTTTAACAAACTCTCTACATATTGTTCTTGATCAACAGTTATTTTGTTTTTACTTATTTTTACTCTCAAGCCTAAACATTGTTTTAACTGACCTAAGTTTTTAATCTTAAATTTATGGCTCAGATCATTCACTAATTGGTCTATTCCACAATTAGAAAAAACAAAAAAATCATCAACAAATAATGCTATTATAATTTTTATACCTTCTTCAAATTTTAAAAATAAACATGGTTCATACTTTGACTTTTTATAACCTAAATTTATTAAATAGTCATTTATTCTCTGATACCAAGCCCTAGAGGACTGCTTAAGACCATAAATGGCGCGTTTTAATTTTAACACTTTGTTATCATCATCACTATTACATTCATAAGTTATAGGTTTCTTCATATACACAGTTTCATTCAGGAAACCATTTAAAAAGGCAGTGGTTACATCAAGATGACTTATATCTAAATTTAGCTTTGCTGCTAGTGCAAATAATAGCCGCAATGTGGAATATCTTAGCACAGGGGAGAATGTCTCATGAAAGTCAACACCAGGTTTCTGTGTAAAGCCCTTTGCCACTAATCTTGCCCGATATCTCACATTATTACAACTGTCATACTTCTTCTTGAAAACCCACCTACACTGCACCACTGTACTGTCTTCCGAATGATCAACAAGTTCCCATGCATCATTTTCTTTAAACGAGTCCAACTCCTCCTTCATGCTTGCTCTCCAGAACTTGCTTTCTGGTCCATACAAAGCTTCCTCGAGCGTAATTTCTCTGTAATTGTTGTCTTCACACTCTGCAATACATAAATTGTTTACAGCATACTGATCAGGTTTTCTTCTTACTCGTTTGAGTGTAGCTTGTTCACATAAATCTTTCAGAGTGATATCTGGATCTGAAGTTGTGTCACCAAAACTGTCATCAGAGGTACTCACCGAAGAAGCCTCTGACTCCATGTATGTATCATCTTTTCTCGTCTCTTCTTCTGAAACTGTACTTTCTGATTCTTCTTGCATATTTTGCCTTACTGAAGACTTGCATTCTATTGAAATATCTACAGTACTACTTTTAGCTTCAGTCTCCATGATGACTATGTCTCTACTAGAAGTCACAGAGTTATTTTCTGGGTCATATACCCTATAGCCCTTAACATTCTCAGCATAGCCGACAAAAATCATTTTTCTTGCCTTTTTGTCCCACTTCAGACGCTTTTCTTTTGGAATATGTACCATAACTATACTGCCAAATATACGTAAATGGCTTAAATTTGGCTTCAGGCCTGTCCACACTTCGTAAGGTGTCATGTTATTCAGTCCCGTAACGACAGATCTGTTTCTCAAATATACTGAAGTACTGACTGCCTCCGCCCAGAATTTTTTGCCTAAATTGGCATCAAAGATCAAACATCTGGCCTTTTCAACAACTGACCTGTTCATTCTTTCACATAATCCGTTCTGCTGCGGTGTGTAAGCATTAGTTCTTTGATGAACTATTCCTTGCTCCTTCAAATACTTCTCAAAATCTCGACTACAGAACTCTCCTCCGTTATCTGTCCTCAGAATTTTGATGTTTCTGTCTTTCTGTTTTTCAACCATGGACTGAAAATCTTTGAAGTACTTAAAAACTTCATCCTTTGTTTTTAAAAAATAAACAAATGCCATTTTGCTGTAGTCATCCACGAACAAAACATAATATCTGGACCCTCCGATAGATATATTTTCCATTGGACCCCCGACATCTGCATGAATTACCTCCAGAACATCCACTGTTTTTGATAAACTCTGTTGAAACAGTAATCTCGCTTGCTTGCCTTCACAGCAAACTGTGCATGTCGATTTATCTATGTTTGCCACTTCTGGGTATGAAATTCCTTCTACAGCTCCACTTTTCATTTTATTTAAACTTGTACTGTTTATATGTCCCAAGCGTCGATGCCAAGTCTCACTCGATGCTAAAGCAGTAGCTGCTACCAACTGTTCTGTATTCAAAGTATTTAATCTGTACACACCTTCTACTAATTCTGCCTGGCCAACGAGTTCTTTCTGTTGATTGTATATATAGCAAGCATTTTCTTTGAAAATCACACTGTTGCCGTTCTCAATCAACTGACTCACCGATAGCAAGTTTGTTGTTAAATTTGGTATGCACAATACATTCGAAACTGTAATGTCGTACTCCACACCGTTCACAACTGTCACGATGTTTACATCACCAGAACACAGCACTGGAACACTTGTCTGATTCGCAATAATAATTTCTTTAGTTTCAGGTTGATGTGACGGATTCACAATGTTATCTTGCCTCGCCGTCATGTGTTTACTGGCCCCGCTGTCGACATACCAATCTTTATGATTGAAGTTTCCACTTAGAAAAATAGCACTGAATGCATTCGATTGCTTTCTATTGCTTTTTTCCAAGAGGGGACACTGATTTTTGTAATGTCCGGTTTGTTTACATTTAAAGCATTTCACCATCTTCGCAGGTTTTGACGTTTCTTGTGATTGTGGTACTCTATGGCTACTTTTGGGGTTGCCATAATTCATATTACCAAATCTTCTCGTACCTTTTGCTACAAATGCGTTCTCGGAACCGGAAACTGTAGTACCAACCTCAGCACACATATCCATCAACTTGGTTTTAATGACGTCAGCACTGATATCAATGCCCGAATGCTCAATAGCCATTATCATAGGCGCATACCTTTCAGGTAATCCTGCTAACATTAATGCACCAATCCACTCGTCTGTTATCTTAAATCCTGTTCCTTGAAGTCGCTGTCCGGTTTCTATGATTTGGGTCACATACTGCGTCATGGATTCGCAATTTTCTAGCCGAATGTTGATGAGGTTTCGTAGCAAACTGATTTTTCTTGTGCAACCAGAATCATCGAACATATTTTTCAGCTTACTCCATAATTCATACGCCGTCGTTGCGTGCTTTATGTGAGCGTACAGCGATGAGTCGATTGTTAATATTAACTTCGCCTTTGCTTTGGAATCTTCCGTCTTTTCTTCCGAGGTGGACGAAACGGGAAGCTGTTTTTCAATGGCGGACGCCATGCCTTCTAACACCAACACATTTTGCGCCGCAAAACACCAATCATCATAGTTCTCACGACCTTTTAACTTTGGAACGTTAGCGATAAAGTTCGACGTCATTTTAACACAAAATTTCACAGATCTATCCTTTAAATTAATTAATTTCGTAACTGGACACATAACCTAATGAAATACACCGAGTAATTTTTGACAGACTGATTTATTTACACAAAGCACATACAGGTGGCGCTAGTGACCGGAAATTGGTTTTGTTACATATTATCAACATCGTGAGATTATAATTTATTTTTATTATTTTCGTTAGGTTGTTTATAACCTAACCTAGTGAAATTATACACTATCACTTTTTTCAATCTCACGCTAACATATCCAAATTGTTAAGTCAATAACTTTTTTAAGGTTCCGTACCCAAAGGGTAACCAACGGGACCCCATTACTAAGACTCCGCTGTCCGTCTGTCACCAGGCTGTATCTCATGAGCCGTGATAGTTGGACAGTTCAATTTTCACAGATGATGTATTTCTGTTGCCGCTATAACAACAAATACTAAAACCGGCCAAGTGCGAGTCGGACTCAGGTAAACAGGTTTATTTTATATTTGCTTGTTAAAAATGTTTTCTTTTGTTTTCTTTCTGCCATGTTAAATAATTAATAATTTGTTGGCCCGATGATGTGTAATACGAAACCGGTAGCCTAAGTTAGAATAAAAATAAATATATGTGGAATAAAAGTACAAGAATTTGTGTATAATTTATTCAAGATGATATTCCACCAAGAACCATCAATCGAATCCATCCAATACCTAAAAACCGACCCATCAATCCGTGTTCGTCCAATGCTGGACATTAAAAACACCGATGTAACTAAATAATTATATTTAATAGTTTTATTTAATAAATAATAATAATGCAAGGTAATGCAAAGGTTGATGTTGTTAGGGTTATACGGAACACGGGAAAGAAAGATTTTTTTAAATCGTTGCTGTTCCACCACTTTTCCACATTTTCCGGCTTATTTAGTGGATTAAATAAGTTTAAAGTTTAAATAATTAATAGATTTGATTGATGGTTCTTGATGGAATTCCATTATAATCTCCTCTTTTACCGACCGGTTTCGTTCAAAAACATCTTCAGGTAAATTAAAGAAACATTTATGTATTTAGTTTGATATGTTTACATCATTTGAAAAAATAATGATTCTTCAAGAATGAGTCATTCATGTTGCAAATGATGTAAACACATCAAACTAAATACATAACTGTTTCTTTAATTTGCCTGAAGATGTTTTTAAACGAAACCGGTCGCTAACAGAAGAAATAAACACTTGTGGAACTAGTACAACTAAGACGTTTCATGTATTAGCTTAGATCTGCCGTGCGTGTAATATAGTCATACAAATCTTATTTTTAATTATATTTGTATGCAAATGAATGTTGTTTTAGTATTGAATTTTAGAATGTTGTTAAATCCCTTAGATTGCACTGTATTAATCTTAAATTTAATAGTATTTTAAAACCGAAATCGAATTTCAACCAGAAAACTAATTTCCCGGAAATGGTAAAGTGGGGTGTGAGGTAGGATTAAACTTTTATGCAGTACCCAATAAACCAGTTTCCGGCGTCAAACCGGAAACCAAGTTTCAGAACGGCCCTACAACCGAACACCCCGGTGCGCCGGCGCGTGTAATCCGCATTAACTTTGAGCGAGTAATATTGTGCTCAGTATAATGTCACCACTTGCGACACGGTCATCAAACTGCTGCTACTAATCGATGGATTTGGACAGTCAAGTTCCATTTCGAATCGAGTGAAATGAGTGATGCGAATTTCACCCTAGAGCGTTCAAAAATTGACCCGAGTTAAACCGAGAGTAACCGAACTGTTACCTGACAGTTGCTCGGAAGTGTTTTGAAACGCTTCGGAGTAATAAAATCACACTGGGCCACCTGATTGGTGCAACCAACCAGATTTTTCTTTCTTTCTCCTATATAGGTCTATCTCCTTCTAATAAACGAGTGAAATTTCGCACGTTTTGAAACGCTTTCTTATTGAGGGCTGCGCTTTATCCAGCTTCGGATAAGCACTGACAAGGTAAAAATGTTGTTATTTAACAGCCTGGCAGTTTATCGGATGATTGCTAAGCTAGTACGATTGGTTAAAAATAATACAAAAAATAACGGTCAGGTGTGAGTAGGACCCGCGCCCTGAGGGTTCCGCACCGTTTAAATAAGTTAATAGACTTAATTGATTTGGCTAAGAATTACAAACTTATAGGTCGCTATGAAATGTATTAAACAAAACTGCAAATTTAAGTCGGTCGAGTATTGATAAGATAAGATTAGATATAATTTATTCGCTACCAACAAACATGCACTTAAAAATAAAAACATAATATAAAAAGAAAGTAAATTGAAGATAACACACAGCTTAAATAAAACAACTTCTAAAAATGGTTTTCAGTTTAAGCAGCGAAAAGGTCCGACTCAGCATAAGCATTGCGATGACAAGCGCAACGCGCTGTTTTTCAGTCAGGCCTATATGATCAACGCACAGACCAATTATAAACAATTGATGCAATATATTGCTTAATTTTTCTTTATATTATATAGATTAAAGGCGGGTTTAATAATCGGATAAGCATTTTAAGTCAAAATATAACACAATGCTAAGATGGATAGACAAGACATAAACCCACGTGATTTTTTAGGGAGAAAAGATACTGAAACGTTTTGTTTTTGAACCCATTTTGAACATTTTATTGGGGTACGTAACCCTAAACCTGTATAAAAATTGGCCATTTCTTTGTTTGAGAGTTTAAAAAAATAAAATATGTATTTATACTCTACTTAATGAGTTCCAGAAAATGACACCCCAGATGCTGGGGTAAGAAAAAAAAATGTTTGGCTCCTTTTTCTTGTATTCATCGCTATATTAAAATTTCGGATTTGTACCTCATTCTGTCTGCAAGCTAGAGACCCGTGACATACAGACGGACAGGCCGACAGACAGCAGAGCGACATTAATAGGGCTCCGTTTTGCTCTTCGGTTACGGAACCCTAAACTCGTCTACTCGACACCCAAGGGGGTGACTTGACACTGCGTTGTATATATTTTTGGCAGAAGAAAATTATTTTATTTATTATAGCTAGATTTTTCAAGCTAGGAAGAATGAATAATGGTTTTCCGGGGACTGACTTTTTAACCACACAAAAACAACCACCCATTAAGTGCACAAATAAAACCGAAGAATACTTCAAACATAAGTGAAACTTCCAATAAATGCAAATAAACGCACAAAATACTAGAAATTATTAAGTATTTTGATAAATATGTATTTGGGCTGAACAGCCTAAAGACTCTTGCCTCGCCAGTAAAACAAATCGATGAAGAATTCATTTGTTTTTAAATATTAAAAGCGCAAATTGTCACATCCATTCAGCCTACAAGTTTAAAAAAGGAGGTCGCAATGCTGCAAAGGTTTCGCTCAATGCGCGAGCGGAAACGACCGCCGATAGTGGAAAAGGCGCGATTCCGAAAACTCTCTGTTGGCGAGGAGGAACCGGATGCAGCGTTTGATGTCGGCCATTACTTCATGGATGACGTCGCTGACCCGTGGCGGGAGGAAGGTTTGTGCTTTTTAGGGTTCCGTACCCAAAGGGTAACCAACGGAACCCTCTATTACTAAGATTTCTCTGTCCGTCTGTCACCAGGCTGTATCTCATGAACCGTGATAGTTAGACAGTTGAAATTTTCACAGATGATGTATTTCTGTTACCGATATAACAACAAATACTAAAACCGGCCAAGTGCGAGTCGAACCCGCGCACTCCCATACAACAGACATGATTTTTTTGCCGTTTTTATAGATAATGGTACGAAACCCTTCGTGCGCGAGTCCGACTCGCACTTGGCCGGTTTTTTGAGTCTTTACCCAAACTGCCCCATCCCAACGCTGCATTCTGTTTATACGACGCTTGTGTTACAATACAATACAATTATTCGAGGGACTCCCGAGCCCAACGATTTGGCTTTTCTTTCTGATGTTTATTGTGGCACTCTCATCTCTTTCTTATCCACGACGGAACGGAACAGGTATATGCATTTCGGGTGAAAGGTTGTTTGTTTGTAATGTATTTGTGCAAACCGTTATTCCTTCGGATTGCACGAACGTGGAAGTAATTATTTCATTACCTTTTTTTTGCAAATTATTGGTGTCATCTCAGGGATAGTAGCTAAGTGTTAATCGTTCTTGACTGTTGAGGTCGTTCATCAACTCGTCCCACAGTCAGTCAGTCATGGGACGAGTTGATTAATTACAAAATGTGGGGTTGAATATGCAAAGTGACCTTCGTTTTATAGCCAAATTCACACTGGAGACCCGGTAGGTGGTCAGGACCAATGTTTAATTACCCTTTCTGTGAAATATGCAATATAAAATTATTGGTGTCATCTCAGGGATAGTAGCTAAGTGTTAATCGTTCTTGACTGTTGAGGTCGTTCATCAACTCGTCCCACAGTCAGTCGGTCATGGGACGAGTTGATTAATTACAAAATGTGGGGTTGAATATGCAAAGTGACCTTCGTTTTATAGCCAAATTCACACTGGAGACCCGGTAGGTGGTCAGGACCAATGTTTAATTACCCTTTCTGCGAAATACGCAATATAAAATTATTGGTGTCATCTCAGGGATAGTAGCTAAGTGTTAATCGTTCTTGACTGTTGAGGTCGTTCATCAACTCGTCCCACAGTCAGTCAGTCATGGGACGAGTTGATTAATTACAAAATGTGGGGTTGAATATGCAAAGTGACCTTCGTTTTATAGCCAAATTCACACTGGAGACCCGGTAAGTGGTCAGGACCAATGTTCAATTACCCTTTCTGTGAAATACGCAATATAAAATTTCGATTTCCTACACTTTAGTCGAGGCCGTTCGTGAACAGTATAGATTGGTCTTGTACACTTACCGAATATCCAGTGTCAATTTGGATAAATAAACGAAAGTCACCTTATTTCATTCGTCTTTGCATATCTCCGTTACGGCAAAAGATTCATGAAAGAGATTTGCCGTAAGTTTGAGCCCACCTGAAGGTCTGGCACGGCCATTGCGATATAACGAATATTCGGCGGCGCTTTAGGCCGAATTTGGCGGCGAATATTCAGTGGCCGAATATTTGGTGAGCGATCTCTGCATTTCGCGCGTACACTCGTACAGGTTACGTTACGACCTGTCTCGGTGCGGGGGCACACGGGGGTGACGGGGTGGCGGAAGAAAACTCATTTTCGAGCACATTTTGCGTGTCACGGGCGCGCTGTGTTTGTGTTTTTACTTTTGTGATCGCAATTTGTGTTTGATTTAGTTAAATACAAGTTTTTTACAACAAACAATTTAAAATGTTTAACTTCAATAATCTGCCTTTGATTAATTTTAAATATTAATTATACTTACGTAGTTATTTATATAGCAGATTGTAGTGAATAAAACAAGTTTTTCTGCCAACTTACCAAACATATACTTTCTGATTAAAATGCGTTTTTTTTTCATTATTAGGTATCCGGTATTCGGCCGAATACCGATTATTAAAAAAAATACCGAATAGTTACCGAATATTCGTTGCATCTCTACTTTTCATAATACTTGCTCTCTCGCACATTGAGAAACGCGGTATGTATGAAAGCGCAAGTAGGACAGACGCTGTATTTCTGGCGGCTGCTGGCTACGCTGAAGTGCGTTTATTAAAGAACCCTAGGGTGGGTTGCAACACTGAGTTTTTGAACGGGTTTGGCCGAGTTGCAACACTCCAAACGTCATTTCACATATTTTCAATATTCGTATTGATTCATAACTGTCATTTTGACGTCTCTATACGAACGTTGCGAACCCTGGGCTGAGTTCAGTTTGATCGCCCGCTCACGCCCGGCGATCATGACATCTCTTTTGCACGCGTTGAATTTGTATATGCTATCCTGCTATCAGTGATGAGCGGGCGATCAAACTGAAAGCGGCCAGAGTTGGTGTTGAAAAATTCGACACCGGTATAGCAACACTGCTATTTTTGAACGGTTGGTGTTGCTACCCGTGTTGATTTTTGAACGGGTTTGTGTTGGAACCCAGGTAGGAAACCCAACCCAGTGTGAGATTTTGAACGACTATCTGAAACAAAGCCAATGGAAAACTGCCAAATTAGAACGCGGAAACATCGTTCCATCTCTCTTCCTCCTTAACTGAACACAATATGTTTCTTTTGCCCGCAGACGCTTTAGAACGAGAGCGCGTGACGAAACACAATCAACTCAGAGAGGTGGTCAGCAAAGGTGACATTGCGCAGCTGAAGGCCAAGCTTGCAGCGCTGGGGCAGGAGGCTGGCCTCATCGTGAACCTTACGCCGGGAGGCGCAAACACGTTGCTTTACGTGTAAGTTTAAACTGATTTATTTTGACATAATTTGTTCGTTTCATAATGAGGCCCAGAGCAACCACTTTAAGATTAAGCAGACTTCGGAGAGTAAGTAGGTACAAAAAATAAATATTTTTCATTAGCCTTACAACAACACCATATAATAAGGACTACATATTCTCAAAATCGTGTCAGAGGTGTTTCCGGGTTGGGACTGTCGCTAGAACACTTGTACAACCACCTTCCGCCGATTTTTACGTCCCAACGTTACAACGTTATAGCATATCGCCGTACTTCCAAACGCATGTCCTGCGGGACTCAAACCTATGCCCTTCGGGTAAGAGACGTTCGATTCACTAGATCACTTATGTATCCATCCATCCATGCATCAGATTGCATTGGCCTTTCCAAGATTCCGCCACTCTTGGTGGTCCTCCTGGAAGAAATGTCCATACTCACACACGCTGGACAGGTGGGTTGGCGAGCGCGGTGCCGAAACCCCTGCACCAGGCCCGGCAATTGGGGATGGATATACCGCCATCCTTCGGTCCCAGGCAATGGTGGGCCGCCTGGTTTTGCCTGAGAGCTGTTCTCTTACTCTCCTCTAAATAACTTCGGGAGGATTTGCGAGTAAGGTGGTGGTACCTCCACAGTCGAGCCCGGCACCAGCTCTACCACCTCCCATTTTGAAATAAACATTTGAATGTGTATTTAATTGTCTTCACAATAATAATCCGCTCTTGTTCCATTACAGCGCCGCAGAATCAGGGCTCACGTCGTCCGTCGCGGCGCTTCTGGAAGCCGGCGCCGACGGGCGGGCACATCCGGTCACAAAGTACTGCCCGCTCTACATCGCGGGTTACAGAGGACACGTAGACACAGCCAGCTTACTGCTGCGGCACTTCCCGCAAGCTGCTCAGGTGGGGTTGTATTTCACTTTACCATAGATGACCACGTGCGAGTCGGACGAAGGGTTCCGTACCACACAATACGAGTAAGGAACCCTAAAAACATGGTAAATAACAATAATAGACATGTCAAAATGGTAGCGCCTGATAAAACGGCACCGTCTGCATACGGAACCCTACTTTTTATTATTTTTTATTTTACTTTAGAGTATTTTCTACAATCTGACTATATTTGAAATTTTTATGTATTATCGTCTTAAAGTGAGAGCCAAAAGCAATCTTTAAATAATGTAACTTTTTTCAGGTTTCTTGTATGGGGATTAATTACCCTCGTTTTTTATTTTTTTATTTGCCATGATAGAGGCCATAGTAAAGTAACACGTATTCTGTGAAAATTTAAACTTCCTACTTATAACGGTTGGAGCTGTAGACCCCTGTGACAGACGGACGGACAAGCAGACAGCGGAGGCTTAGTAAACATGGTTCCGTTTGGCACCTTTCGGGTACGGAACCCTAAAAATCTGTTGTTTCATACATTCTGGTTGAGTAGGTATTGAACTCTTCTAAAGAACAGCAGATTTTTTTTTCGGGATTTGAGCATTTGCACTCGTTAAAGTTGTCCATATTCAAAGAAAAAGGTTATCAAATTAACAATTTAGATATTACAGCGTGAGAATTTTGAATTGGCGTGTAAATAATGCAACTTTTTTGAGGTTTCTTATACATTTAATTTTTTTTATTATTATTTGTAGTGATAGAAGCTGTAGTAACACGTATTCTGTGAGAATTTCAACAGTCTACAGACAGACAGACAACGAGAGCTTGGTAGGTAATAGGGGTCTCGAACTAGCTGGCTTAAGGCTGCGTATAAGGTCAGATTGAGCACCTCATTTTGCATCAATCAGAACTAACCTCTACGACCTTTCCTTTTAGTTTAAAATAGCGCGCTCTCAGCCGTGGCTGTTACGACCACCAAGAAACACGCGCCCACAAAAATCTGCGTTTTTATTTAATAACTCTGCTTCTAGATGCAATTTTTAAGATATTCTAAGATGAGCCGACGATGTCATTTGTTTACTTATTTTTACTAAAAATTTGAAGACTATGATTTAAGGAAGGTCCTTTAACACTCAAAAAACATGAAATTTAGAGGTAACTTCGTAATTTTTTTCTATCGAGCGAACTTAAAAATTTTGGGTTTTTTCTAAGATCAGCCATATAGTCTACTGTCTATATTATTTTTACTATACCGATTAACCAAGTTACACAAAAGGATATGCTCATTTGAAGTTGGGCACCTAGTCTTATACGGACCCTTAAGCTTCACACTGTACCAATCCACACATTAATGCCCCCAGCAAGAAACAGTGGAGAAATGGCTGCCACTGCACGCGGCTTGCATCGGCGGTCATCCGACCCTGGTCAGCCTTCTGCTGGAGTACCCATACCCCGAACCTATGCTGAGCGTCTACACGTGAGTAACTGTGTTCTGTTTATTACTAGTCTTTGCCCACCCGAGTTTCTTCAATCTTTGCCCATTGACCTCTCATAGACAACTAGACTTACAATCTCGCTCAAAAAGTGTCCACGATGCATTTGGTCACCGCTATGGGGTGACAAATTCGAATGACGATTTCGTACAACTGTCATTGCATCTTATGTTAACGACATAAAGTCTTAATTTGGTTGAACCATTTTGCCTACTATGCACGTCGCCGTTCGGACACTTTCTGACGAACTTTTCTAGTTGTTTGTGAGAGGTCTGTCTCTGCCCCGTTTTTAGGGTTCCGTACCTAAAGGGGAAAAAACGGAGCCCTTACAGGATCACTTTGTTGTCCGTCTGTCTGTCAAAACTCTTTATCTCGGGAACGCGTGAAGGTATCGAGTTGAAATTAAAACCATATACTCAGGTTTACCGTCCGTAGAAGCTGTGAAAAAATCAAACTTTTAAGTTAACGTGAAAAAAAGATAGGGCCGTTTATGCCGCAAAAAACGTATATTTCGACACTCTAAAGGGAATCAAAATTTATAGGGTATTTTCCGTTGACCTAAAACTATGAAATTTGGCAAGTAATACCGTTTACCGTAATACCTTCTTGTGTCTGTTTGTAAAATTATTTCATTTTTATGTATCTGTTTCATCATTGTCTAAGATTTTTGTAATTATCATTAGTGTGGTGGCTTGAAATAAATTTCAAAATCAAATATTTATTTTATTAATAATAAAGAATACACAGAGATTAAATAATTACAAAATATAACAAAAAAAAGCAATGCTGCTAAATAGAAAGATTATCTAATCTAAATACGCTTGACTGGTGGCCCTCGCAACTAAGCCGGGAGGGCTTGATTCGTGAGGGCCTGTGTTAGTGTAATTGCTTACTTACTTACTTACTTTTATACGACAAGTATAGGGAAAAATCTGAAAACTATACATTTGTAATTAAATCATAAAAAATATAGTCTTTAACGGAAGTTCCGTAACGGAAATCCTAAATCTGAAAACTATACATTTGTAATAAAATCATAAAAAATATAGTCTTTAACGGAAGTTCCGTTACGGAAATCCTAAATCTGAAAACTATACATTTGTAATTAAATCATAAAAAATATAGTCTTTAACGGAAGTTCTGTTACGGAAATCCTAAATCTGAAAACTATACATTTGTAATTAAATCATAAAAAATATAGTCTTTAAAGGAAATTCCGTTACGGAAATCCTAAATCTGAAAACTATACATTTGTAATGAAATCATAAAAATATAGTCTTTAACGGAAGTTCCGTTACGGAAATCCTAAATCTGAAAACTATACATTTGTAATTAAATCATAAAAATATAGTCTTTAACGGAGGTTCCGTTACGGAAATCCTAAATCTGAAAGCTATACATTTGTAATTAAATCATAAAAATATAGTCTTTAACGGAGGTTCCGTTACGGAAATCCTAAATCTGAAAACTATACATTTGTAATTAAATCATAAAAATATAGTCTTTAACGGAAGTTCCGTAACGGAAATCCTAAATCTGAAAACTATACATTTGTAATAAAATCATAAAAAATATAGTCTTTAACGGAAGTTCCGTTACGGAAATCCTAAATCTGAAAACTATACATTTGTAATTAAATCATAAAAAATATAGTCTTTAACGGAAGTTCTGTTACGGAAATCCTAAATCTGAAAACTATACATTTGTAATTAAATCATAAAAATATAGTCTTTAACGGAGGTTCCGTTACGGAAATCCTAAATCTGAAAACTATACATTTGTAATTAAATCATAAAAATATAGTCTTTAACGGAAGTTCCGTAACGGAACCCTCGGTGGACGAGTCCGTCTAGCACTTGTCCGGTATTTTCGGTTTGGTATAGCTTATGTATGCCTAAGCCGTATGTGTTGGGCCTTATTGTCTAACTTCGACATCCATTGCAATCGCCTTAAAACACACCGTGATTGGCTAGAAATTACATGACACATTATGTTTAGCCAATTACGACACCTTTGATGGCTATACCGATAGATATTTAAGTTAATGAAATAAGACAGGGTTCGGACTTGATTTCGACTTATTGCTTTTACCCACGGTAAGTTGGTTACAAATGCGCAGAGAGGTCAAAAACCTCACGTATTAAGGTGGTAACGGAGGATCTCGGTGCAAAATGCACATCATAATATTGTTTTCTTTACTTTTGAATAACAGTATGCAATAAATGCGTTTTATGTGTATTTGCGAAAACAGCAGTATTATTATAGTTATCCAAGGAGTTAGTACGGTTTTAACGCAACCTCCTTTCCAAAAAATCAAATTTCCAAAATCCAAAAATCCACGGTAAACACCATTGACATACCAATCCATGGACCTAGGGTCTAGTATAAAATTTAGCCAAAAAAGTATCCTTAGTGAAGTGTCATTTTAATTTGAATCGTATATCATTGCTGCACGGCTTAATTTTGATTGACGTGTGATTGACACCCTTTTTTGACTCTCTTTTGGTTCGTACACTTTTGAGCACAGACCCGATGTCCATTTTGGTGGTAAGTCAATGGTAAACACGCTTTGAAGTTTAAAAAACAAAGTTAAGTTGTCCGCTTTGCACCGAGCGATTGATTTATTTTATTTATTTATCAAAAATTTGCACAGCATTACAGAATAATCCAATTCGCTGTACAATTAAAAAGTTAAAAGAAAGTTAACTAATCTACAAAAATTATTGATGTTGCTCCCCTTTTCTTACAGCACTATTATAGTTATCCAAGGAGTTACTATGGCTCTAACGCATTCTCCTTTTCAAAACATCAAGTTTCTAGGCTCTATAGGCTTTTGCGAATAGAGTTGGTATTTCGCTTGCTTGTTTGAGATTACTATTGACCGTTCTACGTTACGACAGGGATTAAACGGTACAGCGATATAGGATACACTCAGCGCCATCTGTGGTGCTGAACTTGTGTTAAAAAAGTGTGGCTTTGAAATACAAACATGTTTCGCTCGCGAAAAATCCTGTATGATAAAATTTGTACCTCAAAGAAGTATCCAGTGGTCCTTTTGAAAATTGTAAATAATTTAAAAATCTTGTTCCAATTTATCCTGTGTGTTTATTTTAATTGTTGTTGTTACGTAAACAAAGAACTTTTTTTTTCCTATTTCTAGGGACGCCAGCGGCACGCGGCGGTACCGCGCGGCGTTCGACGTAAACGCGCGGGACGTCAGCGGTCAAACGGCGTTATATGTGGCGTGCACGCTCGGAAACGCGGCGTTAGTCGAAACGCTGCTCTCTCACAGCGTGCCCAGTTGGAAAGCTAGTCAGGTAAACGCTGCAAATATTGACCTTAAACCTTAATTTCGTGTGTATATATTTTTTTTCTCTGATGGATTTTCTGAGGTACATATATTTTTTTTTTTATTAATGCAGTATCTGATAGGAATCTTGTTGCTTGTTGCTGGTAACCGGTTGGTTTTTATGGGATGCATATTATTTTTTATTTTTTATTTTGTTGTCTGGTTGTCGGAGTAGGCTGAGGCCTGGCGTAGGCTTGTTTCTGTCATTATTTTATCCAGGTTACATTACAGTCATCAGGGCTTTGCTTCTCAAGGTTTCCTTATTTCGTACATTGATTTTAAAATGAGTAGCTACAATGCCGTTGCTTTTGCATTTCGTTCACTCAGTGGAGGCAACAAAAATCTACAAGTACATCGGCGACCCACCCGGGCGGACCATTCACTGGGTTAAAAAGGGATAGAGCTACACGATATAAAGAGAGGCGCCTCGTAGGTGAGTACAATTTAAGCCACGCAGCGCTGTGCGAGCTGAATTGCACTTTATTGCCGCGTGGTGAGAGTAGCTTTTTATTCATGTGTCTTTGAAGAGTGTATCTTCTGTATTAGGTACTTTATTTCTTCTGTGACTTCATGAAATATGGATATTGGAAGGGTAGGGGCTAATATCGGACTAGCGCACCCTTACAGAAGGTACTCGTGATCCGCACGCGACGACCGAGCGATACCACGAGTCCAGATGCCTTGGCAAGATAATAGTGGAAAGAATTATTGTTTTATGTTAGTAATATTGTTTAATATAATATAAATGTTACACTATTAAAAGAGGATATAACATGTTATGTTATAAATAAATTGTTGTGTTATTGTTCGTGAGCGGCACGAAACCAACTCACTTTTGTACATGAATTTAGAACTTGCTTAATTATCGTCTTCCGTATGGCACTAGAAATTGGCCTCAATACTAGTGGATGCCGTGTAAGCAACCTTGACTTAAGTAAACTTAATAACTTTATTAGGAAATATTAATTGTGTTAAGATAATAAATGTATGGACAAAGTCCGTACACATATTTTATCGTCATTTTAATGTGCAGGACGAAGAAGACCAACAAGGATCTACGCCGACGCCAGTAGTCAGCCCCAATAGGGCCGGCATCTCGCTCGGCATCCACGCCATCGTCAGTCGGCTGACGCGCCAAAACACTAGTAAACATGTGAGTTTATGTGGTTTTATTTAATGGTCGCACTCTATTTATACCCTGTATTAATAATTCTAGGGGAGATATGTATCGTTAACTGATCAAATTCCAGAAGAAGAAAATTTTTTTGATCAAGTAATTTTTTTCACTTCCCAGTACAGTGGTTCAATCAGCTGACTAAATTTCTATGAAAAGGAAAAAAAAGTTTGCGCAAAAAATGTTTTTTTCCGTCTAGAATGTTCTATCATCTCTTAAATATTTTTCTTATCTTTTATATATTTTTTATTTTTACAATTTACGCGGGTACAAGCAACAAAAATACTAAAATAGTAAGTTGTATAATGATTTATAGTGAAATATTTCACTTTGAATATTCTAAAACAGATTCTAAGTGTCTAACATGTTGAAACAAATTATTGGAACCTCGGTAGCTCAGTTGGCAGAGCTCTTGCCTTATAAGCAGGAGATTACGGGTCCAAATACTAGCCCGAGGATTTTTTCAAAATATCTGTCTTAGAATACCTTTCTAATTGACTTTTCTGTTTTGTAATGCACCCTAATAATCCATCCCATCCATCAGCCTGTTTCGTCCACTGCTGAACATAGGCCTTTCCAAGATTTCACCACTCTTGGCGGTTCTCCTGGAAGAAATGCCCATACTCACACACGCTGGACAGGTGGGTTGGTGAGTGCGGTGCCGAAACCCTTTCACCAGTGACGCCGCTGCCCATCACCAGTCTGTTTTATATAAGGCCCGGCAATTGGGGATGGATATACCGCCATCCATCGGTCCCAGGCAATGGTGGGCCGCCTGGTTTTGCCTGAGAGCTGTTCTCTTACTCTCCCCCGAATAACTTCGCTCGGTTTCCGAGTAAGATGGTGGTACCTCCACAGTCGAGCCCGGCATCAGCTCTACCACCTATTAATAATACCTTACATACATTTGTGAATAGTTTAGTTCTAAATATTTATTTATTTATTATAATTACTACGGGCGAACCCAGTGGCGTAGCGTGCCATTTTGGCGCCTGGGGCGGGAGACCCACTTTGCCGCCCCCATTCTATAGGTGCTTAATTAAAATTAAATTGCACAGGCAATGAGATACTTTTTATTGAAGAAAAAATTGGATGAGCGGTTTTACAAGCGGATTCTACGAGCCTTATGAGCAGCGAAGTCAGAAATAACTTTGTCAAAATCAATATTAGCAGCCAATTCTTGTTCAATCGACAATATAGCCAAGTTTGATAATCTAGCGGAGCTCATAGTAGATCTGAGGTAATTTTTTATTAGCTTCAACTTCGAAAAACTTCTCTCACAGCTTGCCACACTAATCGCCAAAGTCAAATATATACGAATCAAGATGACTATATTTGGAACCGAAATTCCGAGATTCAGTTTTTGAATGAACTGGAGGAGCTCCAGTGGTCCTTTACCACTTATATCTTCCTCTGATTCAGAACAGGCAATAAATTGCTGGAGACGCTTCCGCTCCATCTGAAACTCGTCCTTGTCGATGTCTTCTAATACATGGGAAAGATCACACTCGAACTTGCTGTCCAAAAGTTTTGCTGGCATCAAAAATCCGAACTTGTCCGATATTTCTTGAATTTGCTGGAATCGAGTCGTCATTTCTTGAATGATCTTGTCCAATGATGCGAACACCTCTCGACGGATTTCCTGCTCGTGAGACAAAGCTGCATCTGCAGAAGATTCATCGCCATGCATGCGTTTTTTCCTGCAAATTCTTCTCGTTTTGAGTTCGATTCCGAGTTTTTCGCAAAGAGTCTTAGCAAAGTCAATTGCTTCTTGCACTAAACGGTCTCTACTTTCCACTAAGAGGGTTTTCAAAGCGCAGAGTTTCTGAGCACACTTATCCACACTTAGTCCTCGTTGCTGCAGGTAAATCTGTGCGTCATCTACTTCAGGTAGCACTGCAGCCCAAAAGCCAAGAAAAGTTAGGAAGTTAAATGACTGCATGGCTGTCAGGAGAAGACTGGCTCCCGATCTTGTTTCGGAAGTTTGAGATGAATCTGTTAATTGTTCCAGTACCTCAAGAACTCCCTCAAACTTATTTTTAAGCATCTTGACAGCTACATGTCTAGCGCTCCAACGCGTTTCAGTGACTCGTTTCACTGCTTGACCTGTGACGGCAACCAAAGCGTTCCATCTAACAGTTGATGCAGAAAAGAAGGCAAATAGCTTCTCTAGAATTCCAAAAAACGTCACCGAATTCACTGATTCAGAAGCAGCGTGTACCCCAGCCAAGTTTAGTGAGTGGTTTGTGCATGCAACGAATAGAGCTTTCGGATTTAGTGCTTTAATCCGGGCTTGAACTCCATTGTGGATCCCTGACATTGTGGCAGCATTGTCATAAGCCTGTCCTCTCAGATTCTGTATGTCCAGTCCGTCTGATGTTATCTTCGCGATTATATCGTTGCTGAGATCTTCTGCATTTTTTCCTTTTGGTTGGAAGAAGTCAATGAAAGATTCTACCACAGCGACTTTTTCTCCTTCGATATGTACGTATCGCAGAACTTGGCTCATTTGGTCATTGTGGGAGATGTCTGGTGTACTGTCGAAGATTACGCAATAATATTTAGCTTTTTGAATACGACGGATGATGGTGGATCGAACTTGCTGTCCCAGTAAATTTATAAATTCATTCTGGGTTTCTGGAGACAGATATGAAACTGACACTCTTGCTCCCAGCTTTATCTTTGTCAGGTGTTCCATTAGAAGAGGATCGTATTTAGCTAGGAGGTGCACTAACTCTAGAAAGTTCCCGCGATTGCCACTATCATCTCCTCGAATGTCTTCTCGATGTCCTCTGAAGGCCAGATTCTGTTTGGCTAAGAACTGGATAATATTCAGCAACCTGTACAATACATCCCTCCATTTCTTCTCCTCACTTTCGAAAACTTCTTGTTGTTTCTGATCGATGGTTGCTTTACAGTTCAGGCGAACTTCCAACTCCTTCCATTTCAAGAAGCTCTGTTCATGGCCCAGGTTATTTTCATGGTCTCCGATTCTTGGATTTAGCTTCCACCATTTGTTGAATCCTTCTTCAGATGCGAAGTTCGAGCCGGAATTGCCAAACAGCTTGCAAGAAAAACAATACAAAGACTGCTTCAGAGGCGAGTACACCAGCCATGTTCGGAGAACCTTTTCGCCATTAGATAATGGTTTGTAGAACCACTCTTTGGTTAGTTTTCGGGTACCGCCTTTCGTTGAAGTCCCTGAGCGAACAACATCGGCAAATTTGGAATCGATGTGCTGTACTGAGTCAGACCCGCGACGTACTAGAAGCGTTCTGACTTCGTCGGTCATAGGAGAAGGCCAGCAACCTACATCGTCGAGATTCACATCTTTGACTTCGGCAGGAGCAGAAGGCACGATTTCAATTATGTCTTCTTTGGCAACATTCACTTTTTCTGCAGGCTTATGACTAGATGCTTGAGGCACATCTGGTGAGTCGACTTCGTCTTGACCCTGCTCTGTGGTGGGACCAGAACTACTTCCAACTGCGACGCCAGGCACGTCTTCTTCTTGTGCCTGTAAAATAAGTTATGTATTCCCATGAATATTGGCTAGAAGACACGTTCGAATTTCAAATAAGTATTTTAACTATCACAAAACAAAAGTGGTTTTGGTGACGGCGCGGCTAAATGAAAAATTATGTTACCTACCATAAATAATCAAGTGATCAAAAAACAAAGAAAATATTCCTAGACATTTACAAAACATTCCCAATACAAAATTTCATCTTATTTTGTTTAGCGGCTTAGGCTATAGAGCTGACAACTAAAAACAAACGCACATACATACACATTTTGATTTTTTACTTTAGATAAAGAACCTTGCAATTTATTGCGAGCGACCCAGCCAATAAAATGTCTAAAATAACTGGAGTAATTCTAGGCCACACACGATTCTAGATGGAGGAATCATATATCTACTTACACTGGAATCACTTCCGCTGCTGCAGGATGCCACCGAAGACGTTAACGTGGCTTTCGAACCAGAACTAGAACTGAAATATTTCTGTAATGCACCTTGAGACTTTTTCGCATCTGCTGCTTTCTTAGCCCTTTTTTTGCGGAATTCCGCACCGCTTTCTTTGACTCTTTTCATTTTCAAAAACTAATTCAAAGATTGGGTAAAGATCTAAATGTTTAGTTTTAGAAGATTCAATAGTATTTAAAAGATCGAAACACAATCAAAACGACTTTCGTTCCGTATCCAAAACTCTCGCAAAACAAACATACGAGTAATGCGTGATTGCGTAATGGCACTTCACGATGCACTAAAACAAACAAAGTACCTACAAATGAATGCGTAGTACTAATTCAATGAGTGCGAAAGAGAGGCATCGACACGGGCCGACTCGTAAAACAAAAGATTTCAGATTCAGATCAACTCGGTTCGCGCGCGTTGCCTCGCCGGCGCGGCGGGCGGGCGGCGCGGCGTGATGCGATGTTGCCGTTCGTATGTAAACAAACAAACCTTATAAAGAGCTCTGTCAGTAATTTAGCAATTTTTCTTTTAAATAAATTTTAAAAAATCCTTTGTGCGCAAAATTTTATATAAAAATGGAAAATTATACTGTGTAATGAAATGAATGAATCATAGATCAGATCTCAACCCGCTTCAACGGCGACATTTTGCCGCCCCCCGCGGGCTGCCGCCCGGGGCGGGCCGCCCCCTCCGCCCCACCCACGCTACGCCACTGGGCGAACCCAATTACAGCAATTATTTAATACTTATTACTAAATGAAAGTTTAGTTTACATAATTAAACTTAACTTATGGCATAAGCTTATATAGTGAAACCGGTTAGTATTAAATATTATCTATGGAAAAGTGTTTTTTCATCACAACAATGTTTGATAAATTCCACCAAGAACCGACAATCTCAACTATCAACTTCCTTAACTTATGGCCATGCAATAACTAATAAACTTATAAATATGTTCCAGGATGAGACAGAGACCGTGAAGCCGGTGCAGGTGGAGGCGGGACGCTCGGGGGACAGCTGCCTGGCGGCGGCGACGCGCGGGGGGCACGTGCGCGTCGCCAAGCTGCTACTGGCCGCCGGGGCTGACCCCGACGCGCCCGCCATCAAACCTGACAAGGTAATGTCATACTTATTGACTCTACCATAGATATTATATCGCCACGACTCCCAAATGTTCATCATATATAAATTTCTAAAGGGCTATCGAAAGATGAGGCCGAGTTTTTTTTTAATAGCTGGCAACCCCAATAGTAATAATAGCAGCTGGTCAGCTTCATTAAAAAAGAACACAGACAAAAAGTTTCCATTAGTCAAACGTTTCTTCGAGAGACAAAGTTTATCTATTCGTCATCTATGCTATTGTAGGGCCACTAGCAACTGAGCGTCGTGGCAATAAAACCAGCTGTAATAACAAAGTAACAAACGATTTTTATTTCCAAATAAATCTATGGATAGCAAGAAGACGCCGTTAAACGTATCACTGGCGCCTCGCCATAAGCCCTGCGAGTGCGAGCGAGAGGTCCGATAATAGTAGATTATGCATTATAGGAATAAAGCAGTGTCTTACGTCGCGGGCGGCATATTGAACCTTGAGCGTAGAGTTATACCGGGTGTAAATAGCCTTCTACCATTAAATGAAACCACATATACTACCGACCCTACTCAACCACTTTTCTCAAGAGTCATACCCGCGGACACCTTTAGTTTAGGAAATAATTGAGTTCCAGACAAAAACGCGTGAACCCTAACGCACCGACATACGGGCGAGTTTAGAGAGAGCGTCGTCCGTGAAACCTGAAGCTGTTCGAGGTCGACGCTCTATCTAAAGCAGTCTATTTACACCCGGTATAGAGTCCTGAGTGAAGCAAGGGGTTGGAGCTGCCCAAGACGAAGACAGGCTTTATTCCAGAGGAGCATACTCTACTTTTCACACCTGCGAGACGATAAAAAGCGAGGGCTCCATAATAATTGCAATAAAATTTACTGACAATCACAGGACCAAACACCGTCTTTTGTTTCAGATTCCTTGTAAACGCACCTTTTTCTTTTTTTTTTGAGTTCTGCTTGTGGTGACCTCTTTATGCCATACGGGCATTTTTTTACTTAGAGTTTTCGACGAGTTTCCACGCGGATTTGACGTTCCATATTCAAATCACTTTATTCCTTATGGAGTTTCATACAACTTTATATCCCTTAAGAGATAATGCTTTACTTTATGTTGAGGTTGCATGATATGTAATTGGACCTTGCAGGAGAAAACCAACTGGAGTGGAGCCGCGCACTAATATCCAAAAAAGTCTGTAATTGTCTGTAATTTTCGGCGAGGCAGCGTCGCGATGCACGCACACTACAAAATACTCAAACACTAGCTTAAACTATACGCACACAATCACATTCACACACAGGGACATCTATCGTTTTTGTATAACCGGTATGACCGCCGGGCTCATACCTTTGGCAGAGGGGTTCGCCTGTTAATGGCCTGTCCAGTTGGTTGGTTCGTCGGAGATTTGGACATTGTCGAGCAGGTGGTGTGAAAAAATGATTTATTGCCCCGACGCTCGGTTGATAATGGCCCTATTATTAGCTATGCAGGTTTACTTCACTGTTTTCTTTCACCGTCACCGATTGGTACATAAATTCCGATAAAATCATTGGTGCATCCCCGACCAGGGTCTCAATAACGTCTGTTTAACCCCAGCAGGTGCTCTCGGAGTTGGACCGCGAGTCTCGACGTCGGGGCCGGAGCTCGTCGGCTCTCCCTGGACGCAGCTCGACGTCGCCTTCCCCTTGCAGGGCTGCCAACTACAGCAGCAGTGACCGTGAGTTACCCTATCCGATCTATCCCATTCTTTGAATCTAATCCATCAGCCAATACAGCTCCTAGATTATGTATCTTTGAGTCGGTTGCCAACTGGTTGCCACACATCGGAAATAGATATAATATCGAATTCCGACTATTTAAGGACGACTTTAAAACACTAGACTGGAATGGGCGACGAATAAACGTAAACGGAGAGTACATTTCACATCTTCGCCTTGCCGCTGACATCGTGATAATAACGGAATCGCTGCAGGCAGGGTTGAAAAAAAACAGTTTTTTTTTAATGATTAAAACATCCTGCTTAAAACAAAATTAAAAAAAAACATGTTTGAAACAAATATTTACCTACTGATGTTTTTTTTGCGGCTGTTTTAAACATGTTTAAAACATTTTTTGGGCATCGTATAGGTAACTTATGTAGGTATATGTAAAATTAATAAAAAGCGTTTTTTAAATGTTATCAATTACCATAATCTAATCATGTATTGAGTGAAAAATAATAAGTGCTTTCCCAACAAACACGAAACGTAGAAATGCTTGAAAATAAAAGTACTCACCGACACCGCCCGTTCTCGTCTTTATGTTTGGGGAAACCCCCGCCAGTAAAGGAATTCTAACCGCACCGATTAATAGAAAAAAGGATGCGTTAAAAAAAAGAGTAATAACAACGACACGTTCGATATAGGGAAAAAAATATAAATTATATGCTAAAAAACAGTGTTTATATACGAGTGTTTTGTGTTTTAAACACTTTGAAAACAATTTGTTTTAAACAGTGTTTTACACAAGGATGTTTTTTTCTCGGTGTTTTAAACACTGTTTTAAACACTTGTTTTAAACATTTGTTTTAAACAATATCAACCCTGGCTGCAGGAACCGGAGAAAATGCTGCGCAGCGTAAGCGATTCTCCCCAACGCTTAGGCTTGCGGGTGAATTTGGATAAAACTAAGATCATGTCCAACTGTCACATCATCCATGAGCCACTAACCGTCGACAATGTCAGCATCGAAGTTGTTAAAAAGTACGTTTATCTGTGTCAAGTTATACAGCTAGTTGAAAACAACTTCGACGCCGAAGCTGACAGAAGAATATGCTTGGGTTGGGCAGCATTCGGAAAATTGCGTCACATATACGTCGTCAATACCGCAGTGCTTAAAAGCTAAGACGTACAACCAGTGCGTCCTTCCTGTGATGACGTTTCGCAAATAACCTACTTCCCTTCCCATCCATTCATCCAATTTAAGAGCTACACTCTTGTCGATGGAGTAACTGACACTCGTCTATAATCTCCGTCATCGATTTAACATCTTGTTACGACACTGCATGAACTTTTTCCTTCGATGGTTCAAAGTAATTTCGTCTAGGTGTTCATCCGATATTTTCTATTTTAGCTTACATAATACGATTTTTTTCCATATTGCTTATTATTATAACGATGAATGTTACTTTGTTTATTCATTCTCCTTCCCTAGGCGATACGACATGGACGCCTCTCGCCATTGCAGCCCGCGCCAAGAATATGCAACTACTGGACCTGTTGATATCTCACGGCGCCACCGACCCGCAATGTAGCGCGCTGCGGGAGTGCGCTAGACATGGGCTCGAGAGCGCCGTGGCCAGGCTGCTCGCTACCAAGGTAATACAAGATCTGTTGATATCTCACGGCGCCACCGACCCGCAATGTAGCGCGCTGCGGGAGTGCGCTAGACATGGGCACGAGAGCGCCGTGGCCAGGCAGCTCGCTACCAAGGTAATACAAGATCTGTTGATATCTCACGGCGCCACCGACCCGCAATGTAGCGCGCTGCGGGAGTGCGCTAGACATGGGCTCGAGAGCGCCGTGGCCAGGCTGCTCGCTACCAATGTAATACAAGATCTGTTGATATCTCACGGCGCCACCGACCCGCAATGTAGCGCGCTGCGGGAGTGCGCTAGACATGGGCCCGATAGCGCCGTGGCCAGGCTGCTCGCTACCAAGGTAATACAAGATCTGTTGATATCTCACGGCGCCACCGACCCGCAATGTAGCGCGCTGCGGGAGTGCGCTAGACATGGGCACAAGAGCGCCGTGGCCAGGCAGCTCGCTACCAAGGTAATACAAGATCTGTTGATATCTCACGGCGCCACCGACCCGCAATGTAGCGCGCTGCGGGAGTGCGCTAGACATGGGCTCGAGAGCGCCGTGGCCAGGCTGCTCGCTACCAAGGTAATACAAGATCTGTTGATATCTCACGGCGCCACCGACCCGCAATGTAGCGCGCTGCGGGAGTGCGCTAGACATGGGCTCGAGAGCGCCGTGGCCAGGCAGCTCGCTACCAAGGTAATACAAGATCTTTTAATATCTCACGGCGCCACCGACCCGCAATGTAGCGCGCTGCGGGAGTGCGCTAGACATGGGCTCGAGAGCGCCGTGGCCAGGCTGCTCGCTACCAAGGTAATACAAGATCTGTTGATATCTCACGGCGCCACCGACCCGCAATGTAGCGCGCTGCGGGAGTGCGCTAGACATGGGCTCGAGAGCGCCGTGGCCAGGCTGCTCGCTACCAAGGTAATACAAGATCTGTTGATATCTCACGGCGCCACCGACCCGCAATGTAGCGCGCTGCGGGAGTGCGCTAGACATGGGCACGAGAGCGCCGTGGCCAGGCAGCTCGCTACCAAGGTAATACAAGATCTGTTGATATCTCACGGCGCCACCGACCCGCAATGTAGCGCGCTGCGGGAGTGCGCTAGACATGGGCTCGAGAGCGCCGTGGCCAGGCTGCTCGCTACCAAGGTAATACAAGATCTGTTGATATCTCACGGCGCCACCGACCCGCAATGTAGCGCGCTGCGGGAGTGCGCTAGACATGGGCACGAGAGCGCCGTGGCCAGGCAGCTCGCTACCAAGGTAATACAAGATCTGTTGATATCTCTCGGCGCCACCGACTCGCAATGTAGCGCGCTGCGGGAGTGCGCTAGACATCGGCTCGAGAGCGCCGTGGCCAGGCTGCTCGCTACCAAGGTAATACAAGATCTGTTGATATCTCACGGCGCCACCGACCCGCAATGTAGCGCGCTGCGGGAGTGCGCTAGACATGGGCTCGAGAGCGCCGTGGCCAGGCTGCTCGCTACCAAGGTAATACAAGATCTGTTGATATCTCACGGCGCCACCGACCCGCAATGTAGCGCGCTGCGGGAGTGCGCTAGACATGGGCTCGAGAGCGCCGTGGCCAGGCAGCTCGCTACCAAGGTAATACAAGATCTGTTGATATCTCACGGCGCCACCGACCCGCAATGTAGCGCGCTGCGGGAGTGCGCTAGACATGGGCACGAGAGCGCCGTGGCCAGGCAGCTCGCTACCAAGGTAATACAAGATCTGTTGATATCTCACGGCGCCACCGACCCGCAATGTAGCGCGCTGCGGGAGTGCGCTAGACATGGGCTCGAGAGCGCCGTGGCCAGGCTGCTCGCTACCAAGGTAATACAAGATCTGTTGATATCTCACGGCGCCACCGACCCGCAATGTAGCGCGCTGCGGGAGTGCGCTAGACATGGGCACGAGAGCGCCGTGGCCAGGCAGCTCGCTACCAAGGTAATACAAGATCTGTTGATATCTCACGGCGCCACCGACCCGCAATGTAGCGCGCTGCGGGAATGCGCTAGACATGGGCTCGAGAGCGCCGTGGCCAGGCTGCTCGCTACCAAGGTAATACAAAATCTGTTGTTATCTCACGTCACGTACAATTCTCAATTATGATGTATTATTTCTTTTTAGTAATCAAAGAAACCAACGTTAAAATTAACTGTGCTTCAAAACAATACAACATACAGTCGGTCTATATTTGTAATAAAGTCAATAAACAACTTAATATTTACCCTAAAACTCTCACAGAATGTAAAATACTAGTTATCAACTGGATCAAACAATATAATTACAAAGAAACTGAAGAATTGATGGCGATTCCCGAGTAATAACCATGCATTATTGTTCTTATATATATGTACATAGGGATGTGTTCTAAATGATTAACATAAGCTACCGCATACACACTCTCTCTCACACACCCACACACACACTACATGCACACACCCTCACCCTCTCTCTCTCCCACACAAATATCTTACATACATCCACACACACGCATAATCCCAAACTAAACATTTTAAATTATGTTAGTTTCCTTTTAAGTAATTTAATTAATTCTTTTTAACTATAATTTTAAATACTGTAACCAAACCATTGGCGGAAGTGCGTGGTAACCCTGTTACAGGTTTGTGTAAGCTTACTAGGGTTATCCCAGCGCATTATGTAAAGTCTTTATGTTACAGAAATAACTTATTTCATCTTGATTTTTTTAATTTTCATTATTATATAAATATTTTGTTTGCAGGCGTTCCCCGATCCAGATTTCAAGATCAACAAAACCGTGGTGTCGGACACTGTGTTCGGCCGCGAGGGGGACTCCATGCTGACATACAACGCTCTGTGCCCGACCACGCCCGTCACTCTCAACTGGAGGGAGCTGCGCTGTCAGCTCGCCAAGATACGGTGACTATCTGTGACATTCATTTGCTAGGCTCATAGAGTTCCGATAAATATGTTTTTTTCTTTGGCCTCTCGTCTTTTAATTCTCCTAAACGTACGTCGTACTTCTGTGTAAAATATATTGGCTCTATCGTCCTTTGCTCTGCTTCAGATATTTTTGGTTATCAATTTGTGTTTAACGGCTTTACAGTTGTATTTCAAAAATCAGATTTAAAAAAAATACCAAGTCTCTACATGAATCTCCGAAGGAGTGCGTCTCTTTCACACACGCACTCCTACAAACACGTTTCACCAACGATTCAGCGTTCCAGCACAAAATAACTACGTACAGAAGACTCCATACAATCAGCGATTCCGAGCGTACGCACACATAGACGCGTACGTACGACGATCTCGGTAGACTCTTGCGTCTATGTGTGCGTGCGCCCGGAATCGCTGCTTGTGGAATAGGCGGTTTTAAGGTGTGTTCGATTTTATGCTTACGCACAACCGATCAGGTGACATGCAAGCGGCGCGCGGCGACGATTTCCTAATTTCAACAAACCAGTGCATCAACAGATTCCGTCGCGACCGGCTGCATTCACATAACATCAACATTTAAACATTTTCTCGTATAATCACATTCAATTTAATAAAACTTCTTAGTTAACAATAATCTGGAGTTTAAATAACATCTACAACAGACACTAATTCGTTCCCGAGGCAAGGTGTTTCGTGTTTTACTTACAAACGCCTGTTTTTAAATCAATTTCCGGGCCTTACAAACATGGATAAAAAATTCAAAATAATATATGTGCTTCTTCATGTCTTTATTGAAATTATTGTGAGATTTTTTGAGCAATTTGTTTAACTTTACTGCATAGAAATTATTAGGAAACATGTAGACAATTTTTAGCTAAAAACAATAAGTATTGTTTTGCAAAGAACGATAATATATCAAGTGAAACGATTTAGTATTGTCTAGTTTTTTATGGAAATAGTATTTGTGAAAAAGTTAAAATAAACATTGAAAAAATGGCGAGTTTTCCGAGCGGCCCTCTCCCACTGAGCAGGATAGACAAGTGAAAAATAAAAGCGTTGGAGCAGGGCAGATTCCTTTGAATACTCTCGCCTTAATTGACATTGCTGTAATGTTCGTTCCAGAATGAAGTGGATACGTGAGGCGGCGCTCCGAGTGAACCCTAAACTGGGCAGCGAACACGCGGCGCTACACGCCATAACCAGGATCGACATCTCCAATAACGAACTGAGGGTTCTGCCGTCCGAGCTGTTCACTCTACTGAGTCTGAGGTGAGTTCCACTGAACCCTAAACTGGGCAGCGAACACGCGGCGCTGCACGCCATAACCAGGATCGACATCTCCAATAACGAACTGAAGGTTCTGCCGTCCGAGCTGTTCACTCTACTGAGTCTGAGGTGAGTTCCACTGAACCCTAAACTGGGCAGCGAACACACGGCGCTGCACGCCATAACCAGGATCGACATCTCCAATAACGAACTGAAGGTTCTGCCGTCCGAGCTGTTCACTCTACTGAGTCTGAGGTGAGTTCCACTGAACCCTAAACTGGGCAGCGAACACACGGCGCTGCACGCCATAACCAGGATCGACATCTCCAATAACGAACTGAAGGTTCTGCCGTCCGAGCTGTTCACTCTACTGAGTCTGAGGTGAGTTCCACTGAACCCTAAACTGGGCAGCGAACACACGGCGCTGCACGCCATAACCAGGATCGACAAAACCGTTCGAAATCCGAAAACCGTTTCGAGAAATAGCTTTGCTTAACTGTTTTTAGTATACAGATTTAAAATATGCGTGCATTATCTTTTAAGTGATGTAATCCTTACACATATACATGGTATATTTTTTTACTTAAAACAGCCCATAATATGACAAGGATCCGACCATTCAACCTAATATGATGATGTTACTTCCTGTAAATACTAAAACACAAGTAAACTCAAATCTTTATCGGCACGCTGCGTTTCTTGTCTCATTAAAATTTCATGTTTTATTGTAATTTTGATCTATTTATTCCAAAAAGCAGACAAAAATTTCATATTGAAGTTTGAAAAACCACCGAATTGAGAAATCATCGTTACTTCAGTTTTTGGATGACAAAAAAGCAGTGGTAGTTCTGGGTTAGAACGCTGGCCTCTCAATCTTGAGACCCAAGTTCGATCCCCGGTTGGGCATGCATCAATTAGTATTTCAGGATTTATGTGCATAGTATTGTGTTCTTACCTAATACTTACCACTTGATGAACGGTGAAGGAAAACATCGTTAGGAAACCTGCATGCCCTAAAAAGCGTGTATTTGTGCCCGAAGTACGGCGACAGGGCTCACCGACCATCACGTTGGGACGTCGGTGAAACGCGGGTGTACCGAGTGTGGACTGTGACTTGCATTTCACAGCTCACACTCAGAACGCCTCTGACACCCCCCGGGATTCATGTCGTGACGATATATTATAATAGTATTATTATTAAAATGAATTTCTTTCAGATACCTAAACGCAGCTCAGAACAAACTGGAGCGCCTCCCGTCACCTACGGAACCGTTCGAAGAGGAACCGGAGTTGAACACTATAAAGGGTCGGCGCGGGAGACGACACGCAAAGAAACTGAGGCCCCCTGTATACAGCGCTCCAGTGTTACAAGACTTGTATCTGCAGGTCTGTTATTTCAAACCTAATGATTGAAGCATATATACGTATATCATTGCGTAGCGGTATAGAAAAACAGAAAATTAAAACTGGACGTGAGGAGCTCTGATTCGGGATTTGAACCCGGTATCTCTCGCTAACTGGTCGATTGCTCTACCAACTGAGCTGTCCATTTCTCTGTTGGTATTCGAGAAGACGGGATATTCTTCTTTTTTTAAAAACAGGACACGGCCAAAATTATACCTGAAAAATCGTCCAACTGCGTGTCGGGTCATGCGCAATGTGGGGTTCCGTAGTTGCCCGGTACATATAAGTTGGTCTACTAAAACAGACCGCGCCAAACTTCTAGTCCCGTACATTAGAGGGGACCAAAAGTTTGGCGCGACCTGTACTCGTAAACCTGTAAAGCCTACTTAGCTGTGATAGTTTTCCTTTTAAATTCATTATATAATATTTACTACTTCTGTGAATTTTTTCACATTTCTATAAATAATGGGGGGGCGCTCCACTCTAACAAAAATTTTCACTTTAAAGCCAACGGATCTCTAAATCGAAAAATGGTTTTTACACCCCCACAATGTTTTTAAACGACCTATCCAACAATACCCCACACTACGGGATAGACGAGAAAAAAAATCATCCCCAGTTTACGTGTATGAGAGGTACCATTAAAAAATTTTTTTTTCGAGATTTTATTTTACCATTTTGTCGGCGTGATTAATATTTATATTCGTGCCAAATTACAGCTTTATAGTACTAATAGTCTCTGAGCTAAGCCGCGGATAGACGGACTTGGCGAAACTAAGACTTGTCAGACTACGGAACCCTAAAAACCGGACAGTTGGTGCTTGGTTGGTGCACCCAACCCAGTGTAAGTTTATGAACGGCTATCAGGGGATTCTGGACCGTACTGTTTTTTGCATAGGACGGTAATTGGAAAAAAGATTCAATAATATTTGATTTTATCACTTGATTAGAAGTAAATTTTACAAGGGCACAAAAAATATACTGTTTTTTTTAACACAGTAATCAAGCAACAAAAAACGATTACTTAATTATCTTCACAGTAGTTGAAAGAAAAGCAGACTTTCGCTTGGTATCAAAATCTAATAAATGCCTCTTCAGGACAACCGGCTAGAGGAGTTGCCGCCGGAGCTGTTCTCTCTCCCGTCACTGAGCACGCTCGAGGTGTCCAACAACAAGCTGCGCGCTCTGCCCCACGAGATGTGGACGGCGCCGCGGCTGAAGGACCTCAACGTGGCTCTAAACCACTTGAAGGATCTGCCGTACGCTCATCAGGTTACTGTCTTATGTTTTACTGTACCCTAGAGGAGTTGCCGCCGGAGCTGTTCTCTCTCCCGTCACTGAGCACGCTCGAGGTGTCCAACAACAAGCTGCGCGCTCTGCCCCACGAGATGTGGACGGCGCCGCGGCTGAAGGACCTCAACGTGGCTCTAAACAACTCTTTCGACAAGTGCATTGCTTCTAGACAGACACAAAACGTACTCAATAACTAATGCGCCGCAAGCATTGACCTCTCATAAACAACTTGTCTCTAAGAAAAGTTCGTCAGAAAGTGTCCGAACGGCGACGTGCATAGTAGCAAAAATGGTTCAACCAAATTAAGACGATATATCGTTAAAATAAGATGCAATGTCAGTTGTCATTCAATCTTGTCACGTCGCAGCGGTGACAAGATGCATCGCGGACGCTTTTTGAGCGAGATTGTGAGTCTAGTTGTTTATGAGAGGTCAATGGCCGCAAGCTCAAAAAATATAGGTATATTTAATAACATTTTGGCTCTCGCTGACAGCGGGACAGACAGCCTAAAAGCGGGACTGTCCCGCCCAAAGCGGGACGTATAGTCACGTTACTCGACACGAGTCGGCGGCCGCTTTGTGTCGTTTCAGGGCTTGCAAACTATTTGTGTAAACGACCTGTATACCTTATTAAAATAGTTAATATCGTCTCCAGAGCCAAACGGATGGATGTTCGCCGTCTCAGCTGATGTCCCCGACTGACTCATCGTCTCAACTCAGTTCCTCGCCATCTGTTGGACAAATGGGACAGTTTACCTTCAATTCGCACAGTTCGGTGAGTTTATCTTTTCCTACATTTTGTTTTTACTTATTGAACGAGCGAGCGAAGCGAGTGAGTTCTCCGACCGTACGGTCCGAAATAGAATTACATCGCTAAAATCGATTACAAATGAATGAGGTGAATGGCAAATAGTCCATGAGTGAAGCAAATGTCTTTATTCAATCGTATGACTTTTGCGGCTCACGCGACGGAGGTGAAGCGATGAGAGCGTTGATCGTTTGAATGTGAAAAATGATTTTCGCTTATTTATTATTTCAGACAAAATGTTTAAAAGTCTTTTGGAACACGTCGAAATGGAAGAATTTATATTTGTGAATGTGTTTGTGGGTTTGTGGAGTCCATAAGAAAATATAAAAAGGTATATTTTTTAAAGCTGTCCGAATCATGAGCATTTCACATCGTTTGCTAGCTCACAAATTACGGACCAGTCATCGCTCACACTTTAAATCATTCATGGCTTTGGGCGATGTAATTCTGTTTCGGACCGTACGGCGAGTGTCTACTTGAACAATCCGGCGTTTGCATGTATGTATGTATGAATGTTTGTTCGGCGATAACTCGAGTATCGTTGATCGGAATGTCCTGAAATTTGGCAGGCGAGTAAATAAGGCAAAAAGAACTTTTAAGTTCAAACATGAGCCGAATCGGTCAAGAGCGAGTCGGGCGAGCGCGAGTTCACAGTTCGGGGCGAACTACTAGTTATTAGCACCAGCGCCGCTCAACTCTCTGATAACTAATGCTTGGGTCTGCTGGCGATTCTGACGCACAGCGTTGCGGTGAACGGTTCGACGCAGTGTCATCAGGGCCGTATTGTGGAGGCCCCTGGGCAAGAGCGAAGTAAGGACCCGCAATCTATTTATTAGATCTGCACTTGCTACTTTCTTATAAAATTACGTATTTAATTTGTGAGGCTCTTCACCGAGGTGACAAAATGTTTAGTTGTACTTAGTGTTTGAAAAAAAAAAGGGTTTTAACATTGTCCTTTGAATTAGTATAGTTACATTTCTTAACCTTTGTAGCGTCAAACGCGCGCAGTCTGCGCTTTGGATTTTGCAGTCCGGTAGTGTCCAAAGCTTAGACTGCGCGCGTATGACGTTCCGGTTTTCACAGCCAAGTTTTGTTCTACGAAATTAAGCGCATAGTTGTACTACAAAAACAAAACGTTTCGTTATACTGTTGGCAATCAGTTGGTGTAATGTGATTGGTCGAAATCTATGGTGTGAAGTCGAAATTAAAGAAATTGTCGACAAAATCAGCGGTGGTCGCCATTTTTGTTTCTGCTGCGAAGTGAAGAGTGTGTTCGTTCAGTGTAATTATTTGTTGTTTTTGAAGGTAATAGTGATATTTACATAAAAATAATTCATGTAGTAACCGCGTAATATATTAGGGAGTGTTCTAGTGATATTTCATTGTTTGTGAAATATGAGAATCAGTGAATATGAATCAAATTGTGTGGTGATGTAGTGAAAATGTGAAAATTTTTGTGAATGTGAAGTGCAATCAACGAAAATGTCTATTCATCTTTATTTTTGAGGTAATTGGTATACATATTCTTTTTAGTTATTTAATTGCGCGTCTTCTGATATATAACACAATGCTTAAAATATAACCTAACACAAAATACATGGATTTCTAAACCCGGTCGGCAGGAAGAATTCCTTCGATTTCTAGCTGGACATTCTGGCCTACCGAGAATGGCTTGTAGGCGGACATTGAAAAGGTTAAAAAAGTAAGATGAAACGAAAAATATAATTCAGGTATAAAAGAAAATTATAGTTAAAAATATGTATACGGCGAGTTATTTATTCTAAGAAACAATTAGTGTACAACATTTAAAACTTGTGGAGGCCCCTCTTGTGTGGAGGCCCCTCTTGTGTGGGGGCCCCTCTTGTGTGGAGGCCCCTCTTGTGTGGAGGCCCCTCTTGTGTCGCAGCTAGAAGTATGTGGAAAGTACTGGAAAGCAGAGGTGTCACATGGACCGAAAAAGAAGTCCGCAATAAGCCGCAAATCCATAAAAAGTCCTAAATTATTAAATAGACTGATTCAATTTGAACCTGCGATCTTTTGTTATAAAGCCAAGCGCGCTACCAATTGTGCCACCCTTGAATTTTTCCACCATACTTGTCCACCTAATATTTTTGTAACCATTTGATCTAACCAGCTTGTAATGCACATACTGAACGCTCACGAGGGCGTTATGTGATTTCACGTCTTGTTCGAGGTGGTAAAACCGAATCTTGGTGCAAAATGCACATCATAATATTGTTTTTCTTACCTTTGAATAAAAAAAATGCAAAAATTGCGTTTTAAAGCAATTAGCGGAAATTGATAATGCACTCTAATACTAATATTTAGAGTATGTATTCCAAAGCGATGGATTTCGCAATAAAAACATAACCTTAAGGGCTTGTATTGGGTCTTTTAACGGTTTTTGATTTAATATGTTGAGTCAACTATTATCTAATCAATGTAAAACTTGGACACGTGTTTTTTTAGACCTTTGCTTTCCGTTGTCAAGTCCGTTACCTAATTTGGCACATTCCACTGGATAGTTTTTTTTTTATTATGCTTTTTTAAGTTATTAATTCGTTTTATGTCTAAACGGCTTAAGTTTTATGTCTGAAATTACTGTTATAACAAGAAAACATGGTTTATTTTCCCATGTCAGGTGGAAAAACTCCTACTTCAAATACTTTATCGTAAAATCCAGAAAAACCTCTAAAATTCACTGATTTTGCGTGCCGCCAGCGCGCGAAGCGAGCATTCTAATGTAGACTTTCTGACAACATACTGAAATTCAAAATCGCTCAGTAAGATTATCGTGCACCAGGAACAAGGCCTTAATAAAGAAATAAAATAAAAACCGACCAAGTGCGAGTCGGACTCGCGCACGAAGAGTTACGTACCATTATCTATAAAAACGGCAAAAAAATCATGGTTTTTGTGTGGGAGCCCCCTTTAATAGTCATTTTAATCTGTTTTATAGTATTTTTTGTTATAGCGGAAATATAATTTAATATATTTTATTATAGATTTCAGCTGTCTAACTATCACTGTTCATGAGATACAGCCTGGTGGCAGACGGACAGCGGAGTCTTAGTAATAGGGTCCCGTTGGTTACCCTTTGGGTACGGAACCCTAAAAAACAATATTTCGAAAGTACTTGAGTACTTTACCACTTGCTGACGGTAAAGGTAAACATTGTGAGTTAAACCTTCCTAAAGCATGTGCACGAAATACACTGATCACGTTGGGACGTAAAAATCGTCGGTGTAAAGAGGGTGTACGAGTGTGACAGTTCACACTCGGGGATATATACGTGGCGATGTTAAGTTTGAACGTGTTGTATTTCAGAAGTCATCGTCTAGAAGTGAGTCCGTAGAGCGCGTGAGAGAGGCGAGTCCTGAAGATGAGGATGACGTCACAGAAGAACGAGGCTCCGTGCTCGGAAACCGCGCCGGGAACGCTGTGTAAGTCACGATTTAGGGACCCGTCAGCTAATGGGAACCGTTTAGGATGGATTTTTCAGATTTAGGATAAAATTTAAAGAAATTCTCGTAGTTATAGCGCTCAAAAATAACTTCCATTTAAAAGCGATGTAAGTTTACAAATAATGTACGAAAAAACAGATTAAGATATTCTTAAGAGGGCACCGCGCCATATCCTCGATTTTAATTATATATATTTTTTTAATAACATAGGAAAACGCAGTTTAGGGGCGCCTAAGCATTACGCACCCCCGAATCGGTGTCGTAACTTTAGGTGATTCCTAACATCGTTAGTCATGACTTAAGAGTTAGTGGAACGTGTTTTACTCTAGGCAACTCCTAAATACATAGGCATCTGATTTAGGCGTCTCCTATGGTTAGTGAAAACGGGCATAATTGTTAACAGAAGTTCAAGGTTCTAAGTCTGCAAAGCGCCCTATAGGTTTTCACGGTGAGCTAATTTGTATAAAATTCATTACGTAAAACGCAATAACTAATCTTTCGCGTTGAGTTACGATCTAGCGCATAACTGACAGCGCGTTCCGAGTCAAAACATAATCGATTACATCCCGTCTATCATCATTCCGAGTCAACGTTAGCCCGATAACGATAGTCCTAAAATGTTGTTATGACGTCATGAATGACATCATTAAGGCCGCCATGTTGTGCTATCATCGCCCATGCTTCTGAGCGTAAGCACTGTGAGTGATCTATCAAAAGTATATATTATGTATTTTTTTATATTCTAAAGATATATTATATTGTTAAAATTAACTTTGACTTGTAGAAAGTAAACTTTATGTATCTATTTTGCAAAAATAAATATTTTGATTTTGATTGATTTGACAGCCACCGGCGGCAATTTCAAAAATAGATTGTTCTTAGTATAAGAGTTTAATATTATACCATGAATGAATTGATTGTAGTTCTCTTCGTGGACCTAAGTATATAGTACTAAATAATTTCAAGCCCAGAAAAAAAGGATTTTTGACGAAATAACAAACCAATATGTAATGATTGATTACTCTCGATGAGGCACAAATAACTCTTGCACAACTATGTAGGTACCCTTTGTTGGTATTCACGTAACGTTAACAAATTTCTACAAATTGTGGTTAAATGTTAAGTTTAAGTATTGTGATAAGTATCATCGCGTCCAAAAGAGTTACGAATGGAACATAAGTTTAAGCTGCGATGGACTCCATTTCCCATTTGGAATGACTTGAGGGGCGTGAGTAGTTTAATGGTATTTTTAGCACTGCTATCGTCATTCGGAACGCTGTATGAGTCTGTTCCTGAGGTATGGGAGCGGTACGGGGGGGGGGGGGGACGTCAAACGACGCGTAACTTCAGTTGTGCGTCAGCTCTGCCTCACTTGTCAGCTTGTCACCCCTCCCGTGCCGCTCCCATACCTCAGGAACAGATTCAGTTAAGCGCTAGACCTGTAGAAGCCTGATTTTTTCACAGCACCATGCGGCCGCTGACTTCTGTAGAAGGTATTAGTTTCAACTTGATATCTCTCTCGGGGCCCGAGAAAAAGGGTCAACAAACGCACAACAAAGTGATCCTAAAAGGGTTCCGTTGTTTTTAGGGTTCCGTACCCGAATGGTGCCAAACGGGACCCTAAGCCTCTGCTATCTGTCTGTCCGTCTGTCTGTCACAGGGGTCTACAGCTTCAGCCGTAATAGGTAGACAGTTGAAACTTTCACAGAATACGTGTAACTATGGCCTCTATCACGATGAATAATAAAAATGAAAAAAACAATATTTGACCCAAGAGGGGTTCCCATGCAATGAACCTCGAAAAATAGCATTTTTTCACGTTATTTGTTTGAGCTCTCATACCCTTAAGTAAAACAACAAATAATAAAATTAGGGTTCCGTACTCAGAGGGTTCTTAATTGTTTGACAGGCGCTACTATTTTTGATGTCTGTATTCTGTGATGGTAAGGAACCCTATTATTATTCATTTTGAGGTACGGAACCTTACAAAAACAAATGTTCGTTTCCAGTTCGACGGAAGCGGTGCGCGTGCACACGTGGCGCGGCGTCGTGGAGCCGGTGGAGACGGCGGTGGCGGCGCCCGGCTCCGCTCTGACGTCACTCAACCTGTCCCACAACCAGTTCACGCGCGTGCCGCCCGCGCTCGCCTGCCGCGCGCCGAGGCTTCAACGGCTCAGTATGGCGTACAACTCGCTCAGGTATTGTCACAGTTACCAGCACTAGCTACATGTAGAGACGGCGGTGGCGGCGCCCGGCTCCGCTCTGACGTCACTCAACCTGTCCCACAACCAGTTCACGCGCGTGCCGCCCGCGCTCGCCTACCGCGCGCCGAGGCTGCAACGGCTCAGTATGGCGTACAACTCGCTCAGGTATCGTATCGCTCCCTAATCGGAAAGCCGTTTGTTACTGTTATACAGGGTGACTGGTAATTAGATGCAATCCTTTGAAGGGGTTAGAGAAGAGAGGGATGAGAGGATGTCCCAGCTTCAGCACGGAATGTCTCGCGTACTCATCATCCGGCTTGTGTGATGGTATGGTGGGGAGTTTCGTATGAAGGTGTCACTCCGCTCCATTTCTGCCAACAAGGCGTCAAGGTGAAAGCTAAGAATTATCAAAGTGACATTATGGACTGAATTAGAGCTCAGGGCCTGCCGAAAGTCCCACCCAAACTTGGAGTCACTGAAGCGAGCCCTTGTCCGAGAAGCAAAGCGAATTCCGCTGGAAAAGATTCGTGCCGTTATTGATGACTGGCCAAATCGTCTAAGGGCCTGTATTAAAAACAGGGGTGGCCATTTTGAATAATAATTATATTTTATTTTTGATTATTATCTACTTAATGTTTACTTAAAAATTTTAGAAATATAAGTTTATTATTAAAAAAGTTATGCAACTTTTATTTCGTCTCAAAACTTATGAACACACGAGGTAGAAACAAATCTTATGCATACAAAATGTAAGTTTACAATCCATTGTTTTCTAAAAGGTTTACGTCAATAATGTGCATTTTAGGGCTATTGTTTATTGGTTGGGATGTTATCAAAGCGAAACAATTAAAAAAATTGTAAAATATTGGCTGGTTTTTTTAATATAATTTTTTAAAGTTTACTTTAGAAAAAAGCTTAAATTCAAAATATCTCAGAAATGGTTCACTTTTGCATGAGGCATTATATGGTCGAATCGACTGCAATAGCTCTCTTCTACAACACCTTCAAAGGATTGCATCTAATTACCAATCATCCTGTATAGGTAGTGCCGGGGGAGACGATAAAACAAACAACCAACTTTAGTGAAAGCCTGTTTTAGATTTGCCAAAGGTGCTAAATTTAGCGGCTTGAACTCTATGAAAATGGTGTAAATCACATTTCATTAAAAACTTTCAAATACTGACAGCAATTTGTGGCTCATTATAGGCTGTCAACGTCGTGCTTTCCGCGCCCACGGGGTACAGGGGTTGGGGGACGGCGTCTGAGAGGATGCGAATGGTGTGGCGGGAGGGCGACGCGCGCTCGATCACCCGCCCGCCACACCATCCTATATGGATCCATCCATCCATCCATCGCACCGTGTGCGCGGTTTAGGGGTTGGGGGACGGCGTCTTAATTAATTAATTAAGAGGATAGGTCACGCTTGCAATAATCACTGTTACTCCATGCGATTCCGAGATTCCGGAACAAAGATCAAAATGACAATTTTCTTCACAGATTTTATATTAAAAACTAAAGGTTATAGTGGGACGCACTATAAGTTTCCGGAATGAATATGAAAAAATACTATTAAAGGTACAAAATTAATTTATTGTTTTTCAAAATAATCTCCCTTGGCGTCTATGCACTTTTTCATTCGATCAAACCAGTTTTGAAAACTTTTGTGCCACTCCCCTGTGTTGACCTCTGAAACGTGTTTTTCATACTCCTCGACAGCCTCTTCTGGTGATGAAAATCGTTGACCGCGTAATTGGTTCTTAATTTTTGGGAACAGAAAAAAGTCACAAGGTGCCAGGGCGGGACTGTATGCAGGATGACTCATGAGTTCTACATTTTTCGTCTTCAAAAAGTCGTTTGTCTGTCTGGCCGTGTGAGAACTAGCATTGTCGTGGTGCAGGATGATACGGCGTTTACGGTTATTTTTACGGAGTTCGTCAATAACTTCCGGCAAACAAATGGTCGTGTAACAGTCACTATTCACGGTACGACGATTCTCTAAAGCAACAGTAGCCACGTGTCCAGTTTTATTAAAAAAAGAAGCAATCATCCGCTTAGATGCACTTTTCACGCGCGCCACTTTGGTTGGTTTCCGCTCATCTTGAAAGACCCATACGCTCGATTGCTGCTTTGTTTTGGGATCGTAGCAATAAATCCATGTTTCGTCACCTGTTACTATGTCCCACACCAAATTTGACGCACCTTCGTTGAATCTGGTAAGCATGGCACTGCACCAAGTGACGCGGTCCGTTTTTTGAGCCTCGGTCAAGTTGTGTGGGATCCACCGCGAGCACAGCTTTCTCACACCCAAATGTTTGTGTAGGATTGATTGTATTTGACTCATGCCTATTTCTAAGGATGCGCGAATTTCATGGTAGGTCACATGCCTGTCTGTTTCAATCATACGGCGCACAGCATCGATGTTTTTGTTGGTCACAGCGGTGGACGGCCGACGATCGCGAGATTCGTCACTGAGATTGATACGACCATGCTTGAATTCTGCAAACCAGCTATAAACAGTCGTCTTGCATGGTGCTTCATTGCCAAAAGCTGTTTCAAGCCGAGCGATGCTCTGTTGAGCTGTCAAATTACACTTAAAATCGTAGAAAATCATACTACGAAAATTTTCCCGAGTTAAATCCATGTTGATGCAGACACACAATTTTTTAAATGGCGCCACAAGGTAAAAACAAAAGACAGTCAGATGAAACAAACTGCATTCTACAGCCAAAGAGTTCTATTTTCAAATGTTGCAATAAATTTTTAAGTATTGTTTATGTAAGTGGCCAGTTCCGGAAACTTTTAGTGTTACCTATGTATAAAATATCTGTTAATTTCAGAATTAAATAAAGTTTAAACAAGTTTTATTGCAAATGGTATATAGGGTATTTTACTGAAATAACCTTAAACCTCGCCATGAAAAATGATTTTTTTTTCCGTATTTGTATGGCTTGAGAAAATTCCGTAACTATGATAAGGTGTGCCTTATATTCTTGGCAAAAGTGATATTTTTTAATAACATGTCGTATTGCCAGAATAAGTTACGGTTTTGCGGGAACTATCCTCTTAAGACGTGACGTTGATTGTGTCCGCAGATCGATGTCGTACGTGACGTCATACCCGACGAGTCTCCGGCAACTCGACCTGAGTCACAACGAGATCACGTGCTGGCCGAGCCTGCCGCAAGTGAGTTTGCAGATGTCATATCAATACTTTCCTTGACGTCGCTTCAGTAGTTTTTTCCATTCATGTCTGTTTTCGGCATGTCTAGGGCTTCTAATATTGTTATTGTATTGTATGTATCTTTGTTTTTAAGAACATGAAGCATTTTAAACAAGTTAAAGACACGCACAATCTTAATACACGAAATAAAGGAAAATTACACCTATCAATGTCTCGAATAAAAATGCTTAACAGCAGCCCATACCACTTGGCAATAAAAATTTAAAATAAAATACCCGCAGAAATAAAATCTGAAGTTAAAGAACACACTTTCTCTAAAAAGTTAAGAATATTTCTAGTAAAAAAATGCTATTACTCGGTTGAGGATTTCTTATCAGATAACTTGTGATAATCTGCTCGTTTTAATTTTTTTTTCTATTTTTGTCCACTTTTAAGTTATCATTAAATGTTATAGTATATGTTGTAGATTTATGTTATACGAAAATGTTATGCCTATGTATATTATTTCAATAGTTAAGTTTTTATGTTAGCTTTAAGTTATGTTCCAAATTTGCAACGCCTATAATAGGTATCTAAGTTATAAGCGCCAAAAAAACATAAGATCTGCACACACTTAGATTGCAATAAACGTTTGAGTTTCAGTTAAACCTGTCAATTCCTTAACTTGATCTACCCAGGGGGTAGGTGATCTGCCCCTAGGTCTCTTTCCTTCAATTTTGCCGAGCAGAAGAAGTTTCTCCAGATTTTTAGGTGTCTGTGTGTTATGTGGCCGAAGTATTGAAGGATTATTTGGTAACAGATTGCTGAGAGCGTTATATTTTCACCCTTAGCTGTTTTAGAATGGACATATTAGTTATCTTTGCGGTCCATGTATTCTTAACATGCGTCTCCAGCACCACATTTTAAATGCATCAATTTTTTCCATGACTCCGAGGCGTATAAGAAAATTAATTTCCCAGGTACAGAACTTCTGTTCAGCCATATAAGAAAATTAATTTCTCAAGTAGAAAACTTCGGTTCAGCTGTATAAGAAAATTAATTTCTCAGGTAGAGAACTTCGGTTCAGCCATAGAAGTAAATTAATTTTTCAGGTAGAGAACTTCGGTTCAGCCGTATAAGTGAATTAATTTCTCAGGTAGAGAACTTCGGTTCAGCGGAAGGCGACCCCCTCGCGTGCTACTGCCCCGTCCCGCCCCCGCAAGCTAAGCCGCGGCCGCGCAGCATGGGCTGTGTCAGAGAGCAGCTGCTCAGCGCTGCCTGTCCCGCTAGACGTCACTTGACGCTCGAGGGGTTGAGGACTTTGGTTCGTACTGCTTGCTTAAGTATACGTTTTACCTTTTCTTTATTTATTAACTGAGTACTTACTTAGCTACCGTAGAGATCACAGCTAGAGAACCTACACTGTTCTCTAGAATAAACCACCTTCAAACTACCAGTCTGTTTCTACTTATAACTCCACTCCGCTACAACTATCTACAACAACCAACGTACGGCCAGACCTGATCACTCTGACGATACATCAAATGTTAAAGTAATACACGACGCACGCGCTGGACAGTGGCGTGCACTCCATATAGACAAAAAGACACTGCCTACCCTGACAAATACGCATCACATACGCAATTTTATTTATAATATCAATTTTCTGCCTATTAACACAGGTAGATAATAACGCCGCCAAGCGCCATCTTTCGTCAATAGCGGGAACTGCGACGATGTATTTATTAATGAGTCATTCTGGTTCGTAGAGATCGCCGGGCGCTGTCTGATATTTTGTATTTGTGTTTCATATCAACGCGAGTGTAGCGTAGTGTGCGTTATAATAAAAATTATGGAACACAATGCCAAAAGTGTGCTTGTGTGCGTGAAACATAGTCATTGGCTCGTGACGTCACGTCAGCTGGTGGTCGTTCCATCTCTATACTTCATTACGAAGCTAATTTTATTACGCGACCGTTTTAAAGATACGCAGTTTATTATTTATCGTGTATTATCAAACGACGTAATTTACGTAGTTTGTATTATCATTATCTCTTGCCCTATGGATTTTAATGTAATGTTTATGTTTGTTTATCATTATTAGACGCCATAAAAAAGGGTAGGAAGCTCAGCTAAAAAAAAATGGTGTTTTGTTATTAAATAAAATGGAGATTTACTGTGAAAGTTGTTCCGGCAAAGAGCGCGTAGCGTAGGTGCAAAAGTTGAGAAATTGTGCGTTTTCCAAACTGTTTCTGATGGTTGGTATAAAACAAATAATTAAAACGAAGTTTTGGGCTTTTATATTTTTATGCCTACCCTGTCTACAAACTCTGTGCACGCCACTAGCGCTGGAAATAAGTAAGCTGCAACGTTGCAAAATGTACACTGCTTTTGTTTTTGTAGTTCAGCCTGCGTGTTCTAATGGGACTTACATCAAGTTGTCGCCTCTACGGCGCGCTTAAAGAGCGAAATGTAGGTCAGCAAAACTTCCACATACACCTAGATACATAAAATAGGAGAATAAGACTGGTGAATATATTTGGTTAGGCGTTATATTTATTTATGGTCTATTCAGTTTATTTATCAACTTATTTATTCATTGCATTATGTATAATAATATTCTAATTCCAATAAGTCTTTATTTTATGCATGTGTATAACTTCAGTAGCCCAACTTAAATACAGTTTTTTTTATATATTTCCCGTATCATATTTGTTTCATCATAAAATATTATTTTTATACAGATTAGATTTGACATGTAAAACGTATACCTTATGTATCTATTTTACAAATAAACATTTTGAATCTTGAATCTTCGAATAAGCGCTGAGAATTGTAGAGAAAGAAAGATCTTTGTTTAAAAACCAACAAGTTAGGAGTTTTTTCAAATATATCATAGATTTTACTGTTAAAAGATTCGTGGTTTAGATTCATAATGCTATTGAAACGGCTACTCACGATTTTTATATAGTCAGATTTCGCCTGACTAGTTTCACTGTATTCGTACAGTTTCTTCGGAGGCAAACATGGTTAAGCGACGGTTCCCCGTTTGACACTGTGTCATATAATATCATAGAAGGGAAGATCGAGGGGAAAACAGGAAGATCTAGACGCACCTACTTTACTCAGGTGCAGGAGAAAGAGAACGTAGCTTTTAAGTTATTGATAGATGCATAACAGATAATCGTGAATGGTATTTAATAATAAAAACATAACTTATCGTCACGACATGAATCCCCGAGGGGATGTCATTGGCGTTCTCGGATGTGAACTGTGAGATGCAAGTCACAGTCCACACTCGGTACACCCGCGTTTCACCGACGATTGTATCGTCCCAACGTGATGGGTGGTGAGCCCTATCGTCGTACTTCGGGCACAAATACACGCTTTTTTAGGGCATGCAGGTTTCCTAACGATGTTTTCCTTCACCGTTCACCAAGCGGTAAGTATTAGGTAAGAACACAATACTATGCACATAAATTATGTTTTTATTGCGAAATCCATTGCTTTGGAATACTAAATATTATAATTAGAGTGCATTACATATTAGAAAAGGCCCGAGGAATTTTTTCAAATTCATGTCTTTACATTTGTTTCTAATTTATCTTTTCTAGTTTGTAATGCACACTAAAAGTAATATTTATGCACGTAAATTCCCAAAAACTCATTGGTGCATGCCCGACCGGGGATCGAACCTGGGTCTCAAGATTGAGAGGCCAGCGTTCTACCCGTGAGCTACCGCCGCTATAGTAAAAACTTATACCATTCCCAGATCCTGGCGAACAACATGCTGACTCGCATCCAGCTGTCGACGGACGACGACGGGCACATAGCTGAGAGCAACCACGACTCAACCGCTGACGAGGACGAGTGGGTGAGTCACACGGAGACCTTAAGGGAGTATAATACCTCACTTCGCTTCACATGATCCTGTTTTATACCAACAAATACTGCAACAATCACTCTGAAATTAATATATGATAAAGTTGAGGACTAATGCTATGTCCATCACAGACATACAGACTAAACCTAAGGATTATATAGCGTTAGCATGTTTCCATACAAAAACCAAGTGACATTTAAGCTACATGGTACGAAGAAACGTATAAAATGGGTTGATTTGGCTGGCTTATGCTTGGAACATATTTGTTATATACTAATCTCTCGTATATATTTTGTTTAGAAACAAGCAATATTTATATCTAAAAGAGCCCGTAACTCACTGAGCTAAAATTGCTTCAAGTCGACTCTATGCGCTATGATGCGTTTATTATTAATGTTTGGTCTGTGATGTCCATGCTGTTGTGAAAACTTGATTCCATTAAATTTTCTCTATAGAAAAAATCAAATCAAATATCTTTATTTGCTGAAGCACAGGTAAGGTAAGTTATAGAATAAGATAATTGTTCTGCCGTGTTCTGCCTATTATAGCATGCAAAATATATACAATAACTAAAACCAAACAACTTATTTAAACAAATAGAAAAGAGATCAAAAAAACCTAAATCAAAGTCACTCGTATAAAAAAATACAAAGTTACTAAAGTAAATATTTTGAAACCAAAAATTATAGGGTTGATATACTATATATTATTTTAAACATAAGTATACATAATGCATGATTTTTTAATAGTATGTTTGCTTCATAAAATATCAACAAATCACACTAATATTATAAATGTAAAAGTTTGTGTGTGTGTGTGTGTGTGTGTATGTTTGTTACTCTTTCACGCTGAAACGGCTGAACGGATTTGGATGAAATTTAGAATGGATATAGCTTATACCCTAACTTAACATTTAGGCTACTTTTTATCCCGGAAAAAAGCATGTCGTTAAACCGAATAACACGCGGGCGGAGCCGCGGACAAAAGCAAGTAAAATATTTTTTTTTCAATATGAAGTGAGTCCTAATTATCTCAAACGAACGCTCAAAAACCTGGCGTTGCTCATGTTTTAGGCCCAGGTACAACCTAAAGCTCAGAAAACTTTGTGGTAAAACAGTAAATACTGCCATGGTTCAGCGTGCAGTAAGCAACGAAATTTTTTCTTAAAATTACATATATTATATTATATCCATTCGGTTTTTCTTTATAAATACTATGTTTATAGATATAGCAGTATTTATTAAAACATTCACAAATACATTATAATCGACAACATTTCATTTCAGGTAACCATTTGTTTTCAATATTTATATTAAAAGTCTGCGTAAAAATAAACCTTACGTATTCTTTATTTTGTTTTATTGTGTGTTTTTAATGCTTATTTAAATTTTTTCTTATTCACTCATTCTAAAAGAACGTAAGTCGCAACTGAGGATTTCAAACTCGATATTCATTGCCAAGGGATTACTTAAAAAACACACTTGGCATGTTCATGTTCGCTGTCAGTGTCAACAGTCACAATGACATGACAGTTGATTTTTTTTATACGGAATGAACTTGAAAGCAAAGGTAATTGTTTTTAAAATACTGTGTTTTTCCAACTTTTGTTTTTGGTAATCTCTTTATAATGATTTAATTCCGAAAAAAATATATGATGCTCAGAAGGCCAATATCTCGAAATGGTTTTTAGTTTTGTACCAATTATTAATTTGTAATATTCTCGATTATAATGAGTTGACATCCTAAATGTTGTATTACGGATAGGACTCCTTGTTTAACTGTGCTCTGCAAGATTCAGTATCTCATAATGAACATGGGAGACAACATTTATATGGTCACTTGGGGCTCACTATGGACCTGGACTAAATAAACAACAATAGGCTTGTACACAGGCTAAACAAAATATTATTCTATTTCGTCCGTCATTTAGATTATCAAAAAATATTGGACACGTATTTTTTCTTTTGTCAATTAAACAAAAAATGACAGAAATAAAGCGCGTCAAAGTTTGGGAGTGGGGGAAAATGACGTCACTTCTAAGTAAAATTGTACCTGGATGTGACGTCACGCGGAACTTCAGCGGGCTATATCTTCATAATTGTTTGTTTCATTGAAAAAAGAAAAAATACGTGTCCAATATTTTCTGATAATCTAACTGACGGACTAATAAATTTTTTTTAGTCATCATGCCTATTACAGACGGACACGACTTGACCTGACTAATCTGACTACTTAAGGGGTTAACTTTTTACCTCGGTACCAAATGCACATCATAATATTGTTTTCCTTACTTCTGAATAAAATGTATGTAATAAATGTATTCCGTTACCACCTTAACAAACGACCATTTTTATAAAACTACATGAAACCTAAATTTACAGTAATATTATATATTATAAATAAAAATTCACGATCGGAGCACTTTGAATAACAAATACTAATAAAAAAAAATCCTTTCTAAAAAATGTTCATGATTCTTTCTGTCAAGAGATGTCAGTGTTTTTTACGTTTTATATGGATAAGTATGTGTAATTTATATTTTCCAGTCCCATGAGGACGACCCCACTGAGGGATCGAAATATAGCGTATTTTATTGAAATTTTCTTAATTTTACTAATAAAAAACCTAATTCACTATAAATAAAAGCCAACAACTGTTTTTTTTAAATAGATTTATTATCTTAATTAACCACAAACACATGGTGTGAAACCACCTTCATTCGCGCAGAAATGGACAGTTTCCTTACCGACAGGTTTCGCTGTGTATCACATTGCCTTCCTCATATTTCCAGAGCTCCGCATCCAGTCTGAAAGGCCGACTGCTATTCCCGCTACTTTCGATGCTGGATGTGTCGTGCAATATGCTGCGCAGTGTGCCGCCGTCCATCCACGCGCTTAGCAACCTCGCCGTGCTCAATATTAGTGGGAACAAAGGTCTGTATAGGGCACTCAGAGTGAGACTCGAAGGGCATCTACTGGTGCGGGCTTCGGCCGTGGCTTGTCACCACCTTCATGACGGATCCATGCCGCCAAGCGACTGCTCGTGTTTCGGTATGACGTCATGGGAAGCCGTACCAAGGACTCCTTCTCATTCTTTACTGTACACAAAAATACGCAATTACACAAGTTGAAAATCAAAATTCGTGTACAGCGGCGAGCTTACCTCTATGAGAGATTTCTTCCAGCAAACCGTAAAAATATAAGGAACACATAAAAAAGTGATAAAGTAATCATATGTGTACATATTTAATTAAAATATTATAAGTCGTTACTTTTTTGCCCTGAACCCGCCCCTCTCGCTCTGTGTGCTTTTTCGCTTTTATAGACAGCGACAAAAATAAAATTCACTTAGCCTCTTAAGACGACACAGGCAGTAAAAAAATAGATTTTAAAACAGTAGATCTCACATACTACAAGTAGGTGTTCTGAAACAAAAAAGCAAAGTGAAGACTGTTTTTGCCTTTCAAAAAGGCTGTTTTTGCATTTGCGTTTTTCCGCCCAGCCTAATAAAGTAAAAATAACAATAATGACCGTTTTAAACATATAATTAAACCTACCTATTATCTAAAACATAAAATATATTTTTTTAAACACTCATGTGAAATTATATTAAATATATAAAAGATTCGTATTTTAGATTCATACTGATATTGAAATCTGGCGAAATTTGACTAATGCAGTGTGAGTAGCCGTTTCAATGTCAATATAAATATTATTAATAAAAAACAGCAATATTCAACTCTTTCTTGATTCACCACACTAATCGGACGCACACTTGCTCGGATTATGTTATGACATATTGCGCCTTAACGAGTTGCAGTTCAATCAGTAAGTGAATGTAACTCTTGTTTTCAGACATAACGGATTTGCCGCCACAAATGGGCCTTCTGTCTCGTCTCTGGAACCTTAACACAGCTGGATGTAGCCTGCAGGAGCCTCTCAGGTTGGTTATCATGCTCTATGTTTATTGGGGAACAAGGGGAAAGTTTTAATGGTGACCATCTTAAAGAAATACAGAGTTTTTAGTCCTAGAAAACATATATTCATCTAGAAATTTTATCAAATGTGCATTAAAATTATGTTATACAACATGAAATTTAAGTCATTTTGGTAACGAAAACTGGTGACAGTACTCATCCATATGAACAACTTTTACTATGAAGTCAAACCTGAAATCGCGAAAAAAATATCAGCTGTTCCATAGAAAGGTTAAATACCTACTCAACCAAAATGTATGAAACAACCATTGACCTCTCATAAAACAACAAGACACAGTCTCTAAGAAAAGTTCGTCAGAAAACGTCCGAACGTGCCACGTGCATAGTAGTAAAAAACTTCAACCAAATTAACACGTTATGTCGTTAACATAAGATGCAATGTCAGTTGTACGAAATCGTCATTCGAATTTGTCACCCCATAGCGGTGACCAAATGCATCGCGGACACTTTTTGAGCGAGATTGTGAGTCTAGTTGTTTATGAGAGGTCAATGGAAAAAACAGATTATTTTCCACGATTTCAATGTTGGCTTCATAGTAAAAGTTGTTTATATTGACGAGTACTATACTTTCACCAGTTTTCGTTAACAAAATCAGTTTTTACGTTGTGTATCACCACATTTTAAACGCCCCAAACCTCTCTTTGTCTCCTTGCTTTAAGTCCACGTTTCACTACTATACAATGCAATGCGCCATAGCACACAGTTGATCAAAATACACAAAAGTATATATTTTTGCACGAAGCAGCAAACTGACAGTTCGTGATAGTGGGAAATGCGCTTTTAACTGTGAGCCATTTCACGTTATCGCGAACTTGTGAATGTTGCAATGTGAAATAGCTCATGTATCATATGGGTTAAAGGCGCATTTTCCACTAGCATCAACTGTCAGTTTCCTCCTACGTCCAAAAATATACCTATACTTCAGATGAAACTGCTTGTGAATTAATCACGGGACTGTAGGGCAGGATGAACTGAAGGGGGTTGAAAACGGGAGTGGTTACGATTTTGACCTTGAAAATGTCCTCCTGTCGTCTGGGCTGATGATTTGCAGAGCTGGTTCTGGTTGTGCAGTTGCTTGAAGGACTGAGATGTGCAGAGCTGGCATACGATGAGCTGATCTGGCGGGAACACTGCTGTAAACCCAAGTCCCCTTTCAGGTCGATGGTGCAGTGCGGGAAGTACCGCAGCATGGACATCGTGGGTTACCTCAAGTCGGTGCTGCAAGAGGCGAGACCTTACGCCACCATGAAGCTCATGTTTGTGGGGCTGCAGGTGTGTATGGCTTCTTTGTATGGTCAGGGAACCGATGAGAGAAATCCACAGTACAGCGCACGGCGCCTTTGCTATTGTAACTTTGAGACTGACTTAAAGTTGCAAATCGCGAAATGATTCAAAATAAGTATTGTGATTAAAATTATAGTCTGTCAAAAAAGTGTTGAAATGAAAATGAAACTTTAATTAACTTTATTGAACTTTAAACGTTCAAGTAGCATAATTCAGGTAATATATTTATTAAATAACAACGCGGTTTACTCGATTTAACAGATTTTGTACTTATTTGTTTGGTGTAACCAGGCGAAAGAAAAATTGTTTCTTCAATATTCATTTCAACACTTTTTTGACAGACTATACAATATTGTTTTTATTTTTGGGAAGGGTAGTTCCACAGAAGATGTCGCACTTGTAATATTTTTTCAATATATTATTAGCACTCGGGAGGTACGATTAAATGACAGTGAGATTTCCATATTCACGTTATATTTTAACAGAGTTTCAACACTGACGATCGTAGCAAGACTGACTTCACTGTACAGCGGAGCTGTATTTATATCTGTCCAAAGTGACTTTATTCCTGGCTACCCACAAAACCAATATCACTACTAACAAAATATTCTTAATGACTCTAAACACTCTTCAAGCAGAATAATAACAACAAGGTATCTTAGCATCTAGATCGTGAATATAATAACTATAAAACTGTACGGTTTAGCAACCGCACATTGTTTTGCTCACGTTGCAACCTACTTTATTTACTTAGCGACAATTTATAAATTTTTACTGTTTTTTAACTTAGTACGAATCCAACTGTCGATACCGACACATATAGAGAAAGAGACGTCAAACTTAACTCTGTACTTACGTCAATATAGTACCTTAACTGAGGTTTCTTCTATTCTTTCTCTTCGTGCTCCACAACTAAATAACTACAACTTCATTCAAATGTACGGAACCTTAACTATTAGCTCCTACAAAAACCTTACAATATGTAGTAAAATAACATGATATAATAATTATTTAACAATTTAAGAACGTTGCATTTAAATCATATTTTTAAAGTTACCAATGTATACTAAAATAGGTACCGAATTATCAATACTTTGCTTAATAAAAAATAATAACTTGAGTGACTGCGACAAAAGTGGTCAGTTTTCATGGAATTACTCAGAAGCGATAAATAAGATGTTCATGATAATCATTAAATTAGAGATATAAAGATCAAGGAAATTTTAAAAATCCTTTAGGGACAAACAAGAACGTAACCAAAAAAAAAAGGGAAAAACGGACAAATCTTCCGGGATATAAATAGGAAAAGAAAAAAAAACTTTTCTTCGGCGCTAAACAAACTAAGCCAATATTGTATGTTAGGAAGACGATATTAGGGGATTTGCTCGTAAAAACACGCAGATAACGACTTTTCACTGCGATGCGATTTAGCCAGATCAATTTTTCGCCCACGAAAAACCTTTGTACAGTTTCATCGAAATTCTTAGATCCGTTTTCTAGAACCCGATTACAATTATATAAATATTCTATCCATCAATCCAAGATTTCGCCACTCTTGGCGATCCTCCTGGAAGAAATGCCCATACTCACACACGCTGAGTTGGAGTTGGAGTTGGTGAGCGCGGTGCCGAAACCCTCGCAACAGTGACGAAATCATCCCCCCTTCACCGTTCAGCAAGTTGTATACAAATATCGATGAGTATCACATCACATCACACTAATATTATAAATGCGAAAGTTTGTGTGTGTGTGTGTGTGTGTATGTTTGTTACTCTTTCACGCTGAAACGGCTGCACGGATTTGGATGAAATTAAGAATGCATATAGCATATACCCTAACTTAACACATAGGCTACTTTTATCCCGAAAAAAAGCATGTCGTTTAAACCGAATAACACGCGGGCGGAGCAGCTTGCTATGTTCTAAATAACTTAGAGAATTAGTACGTAATTAAATTACATTAATTTCAGGGTATAGGCAAGACGAGCCTGCTAGAATGCCTTCGTCAGGAATCTGCTATACAACATCGGAGAAAACCAACCGACGTGAGTAATGGACAAACATGTATTGTGTGCTCGCAAGCGCTATACCGCGCCTTAGGTAGCTTCTAGTAGTAGCTGTAGCTGAGCGGGCTGAGGGAGGAGGGGTTGAGCAGCTGTCATTGCCGCCACACGGTGGGCTGAAATCGACATTTCGTGGAATTAGTGATGCATAAAAACCAAATTTACTTTTCAGATTTTTTGTTGATATTATCCTATTCTACTAATTACGGCGATGATTTTTTTCTAATGATTTTTCTTTCTAGCACTTATATTTTAGCCAATAAACGCCTTTGTTTATTTTTTTGTATGGAGAAAAATACTTTAAGTAGGTTTATTCAAAAGTCTTAAAAAGTCTTAACTTATGGATTGAGGATTCTAATAGTCTGTATGTTTAGCTTTCACGATACCTAAGGAGTGGCCTCGCAATTTCTCGCAACCGAGCCAATTTTTTGACCAACTTAATTGTGAAGCTGAGTCCATACATTTTGTTAAGAAACAAAAGTTTGTTAATGATATTTCAAAGAATTTCATATAAAAACTCTAATTATTTGCTTCAGAGAATTAGAAAAGCAATGATGACGAATTTGATTTGTTATTCACACACTAATTACGAGTCGGTTGAATACTGCACTGCGTGGGATTCCTTGAATTGCGGCTCAAAGGGTTGCTATGTTAGAGCAGGATAGCAAATAATGCAACCACACCGACCAATCACAATGCCCCAGCACATGAAGTACCATAAACATACACAATAATTGTTCTGAGCATAACTCAAATTAGTAATTTAGTCTATCTCCATTCTTGGTTAGAGACAGTGATTTTTTGAGATTGGTGCGATTTATTCATTCATCTTAAATTAGGTTATTTTTCGTGACGTTGTTGTGGTGTTGATTGCACAATGGAGCGTTTTGCAACAAATTTAGACTTTTTTGTTCTTCTGAAAAACAGTGGAAGTTTAAACAACCATGATAATTATGTTGTACAATACCATAAGTGCAATGTTAATAATTACGTTGAGTAAAAACAATCAGTCTGTTCTGAAAAAATATTGCAGAAAGTACTGTTTTAATCTTCATAAACGGTGGCTCAAAAGTGGCTCAAAATTCGTCAATTTTCGTAAACATCACAGTGGGTGGTTGGAGTCGGAGATTAGGTGGCCGGATTGTGTGAAAACTGTTCTACCTACAGAAATAAATTCCATTCCAAACACATCGAAAGAAAGTACCTGCTCACCTATGAAGACTTCAGTTGGAACTTCAACAATTTATGTAAGTCCACGAAAACCTTTTACTGATCTTGGGCCTAAGCAAAAGAAAATGCGAGCAGAACAAATCAGTGATCATCATAACTCTCAAGAATTAGCATTTGCCACCTCATTAAGATTAAAAGCTAATGGGAACAAAGATGTTGCGGCAATTTTGGAGTACCTGTTAGATAATCCGCACGATGTTGAATGAATTAAAAATGTCGTTTTCCAAAAACCAGCTATGAAGCAAACTGCTAGTATTATGTCCCCAGAGAAGTCTCTAGGTAGTTTGCTATCTTTGAAGCTCACAAAATGGCAGTACAATACCATGAGGACAATTGCCATAGAAGAAGGTGTACGTTTATATCCTTCGTATTATTCAATACAGCAAGCGAAACAAGAATGCTACCCACCAAAAGCAGCTCTAGATATATCTGAGATGGGAGCTCAAATAAATTTACAGGCTCTTTTAGATCACACAACTAAACGGATTTTGAAAGGTTCTGAAACTAATAAGCAAATGGGGATTTGATGGGGCATCAAACCAAAGCAACTGCAAACAAGTTGTCGCTGAAAATGAAGATGACTCGAGCATTTTTATGGCCAGCTTGGTACCCATTAAACTAGTGCATGGCGAAAATATTTTATGGGAAAACCAAATACCCAACTCGACTTATTTTTGTTGCCCGATTTTCTTTAAATTCATTAAAGAAACCAAATTTAATATCATAAGTGAAATGGCCCTATTGGAATATGAGATCAATAATTTATTACCAAGCGAAATTGATGGAAACAAAATTCATCATTCTTTATTGATGACCATGATAGATGGGAAAATTACAGCTGTACTAAGTGAGACCTCAACACAGACATGCGACATATGCAAAGCTCTTCCATCAGAAATGAACAAGTTGGAAATCATTGAGAAGAAACAATGTGACACGAACATTTTTAAATATGGACTCTCATCTCTTCATGCATGGATTCGATTCATGGAATGCATTCTACATATTGCATATAGGCGAAAATTCAAAAAACGTACGGCAACTGGAAATGATAAGAAAACGATGGAAAAAATAAAAATAAAAATTCAAGATAAATTCAGAAGTAAAACAGGATTATTGATCGATGTTGTGAAACAAAGTCATGGCACTACAAATGATGGCAACACTGCACGGAGATTTTTTGCTGACCCCAAAACAACAGCTTCAATTACAAAAGTGGATGAACATCTTATTCACAGATTTTCAGTGATATTACAGGCATTATCATCAGGGCAACTCATTGATATACAAAAATTCAAAGATTATGCCAAAGAAACATGCAGATTATATGTAGATTTGTATCCTTGGTATTTCATGCCACCAAGCGTGCATAAGGTTCTGATTCATGGAGGTGATATAATTGAACATTTTGGAATCACAGCAATCGGAAAATTATCTGAGGAAGCTTCTGAGTCGAGGAATAAAGATTTCAGAAGATTTCGTCTCCATCACTCGAGAAAATTTTGCAGAACAGCAACCAACGAAGACATTCTGCGTAATTTATTATTGACATCTGATCCATATTTGTCGGAACATAGACCTAAATTAAACAGAGGTCACAAGATTTTGTCAAGTGATGCTCGTAGCTTATTACGTCAAGATGAAGAGCCCGATAAAGAAAATTTCGAGTTCATAGACATCGACACCATGGCAAAATTCAATACCTCATCATCTGAAGAAGAATAATCCATAAAAACAACAATTATTTGTAAGAATATAATTGTGCTTCTTACCCAAGTGGATGAGGCCTACTGGGGATACCACTATAAAAAAAACGCGCCTAGTTCAACCTCCAAGGTGGTGTGGAATAGAGTACATAGTCAATTTTCTAGAAATCTTCCAAAATGTCTACGACAAACTTATGTTACCGAACAAAATGTATGGACTCAACTACACTATTAACTTGGTCACGGTTTGGCTCGGTTGCGAGCATTTGCGAGGCCATTCCTTGGGTATGGTGAAAGCTAAACATACAGACTACTAGAATCCTTAATTCGTATGTTAAGACTTTTTAAGACTTTTGAATAAAATTACCAAATGTATTTTTCTCCATACAAAAAAATAAACAAAGGCGTTTATTGGCTAAAATATAAGTGCTAGAAAGTAAAATCATTAGAAAAAAATCATCTCCGTAATTAGTAGAATACGCTAGTGTCAACAAAAAATTTGGAAAGTAAATTTGGTTTTTATGCATCACTAATTCCACGAAATTTCGATTTCAGCCCACCGTGCGCCACCCAAGGCGCGGTACAGCGCTTGCGTCACAAACCACACACCTAGTAGACATAACATAGGGTATGCAACACCTCCCTCGACAGACCGGGCCAGTGTCTTGCACACGATAGATCGCCGGGTTAGGGGAAACAGTGAAACGCCAATTGAATCCAGGGAGCGCAGTCAGCGCCAGTTTTTCCTCAGTACTTTTTCCTTTTCATTTTTGATCTCTTTACGAGTAGTACACCCTTAACAAAGTACAAAAAAGCAGTAGCTGATAAAATTTCTTCTAAGGGTTAGAATTTCTACTTTTTAGGGTTCCGTAGTCCGACAAGGAACCCTTATAGTTTCGCCATGTCCATCTGTCCGCGGCTTAGCGCAGAGACTATTAGTACTAGAAAGCTGTAATTTTGGATATAAATATTAATCACGCCGACAAAATGGTTAAATAAAATCTTGAAAAGAATTTTTTTAAGGGTACCTCTCATACACGTAAACTGGGGATGATATTTTTTCCCGTCTATCACATAGTGTGGGGTATCGTTTAATAGGCCGTTCAAAAACATTGTGGGTGTGTGAAAACCATTTTTCGATTTAGGGATCCGTTGGCGAAATATTAAGCTTTAAAGTGAAAATTTTAGTTAGAGTGGAGCGTCCCCCCCCCATGCTGGCTAAACGGTTGTTTAAATAAATGGGAAAAAAATCACAGAAGTAGTATATACACTCAGCGTCAAAAAAATCGCACCTTTTGAAAAATTTACTTCAAACCATTTTAATTCCTATTTGAAACCAAATATGAGAGAACTATTTGGTATCAATTGAAAGGGCATTAAACGACCTTGAAATAAACAATCGTTTCGTTTTATAAACGATAAAAATCTCTCGAATATCGTGGTATTAAGAAAAGTATTGCTCAAATACGCGTTCAAACGGTCGCTAGTTGCGCTACATAAAAGGGGTATGAAAAGGTAATTACACGTCAAATGTAGGTCATTCACTATCCAAACTTTGAAGGTGACACACGTTAAGCGCACAAGTAAAAAATACTACCCTCAACATGGATACTACTCCTGAAGAAGCTGCACAAGTTCTTGCACTGCTGCGCCGAAGGGTGCGGCAGTGTGATATTGCCCGGCAACTCAACCTAAGCCGTTTTGCTGTTCGAAGAGTAGTCCAGCGATTCCAGGAGACTGGTGGCTTTGTCCGAAGACATGGATCTGGGAGACGACGCTGCACATCTGAAAGGGATGACCGCTTCATAGTGTCGACGAGCTTGAGAAATCGGTTCTCCAATGCTGTTGAGATAAGACAGGAACTCCAAGCAGTTCGCGGGACAACTGCAAGTGACTCTACGATTAGAAGAAGATTAACAGAGAAGAAAATAGCCGCCCATAGAGCTGCTACAGGCCCAAGATTGACTGTAGAGCATCGTAGATCCCGCTTGTAGTTTGCCCGCGATCACGTCGATTGGACGCTAGACCAATGGCGAACAGTTCTCTTCTCAGATGAGACGAGGGTGTGCCTTTTCTGTAATGACAGGCGAAAAAGAGTGTACAGGAGGCAGGGGGAGCGATTCGCACAAGCCTGTATTCAAGAAACTGTGGAATACGGGGGTGGCTCCTGCATGTTTTGGGGCGGCATATCTTGCGACGGCAAAACTGACCTTGTATGCGTTTCCCGGACTGGAGGTGCTCGCGGGCAAGGGTCGCTGACTGCTCACCGGTACATCACAGAAGTCCTGGAAGAGAATGTGGTCCCATATTGTACTGGATAGTACTGGACTGGGGTCTATAGTGGACTGTAGTAAAAGGTCTTCTTAGGTAGATGGTTTATATTTATAATAATAACTCTCTTCGGTAGTGAATACAATACTGACAATAATCTGGTCTTATATCCTAATTTCTACACTGTTAACTAGTGCCTATATGGCCGATGTAGACAGAGACGGTAACATCTGACACGCATGAGTGCGACGAGTCCGGTCGCTTCGCCGGTTCCAGCATCGACGCGAGTCATCATATTGTCTTTCTCGCTCTGTCTCGTGCAACTGTCCCGTGGTCCGCACGCCAGCTAGTTTTCTTGGTCGGAGGTGGGTTTGCTCGGCGTCCGTAACAATTCTCCCCCCGACGCAGCCTGCGCAGTCTCCTGAACGAGGACGGCGAGCTTGCTGGCCGGGCGTCTGAAAATACCGGTCTTGGTCCTTACGTCAGCAACTCTGATGCCGCCATCTGGTCCCGGGTAAGTACGTTCGATCCTCCCGATCGGCCAGACGTTCCTTGGTAGCGTAGGGTCGACTATAACGACGACATCTCCGATTTGCAGTGGACTTCTATTATTGGTTGGTTCGCCTCGCGGTACCAATTCTGGAAGGTACTCCCGTACCCAGCGTCTCCAAAAGTTATCCGCAAGCGCTTGGCTGGCTCTCCATGTCCTCCGATCGGCTTCAGCACAGGGTCCGGTGGTTGGCAGGCCCATGGATGTCCCCAGAAGGAAATGGTTGGGCGTGAGCGCTTCTGGATCGTCCGGGCTCACACTTACGTATGTCAGTGGTCTGGCGTTGATAGAAAATTCAGCCTCTGTTAACAGGGTCTGAAGTACTTCTTCAGGGGGTGCTTTTTCTCGCAACGTTGCGCGTAGGGCTGTCTTTACAGAGCGCACCATTCGCTCCCAACATCCTCCTTGATTTGGAGCTCCAGGAGCAATGTAACGCCACTGCATTCTGTGTAACATTCCTTCGTTTTGTAAGGCGGGCGCCCACTCTGCATAAGCGGTTCTCAGTTCCTTGTCCGCTCCTCTGAAGTTAGTCGCGTTATCAGAATACATTAGACGCGGCCATCCTCGTCGCGCAGCCATCCTTCGCAACGCCATCAGCGCCGAATCCGTTGAAAGCGAAGCGGCAATTTCCACATGTACGGCTCGTGTAGTAAGGCACGTGAACAAGGCGCCCCACCTCTTCTCATGGCGTCTTCCTATCCGGACCATCATCGGCCCGAAATAATCGACGCCACAGTTAGTGAACGGCCTGTGGAATGGGTCAAGGCGAGCAGGTGGCAAGTCCCCGGTCGATGGCGGCTGCGGCTTGGCTCGCCGCACCCGGCAGAGGGCGCAGTTACGTTCGACTGCACGTACTGTAGGACGTAGGTGCAATATCCAAAATCGCTGCCGCAGGTCGTTCGTGACGCGTTCTCGGTTAGCGTGGCCGGCAGCGCTGTGTTCGCGTAGAACCAGGAGCTTCGTGATGGGGTGACGACCGTCTAAAATGATAGGTCGCTTCGTTTCTGGGGAGGCGTTCGATGTCTCGATTCGACCTCGGACTCTCAGTAGGTTGTCTTCCAATACTGGATCCAGTTTATAAAGTCGACTCGCTCTAGGGATCGGGTGAGCCAACTTGATCTTGTCTAGTTCGATGTCGAAGCTTTCCTCTTGGGCGCGTTGCATGAGCGCTCGTTCGGCGCGCTCAACATGTTCGAGTTCCATGCGCGTATTTCTGCGCCGGCAGATGTCGATGAAGGCTAAGACGCGTGCGGCCGCTCGTACCAACGTCTCGAACTTTGAGAACCGGGTCGGGTCGGGTAGCCAGTCCCCTTGGCGCTCGTTCACTGCGGTCGTGTGTAACACCTCTTCATCATTGTCGGTTGGTTCTCGTTCTCCGGGCCAATTCTCTTCCGGTTTATGGAGGAAGCTTGGCCCTTGAAACCACCGATCGTTCATAGTGATGGGAGTGTTTGTGACTCTTGTGGCGTCGTCAGCTACATTGTGATCGGTGGGCAGCCATCGCCATTCACTTTTGTGCGTTAATTCTGTGATCTCACCCAGTCGGTGTGCAACAAAAGGCGTATATCGTCGCGCGTCGTTGCTTATCCACTGGACTACAGTTGATGAGTCAGTCCAGTAGACAACTCTGGCGATATTGATGCGGTGTTCTTTTTTGACGACGTCAGCAAGTCTTGCGCCTATGACTGCTGCCTGTAGCTCAAGGCGTGGTATACTTTGCGCGCGCTTCGGTGCTACTTTAGCTTTGGCAGCTACCAAAGCGATGTTCACGCTGCCGTTGAAGTTCGTGGCTCGCCAGAAGGCCACAGTTGCGTACGCCTGTTCACTGGCGTCGCAAAACACATGTAGTTCGATGTGTTTGTGCGCCTCTAGTGTGTAGCTTCGACGTAGGCGTAAACGAGTAACGTCTTTCAGTTGTCGTAGCCACATCGCAAATAGATCCGCTTCTTGGCTTGGAATCGGTTCATCCCATGATACTGATAGGCGCCATAAGCTCTGCAGCACCACCTTTGCTCGAATGGTGTATTGGCTTAGCAGCCCAAGTGGGTCATAGATCGACATGACCGCACTGAGCGCTTCCCTCTTCGTGGGCGCACGTGTCTGATTGCGCACGTCGACTGGTACCCGATGCATCATGGTGTTGAACCCGAGTTCGTCTTCTCTGGGGTTCCAGTAGAGCCCGAGTATCTTATTGTCAGGGCCCCCTGCTCCCAGCTGAGTCGGTTCGGTCGCTCGTAGCTCCTCTGGTACATCTTTTAACATGTTCGTGTGGCTGGCGTTCCATCCTCGAAGAGTGAAACCGGCGACTGCATGTACCTCTTGTAGTTCTTTAATGGTACGACGGGCATCTTCTTCATTGTCATAAGAATCTGCGAGGTCATCCATGTAATGGCTTTGAGTGATAGCCATTAAAGCACGCGGATGAGTCAGCGCATGCTCTCGTGCATTGTGGTCTCGCACGCTGTGTGCCATAAATGGTGAACTGGCCGCGCCGAAAATCATGCTTGTCATCTTGTAGCGGCGTGGTGGGTCTGATCGTTCCTGGCCTCTCCACAAGAACTGCTGGGCTGGTTGGTCCTCTGGCCGAATCTTCACTTGGAGGAACATTTCTCCAATGTCAGCCGTCACCGCGATTGGTTGTTCTCTGAATCTGAACAGGACCCCCTGCAGAGGTAGCAGTAGATCCGGGCCTTCCAGCAGCTGGGAGTTTAAGCTCACGCCGTGACTTGTATAAGCTGCGTCGAATACAAGTCTCATTTTGCCAGGTTTATTGAGGTTCTTCACGGCAAAGTGAGGCAGGTACCAGCAGGTAGCACTCTTTTGTTCTGTGCCATCGCTCGGTACTGCGTAGCCCTTGATCAGCAAGTTTTCTATCTGCCTTGTATATTCTTGTGCAAAGCTCGGGTCGGAGTCCATCTTGCGCTCTATAGTTTTCAGGCGTCGAAATGATGCCTCGTAGCTCGGAGGCATCGTGACGTCATCGTGACGCCATGGCAATCCGACTTCATAACCGCCGTCAATCTTCTTGAGAGTGCTCTGGATGATTTTCATAGCTCTTTGGTCGTCGTCGCTTACTCGTTCCTTCGTAGTGACTCCCAGCGCGTCAATGCGGAAGTGTGCGTCTACTAGTTCATGTAGACGCCGGTCGTGCTCTTCTCTCTCGTGTGTGCGTGGGTCGGGCGCATACACATGAAGCACGCTCTCCGTATTGTAGATGATGCTGCGTGGTACAGTTCCATGTACCACCCAACCGAGTTGCGTTCTGGATGCAGCTGGTTGGTTAGGAGCGCCGATCCGTAATTCTCGAGAAACTATAATCTCCCAGTGGTCAGATCCCACCAGAATGCCTGGGCGTGCCAGCTCATAGCACATGTCTTCCTGCGACAGGTCTCGCAGGTGATCGTGGTCAAGTAGTGACTGGGGTAGGGACTGCTGGTGAAGCCTCAGGTTCTGAATCGTTCGTGCTCTGATTGTATGTTGAGTCTTCTCTTTCACTCCCCTCAGATGTACTGTGACGGTCTGGCTCAGTTCTTGACGTCGTGACATATTGACGCCATGTAAATGTAGTGGCTGGGCAGGGCCTTTCGCGCCGATCATTGTTGCCAGTTCTTGATCGATGAGGGTGATAGTGGCGCCCTCATCCAGCAGTGCGTAGGTGTTTACTTCGCCACGTGGTCCGGCAACCACAACTGGGCATACTTTCAAGAGTACAGCTTTGGGGTTGGTGGCGGTCAGGGATGCTACCGACAAAACTGTCTCAGTGTGGCTCAGCTGTGTAGCAGGTGGTGAAGTAGGCTGGCTCGGTTCTTCATGAAGTGATGAATGGTGCGGGCGGCGACAATTGTTTACACCGCATAGCTTCGCTTTGCAGCGGAAGCGTCGGTGTTTTTGGATTATACACCGGAAGCATAATTTCTTCTCGCGTACCATGTCCCAGCGCTGCGCCACACTCAATGCCTTGTAGGTTGGGCATAAGTATAGTGCGTGGTTCTTGTTACAGCTTGGACATAAGTCAATCTGTTCAGAGTGATTGACTTGTTCTGGTTCTTCCACTGCATAGACGGCGTTGGTTCTCTTCTTATTGATCGCAGGTATGGGCCTCAGTTCTTTCTTCACGCTTAGACTGGCAGTCGTTGTGGTCGTAGGCGCGTAAGTATGGCGCAGGGCTTTGTCTGCTTCGCGCATCAGGAAGCGTGATAGAATGACAATCTCTGGTTCTGAAGCGCCATCATGTTCATCGGCGTAATCACACCATCTTGATTTGACGTGTGGGCTGAGTTTCTCCAACACCTCTCGTGCCAGTAGTGGGTTGTGCAGATAGCTGCGCCGGTCCAGGTTCGATAGGACGCATACGACATTCTGCAGTTTGATGGCGAAAGTGTTGAGTTCCGTCGCCGATGATCCAGGTTTTGGTAGCTTCTTTAGGTCTTCCATCGCTTTGTCTATTATGAGTTCTGGTCTGCCGAAGCTTTGTTCTAGCGTCTTCATAATAACGTCAGGGCTGGTGGCTGTATGAAGTAGTGCAGCCACCGCGTCGCGTGCTTCTCCCTTCAGACAGCATCTCAATCGCTGTATGTTCTCAGCGGGTGATAGGCCATAAAGTGTAGTGTCATCTCGTATGGCAGCCTTGAACGGCAGCCATTCGCTCGGTGCTCCAGAAAAGGCTGGTAGTTCGCTAGGGTAGCGTGGCCGGGGTCTCGCCAGTTTGCCAATTGCTTCAGCAAGCTGTTCGATGTCAGTCCTTTTTCTAGAATTTTCCAGTTGGATTCCAATTGGATTATGTTCTTCTAATTGGGTTCTGGTTGGATTTTCTTCGTCCAACTGGATTCTAGTTGGAACCTGTTCTTCCAATGGGATTCCAATTGGATTGTGTTCTTCTAATTGGATCTGCTGTCTAGCACTGCTCTCCCCCCGTGTGGTCAGCGGGTTCGTGCGCAGCCAGTTGTCCACCTTCCTTTGGGTATTGTCAGCTCGTGGTGGTAGGTCTTGTTGCCAGCTCTCGTGATCCTCTTCGATTGCTGACATCTCGACAGCTAGCCGCTTCTGTATTAGGTCAGCTTCGATGTTGAGTTCTTGCTTCTTCAGGGTTGCCAGCTTCTCAGCGGCTTCTAGTTCAGCCATTCGCCGACGTGCCGTGGCGCTTGCATTAGATCGTTGCGAGCGTATGGAGCGTGGCGGTGTTCTGTACTGGTCTCCGGTCTCTCCCTGGAGAAGCTCTGATGAAGTACCGACGACGGCTGTGATGGCGGTGATGGTACCGTGGTCTTCAATGACTGTCTGCATCCCTGAAGGTGACGCTGGTGGAACTTGTGACAGCCTTCTCAGTCGCTCTTGTTCGAGCCTCAGATTCTCGCGACGTAGGTCTTCTTCACGCTGTTCGGCCAAGCGCCTCTGCTCTTCCAGCTCTGCCACATCACCCTGGCTTCTGGTCACAACCATGGTTCAGAAGAGTTCTTGTCGCTGGTTCGGGTCTGATCCGGCTTCCGAAGGTCCAAAACTGTACTGGATAGTACTGGACTGGGGTCTATAGTGGACTGTAGTAAAAGGTCTTCTTAGGTAGATGGTTTATATTTATAATAATAACTCTCTTCGGTAGTGAATACAATACTGACAATAATCTGGTCTTATATCCTAATTTCTACACTGTTAACTAGTGCCTATATGGCCGATGTAGACAGAGACGGTAACATCTGACACGCATGAGTGCGACGAGTCCGGTCGCTTCGCCGGTTCCAGCATCGACGCGAGTCATCATATTGTCTTTCTCGCTCTGTCTCGTGCAACTGTCCCGTGGTCCGCACGCCAGCTAGTTTTCTTGGTCGGAGGTGGGTTTGCTCGGCGTCCGTAACACATATGCTGGTTTCGTCGGCCATGGGTTTACTTTGATGCACGACAACGCTCGCTCCCACACCGCGTTTATTGTACGTGAGTACCTTCAAGAGGTTGGGATCCCTATCATGCAGTGGCCGGCGAGAAGTCCAGACCTGAACCCGATAAAGCACCTTTGGGATGAACTGAAACGGCAAGTTAGGTCACGAGATCCTGCTCCTACCACCCTCCAGGACCTGCAAGAGGCCGTAATTTCGGAATGGGACAGCATGCCACAAGATCAAGTCATGAAATTGGTTAGGTCTATGAGAGATCGAATGGAAGCTGTTATCAGGGCAAGAAGAGGTAACACTAGGTTTTAGATTACTTTTAAGAATGATTTTGTGATTTTTTCTGAATAATTAATTCTTTTGTTGTAGAGCGTAAATAAAGATGATTTTTCTTTCCCAATCAACCTGTATTTTTTTTATGCCCTTGTAATAAAAAACACTTTTTTTTTCAATATTTAAATAGTCTGTTTTATTACCTTTCAATTGATACCTAAAAAATCCCGCGAAATTGGTTTCAAATAAGAATAAAATTTGTTTGAAGCACATTTTTTAAAAGGTGCGATTTTTTTGACGCTGAGTGTATAATGTATTTAAAAGAAAAACTATCACAGTTAAGTAGGATTTACAGGTTTACGAGTAAAGGTCGCGCCAAACTTTTGGCCCCCTATAATGTATGGTATGGGACCAGAAGTTTGGCGCGGTCTGTATTAGTAGACCAACTTATATGTACCGGGCAACTACGGAACCCTACATTGCGTTTGGCCCGACACGCACTTGACCGGTTTTTTTAAATTGTTGAATTTTTTCATGTTTTGTTTTTCTTTAGTTTGGTAATAAGGGAACTTATTGATAATTGTAACCTTAATTCAATTAGGGGGACTATAGGTCTATAAATTATGTAACATTTAGGTTAATGTGTAAACCTTGTAAATTTTTCTTTTGTGTGACTGTTTGTCTCTGAACATTTAAAAAATAAATGAAAATTTATTATTGTACTGCTCGGACTGTGCATGCTGGCGCTCGCTCCAGCGCCGATATTTATATCTAATTTATACGTTTTTTGCAACATTTGATAAATCGTATCAGAAAACTGTTTTCATTACTATGTTTTTTAATGTGTTACAATGGTTCTGAAATATGTTTTCTCATTGTTATCACCATACTGCGAATGCGGCAATGCTAGAAGAGAGTTTTTCTTGAAATTACTGATTTTTTCCGAAGTCTTTACAAAACTTCACAGCATTTTTTTTATGATCTTGTACTTCATTTTGTAGAGTAGTAAGTGGTATTTTTTTATTTAGAAATTTTAATCCATTCATCCATCCATTAGCCTGTATCATCCACTGCTGGACATAGGCCTTTCCAGGATTTCGCCACTCTTGGCGGTCCTCCTGGAAGAAATTCCCATAACCACACACTCTGGGCAGGCAGGTTGGTGAGCGCGGTGCCGAAACCCTTGCACCAGTGACGCCGCTGCCCGTCACTAGTCTGTTTTAAGGCCTGGCAATTAGGGATGGATATACCGCCATCCATCGGTCTCAGGCAATGGTGGGCCGCCTGGTTTTGCCTGAGAGCTGTTCTCTTACTCTCCCCCGAATAACTTCGCTCGGTTTGCGAGTAAGATGGTGGTACCTCCACAGTCGAGCCCGGCATCAGCTCTACCACCAAAAATTTTAATATTGACTATCATCTAAAGTGAGAATGCCAAACCCTGTTTTTGTCCGTTTTGGGAACTCACCCTTAAACAAAATCTACGTTTTGGAATCTTTTTTAGCTATATAAAACCGTCGTACTTTGCGCTTTTCCGCTTGCAGTGGCAAAAATAAAATAGCCTCTTAAATTTCAGCACTGGGCGAAACGAATGGGCAACAAGTGCGGCACAGGCAACATGTCGACAGTGGGCGTCGATATCGGCGCCTGGGTGTACGACAAGCAGCGCTCCAAACGTGGCCCCGTCACCTTCCGCACCTGGGACTTCGGGGGGCAACAGGAGTGAGTCACAATTCTTTCTATTTATTTACTGTTTCCACGACATAGCTTTGCTTATCCGTTTTCAAGATTTTAAAATGAGCGTGCATATCCTTTATTAAATGAATAAAAGTGGTGTCTTTCATTTGACCTTTAGTGACATCATCATCACACACTTCACCAAATGTAATTTTATTTTATTTTATTTATAAACAAAAATCCACAGCAAGTACAGTTTTAAAGATAACATAAAAATAACATCAAGAAATAGTGCCAATGACGGATTTCATTACGCTAACAATATATTTTAAAAGACGAGGAACATAACTATAACTACTGAATAAATTTAAATAAAAGACGCAAGCAAGACTCCGTATTAAAAACTAAAGGGTTGTGTGTGTCGAGTGATTAGTGTGCATGTATATGCGTGTGAGTGTGTGTGTGTCTCATCGTGTGGCTTTAATAAACAGGTTAAGAGTTTGGATAAAGGTGGGTTTACATGGAATAATTTATTTATTCTATTCTAATTAACTATAAAATATAATAATATTGAATATTAAACATAAAAGAAATGTTCATTTAATATAGTAGTTTACATTAGGTCCTTTATCTGCTGGAATACGTTGCGTTTAAACGTAATTTTACTTGTACAGAACAGATCTAAATCCGCGAAGCGCTTATTATACGTTGTAGGAAGCCGGCGGCAGACACAATTCGACATGTAGTTAGTGCGCGAGAGGGGGGTGGCAAATAACTTGGTATGTCGAGTCCGGGTGAACGGGGCTGACAGACGTAACATCTCTGTTACCAAAGCTGGACAGTCAAGTGCACCTGAACACACATCATGCAGTAATGACATGTCAGAGATGATACGTCTGTCACGCAGTGGTAACACACCGTGGCGAACGCAGGACTCCTCATAGTCCCTACACTTTGTCTGTGAACGATAGTTTAGATGCTTTAAGAACTTCCGTTGTATACGTTCAATATCACTGTCATATTTAGCGTATTGCGGACTCCAGACAGGACTGCAATATTCTAGCACGCTACGAACATAGGCGTAATATAAGATCTTAATACATGTCGAGTCCGTGAAAGGCCTACTTACACGGATAATGAGTTTGACCGTGAGTGATTGATTCGTTAACACAAATATGCAGGGATGAGTGATTCGTTAACATAAGTATGCAGGGATGAGTGATTCGTTAACATAAGTATGCAGGGATGAGTGATTCGTTAGCATAAATATGCAGGGATGAGTGATTCGTTAACATAAATATGCAGGGATGAGTGATTCGTTAACATAAATATGCAGGGATGAGTGATTCCTTAACATAAGTATGCAGGAATGAGTGATTCGTTAGCATAAATATGCAGGGATGAGTGATTCGTTAACATAAGTATGCAGGGATGATTGATTCGTTAACACAAATATGCAAGGATGAGTGAATCGTTAGCATAAATATGCAGGGATGTGTAATTTTTCGACATAAATATGCAAAATGAGGGATCTGTTGCTACAGATTTGCAGGAGCGGTCTATTGATACAAATATACAGCAGTGAGTGAATTGTTAACACAAATATGCAGAAGTAAGCGATGTGTCGACACGGATATGCAGGAGTGAGTGATTTGTTGATAAAAATATGCAGTTCATATTTTGCCATAAATATGCGGAAGTAAGTAATATGTCGACATGAATATGAGAGAGATGTGTGGCAGGATCAAAGAAATATTTCGAGCGTAGTAATCAGATACATTCGTCGTTGATCAAACCAAATTGAACGTTTTGTTTCAGGTACTACGCTACGCACCAATACTTCTTGTCCCGTCGATCACTGTACTTGGTCATGTGGAAGGTCACCGATGGGAAGAAGGGGCTATCTGGAGCTTTACAGTGGCTTAGGTTCGTTACTACAGTTAAAGTTTCAATGCGTACAGGGAAGCGCCCGATCGTGAAGTGCGTTATAGGAGATGAAATTTAATGAATAATAAGACGCAGCAAGAAGAACAGTGGTTATGAACGTTTTGATCATATGAACCGTGATAGTTCATGGGAATATTTACCGAAACCCAATATTATATTAATGTAATATTATATTGGGTTTTATACATCCATTATTCTATCAAAAACTGTTCCCCAAATAACCAAACAGTGTTTTTTCGTATATTGGCAATATATTCCCGATCATGGACATACTAATTTCCAAGGTTTCTCCACTCTTGGCGGTCCTTCGGGAAGAAGTGTTCTTTAGGTCGGGTAATTGGGGATGAATATTATAATATAATATAATATTAAATATAGCACCGTTACCTACCGAAAGATTTAATCAGGACTCTAGTTTCTCCTATTGTAAAGAACAAAACCGGTGATGTCTCGAGCATGGCTGACTACAGGCCAATCTCGCTGGCCACGATTTTTCGTCAGAAAATGCTACCGCATATTAAATTGGACGACGGGCAATTTGGATTTAGGGCTGAGGTCTCGACCGACATGGCGATTTTTTCATTAAAGCAAACTGTTAATTACTATCTAGATAACAAAACCTCGGTGTATGTCTGCTTTCTTGACCTCAGTCGTGCTTTTGATTCTTTAAATCATAATCTTCCTTGGAAAAAATTATATAACAGCGGCGTCCCAACAGGGATAATTGATCTCTTAGCATAATGGTACAGTCACCAGATTAACAATGTTAGATGGGGCAACGCTCTTTCGGATGATTACAGGTTGACCTGCGGTGTCCGACAGGGTGGTCTAACTTCTCCCGACTTGTTTAATTTCTACGTTAACGACCTGATCGTGGAATTGAGCAGCACTGAGGTGGGGCTCAGGTTAGGTGACAGATATGTCAACAATCTGAGTTACGCCGATGATATGTGTCTGATTTCACCCACGATCAAGGGATTAAGGAAACTTCTTTGTATATGTCAAGAATTCGCGAATAAACATAATCTAAATTACAACGTCAACAAGACGGAAATGATCATATTCAGGTCGGGTAAGGGTCCAGACCGCGTACCGGATGTTTTTCTCAAGGACCAACCTGTGACAGTCGTTGAGAACTTCAAGTACCTTGGCCACATTCTGTGCTCTAAAATAAAAGATGATGCTGATATAGAAAGACAGCGTAGATCTCTGTGTGTAATTGGCAACATGATAGCCAGAAAATTTTATAAATGTACAAGAGATGTTAAGATTGTGTTGTTTAAGTCTTTCTGCCAATCGTTTTACACGTGTCAACCCTGGACTGAATACACGCGTGCGTCTCACGATGCCATACGTGTTCAATACAATAACACCTTTAGGCACCTCATGGGGTTGCGTCGCTTCTGTAGTGCCTCTGAAATGTTCGCAGAGGCGGAGGTGAACACTTTCAATGGCATCGTGAGACACAGGATCGCCTCATTTACGTGCAGGATTGATACGTGTAACAACAAGATCATTCGTCTGTTGGCGGAAAGACTTATATCAACCAAAATTTACAACAGGTGGTTGAAAATAGCAGCATGATTGTTGAATATCCCGCGATCAATCGGTCCCAGGCATGATTTATCACCTGGTTGTGCCTGTTTGAGAGCTGCCCCCTTTTCCTCCCCCGAATCCATCCATCCATCCATCAGCCTGTTTCGTCCACTGCTGGATATAGGCCTTTCCAGGATTTCGCCACTATTGGCGGTCCTCCTGGAAGTAATGCCCAAACTCACACACGCTGGGTAGGTGGTTTGGTGAGCGCGGTGCCGAAACCCTTGCACCAGTGACGCCGCTGCCCGTCACCAGTCTGTTTTATATAAGGCCCGGCAATTGTGGATGGATATACCACCCACATCGGTCCCAGGCAATGGTGGGCCGCCTGGTTTTGCCTGAGAGCTGTTCTCTTACTCTCCCCCGAATAACTTCGGGAGGATTTGCGAGTAAGATGGTGGTACCTCCACAGTCGAGCCCGGCATCAGCTCTACCACCTATACCCGAATAACTTCGAGATATGTGTGAGTAAGTGTATAAACAAAACATAATCTTAGTTGATGAAAACTGTGAATTTCTTAACTGTCTGAAGCAACACATGTTGTAACGACGACAGCGCCATCTGTTTCTTAGGAACAAGCTGTGAAATCACATAACACTCTAGTATATAAGGTGACTTTAATTTATGCAGCAAAACTTATACTGGAGGCTTGATAAGTGCTCAGTAACAAGGTTCGATGACACTTTTTGTGAAATTCGTAAATTATTCTTTTCGTGTTCGTTACAAACGAGCCCAGCCCCGAGTCAATTACTATGGGACGTCAACATTTTATTATGCGAAATTATTAAAAAGTGTTATCGATCCGTGTTACTGATCACTTACCAAGCCTCCAGTATAAGTTTGGCTGCATAAATTTAAGTCACCTCATATAAGTGTTCAGTATGTGCATTACAAGCTGGTTAGATCATATAGTTACAAAAATATTCGGTGGACAAGTATGGTGGAAAAATTGAACGGTCTAGGTAAGTACCTCGGTGGCACAATTGGTAGCGCGCTCGTCTTGATAACAAGAGGTCGCAGGTTCAAACCTGGCCCGAGGAATGTTTTGAAATTCTTCTCTTTAAATTTGTTTCTAATTGATCTTTTCTAGTTTGAAATGCACTCTAATAATAATATTAATAATGTGATTTTGTTTTCAGATCAATACAAGCAAGAGCGCCTGGCTCACCGGTAATAATGGTAGCCACGCATTACGACCAAGTTAATAATGTAAGTACCTACTACCACGTACAGCAAAGCGTAGCGTAGGCCGACCTCGTGCCCGCTGGACCGACGACCTGGAGGACGTTGCGGGGGGCGGCTGGATGAGGAGGACGGAGGGCCGACATGAGTGGCGAAATTTGGTCCAGCAGTGGACGAACACGGGCTGATGGATGGATGGGTATCACATATACATACATACACTCATGCAATACATAAAATGAATACTATTTTTGTGACTTCTTGAGCCTTTAAATATAGCTAGTTATATGGATAATATACGTATACAAACAAACAAAAAATATAAAGTTCGATATATATTTCGACCAACTTGTGGTCGTTGTCAGTCGAATAAAGAAAATGTCTTTATTTAAAAAATTGACGACGATCACAAATTGATCGAAATATATATCGATCTTTATATTTTTTGTTTGTTTATATATATATATATATATATATGAGTATACTCCTAAGAGTATATATATATTTCTATAAACCAGAAGTGAAACTAGAAAGAATTATCATCAAGTATTTCTTGATATATTTGCCTGCTGGAAAGATCTTATATGGTCCAACATTCGTTGCACAGGATTAGGGAAACCCCTCCTAACCAGATCAACTATTCTCAGAAACCACCTTTACAACACAAGTAACACTTCACTATTTGAATCACACTGGAGATCGCTCGATGAGTCACGTAGAACCGCTCCGCCGATGCAATGTCTCCGCACCGACAGCCCGACAGGTACGTATAGGTGGCGCTGCAGGCTAGTCATGTTCCGTTTTGCTAACAATATTATCCTCATGCAATACACAAAGTTGTATGAGGACAGCGACCACGCGCCCACTTCAATACAAACGCAAACACAAAATGGTGAGGTGTCTACGCTATGGAATGTCCATTCACGTTATCTAGATCTATGACAAATTAAAACAAAAAAATCGGGAAATTTGAATCATAACATAAAACTTCTAAAAACGTAAATTTAATGTTTTTTTACCAACACATAAAAACATATCGTCACGACATGAGTCCCCGAGGAGATGTCAGAGGTGTTACCGTGTGTCAACTGTGAAATGCAAGTCACAGTCCAAACCCGGTACACCCGCGTTTCACCGACGATTATTACGTCTCAACGTGATGGGTGGTGAGCCCTATCGCCGTACTTCGGGCACAAATACACGCTGTTTAGGGCATGCAGGTTTCCTCACGATGTTTTCCTTCACCGTTCAGGAAGTGGTAAGTATTAAATACTATGCACATAAGATGAAAATGATGAAAATCTTCTTAGGCTGAATAATTTTCTACTAAGTAGATCATGGACTGAAATATTTGAATCAACAGACTGCAATATGGCTTTTGAGAAGTTTCTCGATATTTTAACTGAAGCTATTGATATTTATTGTCCAGAAATCAAAGTTAGATGTGACAATAAGATGAAAAAAGATATGTGGATTACACCGGGTATAAAGAAATCATGTAAGACAAAAAGAGATTTATTCATTCAATCAAAAAGATCAAATTCCGATGAACTACTTCGTTTTTATAAGGCATATTGTTTAGTCTTATCAAGGGTCATTGGTCACGCAAAAAGAAAAGCAAATGAAGAAATAATCCTAAAATCTGATGACGCAGTAAAATCTACTTGGAAACTCATCAATAAAACCATCAAAGGAAATAAGCTAAATGAAATTAATATTTATAAAGGTCTAACGGATGGTACTAAAGTGGTGCTTGATAACTTAGAAGCTGCTCAGTTGTTTAATAGTTTTTTTACCGACCCAGGTGTGGATGCTCCCAGGGCCTCAACCGATCCAATAAAATTACCACATTTTAGTAACGAAACTATGTTCCTAAAACCGGTCTCAAAAGATGACCTTCTAAAAGCAGTGTCCTCACTTAAAAATAAGAAATCGTGTGGATACGATGGTATACCTCCTAGGGTCGTTAAATTTATAATTAACCCTATCGCTGAACCCCTATTATGCATTATCAATCTTTCCTCCAGGGAAGGTGTCTTCCCGTGTAGATTAAAACGAGCTCAAATAAAACCTATACATAAGAAAGACTCAAGACTGGCCGTCGATAATTATAGACCCGTCTCGCAGTTGACTGTTTTTTCTAAGATATTTGAAAAGTTAATGTTAAGCCAGCTTCGTAGATTCCTCACTTTTCATAGGATACTAGCAAGGGAACAGTTTGAATTCCAGAAAGATCTTTCGACAGTGGATGCTATCTTGACATGGCAGAGTTTGTGTCAGAAGCCTTGGATGGCAAACAAAATATAGTGACTGTCCTATTAGATTTATCCAAAGCTTTCGATAGTATCGACCACGGTATAATGCTTGAGATGCTGAACAGATACGGTCTGCGTGGCAAGGTTAATGAGTGGTTCTTTTCATACCTTACAAACCGTGAGCAAAGTGTCCTACTTCCTATCATAGACAGTAATGATATGTTGGTAAATGTGGAGTCTGAATCACTAGTATTACAGAAAGGCGTCCCTCAGGGTAGTATATTGGGCCCAATCCTCTTCCTACTATATATTAACCACTTGCCACAGGTGTCAAACAACAAAGTGGTAATGTTTGCCGATGACGTGTCGGTTTTCTTCAGTTTTGAAAGAGGTAGTGATAAGGACTTAGCAAGTGAAATCCAACATTCCATTTTTGCTATTATAAATTGGTTCAGAGATCCATCGGTCCTAGGCAATGGTGGGCCGCCTGGTTTTGCCTGAGAGCTGTTCTCTTACTCTCCCCCGAATAACTTCGGGAGGATTTGCTAGTAAGATGGTGGTACCTCCACAGTCGAGCCCGGCATCAGTTCTACCACCTAAAGACCTTTTTGTCCAAAGGACGGCGATATTTTTCACGCCCTATCAAGTTAAAATCAAAAATAAAAATCTTTAAGACATTAAATATAGTGACAGTCCACACTATAAGACACCTCTGACACCCCGTCGGGGATATACCGGGTGTGAATAGAGTACGACCTTTAAATAAAACCACATACTCTACTTATTGTAAAGACTTCTGTCTATCAAAATATTTTTCTCGTGATCTGTCTACATTATATTTTTATCAAACTAAAAATACAATAGTTCCATTAATTTAACTTCATCTTACTTCACCTTCCACTACGCTTACTTTCTGCTCCGTATCAGATATATATATTTTACCTACGCGGGCTCGGACTGAAAATCAGCGCTGTCGGTCTTACTCTGTAAGACTACAGCATATGCTGAGTTCTAGACTTTTTGTCTGCTTCGACACATGATTTCATTTAGCTTTAGTCACATTGTTTTATTCTTTTATGTTATTTCCTTGTGTTTGACTTTATAATTTGTTTTTATAATTTATTGTGTTGTGGTAGATAAATAAATGGAAATTCTATTCTATTCTATTCTATTCTACTGATCATACTGAACAACTTCCTGAAGAAAAATACCCGCGCGAATCTTCAGAGAAGAAGATATTCAACTGTTACTTAAAGACTTTATTTCGTAGGAAGAAGGTCTATTTTAGAACGCTGCACCGTAACAGCTGTTTTACGGAAGATGCTGTTTCAAAAAACGTCCTTATGTCGGTGCGTTAGAGTTCACGCATTTTTGTTTGAAACTCAAATATTTCCTAAACTAATAGTTAGCGCGGGTATGTTTGTTTGGAGAAGTGGTTAAGTATAATCCGTAGAATATGCGGTTTCATTTAATGGTAGCACTCTATTTACACCCGGTATATATGTGTGTCGTGAATATATTTGTATGTTAGCCAGGGGTTTCCTTGCTTGTAGAGTATTGTCATTGCGCCTTACTTAAATAGGACTAAGTCGGCTGGAAGCGATTTCCTTGTAGAAATCAGCTCACCATTGTACAGCTATTTCTTGTATTTTATAAAATGGTATTGTTATTTTTTTTCTTGTGCTATGTTGAATAAATAATCAAACTATCATATCCAAATCACATCATATGATATTTTCCACAGAGCAATCTACCGGAGAACGAAAGTCCTGAGGCGCTACAACGGCTGATCAGGTCTCAGATAATGGGCGCTCCAGATGCTGACAAACTCGGCTTGCCGAGGGTTTTGGACTCTGTTGAAGTGAGTTCTTGATTACAGTTATAGAATATAGCAAAATATACGGTTGATTGTCCGTACAGGAAGTAAACAACTATTTTACTTAAATGTTTGTTCAAATGTAATATTTGCTGTCCAATTAAATTTACTTGACTACCTAGTCCTGCCATAAGTTCTGTCCCTGTTTTTATGGATAGTTCTAAGGTTCCAAGAAAACCCTAGAAGTCAAATCTATATCCACAGGAACGAGTAGGCTTCAAACTACAATAAACAAGTGATTGTAATATAATATTATAAAATATGTATTTTTAACGAGTCTCCAAGTAGCAGATCTATATTGTAAAAACACGGTTTGATTTTGGGTCTACAAAATTCCATTGGGATTGGTGAAAACGAGGTAAAGGTTGAATGTTTATGCCAGGATAGACAACGACAATATTTTTTTATTATAAGCTATAAATTTTGAAAATAATTACATAGTAAAATCGCTAGGCAACATTTTTTTTTTCTTAGACTTCCAATTGACGTGATTTGTTCATAACGGTGGTGCTGTAAAATGGCTCCCAAAATATTTTAAACTCCTTTGTTTTCCAATGTTTATTGACTTATCTCCAAGAGAAAATAGTCGGCTTTAAGCCTTACCACAAATTGTAATTGTAAGGGCTATGATTGAAAAAGTTACGAGGTGAAAAGCTCAAATTGTGTCGCGTGTTTTAAGATGTCTGCTTCGGACGCTTCAATGATAGTTTTTTTTTAATGGTCACTGCTTTGAGCAGCTATAATATTTTTAAAGTGTTTGATTAGCTAGCCAACAAATTCCATTAATTAATTTTACTTTATTCAGTCTGGGATGAAAAATATCCAACCTAATGTGAGGGACAGAACTTTTGGCAGGACTAGGTATACTTGAGATTATATTTTTATCGCGAAATGCATCGCTTTGGAAACTTACATTTTTTTTTGGAGTGTATTACCAGAAAGTATAGAAGAGAAAACTAAATCTTCTGGGAGGGGGCTCGAAACTGTATATCTGCCTCGGACGAGCGACTTGTCCAGTCTGTCCAGCGGTATCTACATGAATCTTTAGAATTTTGTAACTCAAGCCTGACCAGGAAAATGAAAAACCTGTTCTAGGATTTGCTTTTATGATTGCAACACTCATATTTACACAAACACACACCCTCTCATACAAAGAACAACGCCACTCTTTGAGAAAAATAACAACACACTTTGACAGCAATCGATGCAATGACGTTTTTAAGTTGGTGTTGCCAGTACAAGAAATTATCTTTTAATAATCTATTGTTTCTTCGCAACATGGCGAGGTTTTTAGGGTTCCGTAGTCCGACAAGGAACCCCTTATAGTTACGCCATGTCCGTCTGTCCGCGGCTTAGCGCAGAGACTATTAATACTAGAAAGCTGTAATTTGGCATGAATATAAATATTTATCACACCGACAAAATGGTAAAACAAAATCTCGAAAAAAATTTTTTTTATGTGTACCTCTCATACACGTAAACTGGGAATGAGTTTTTTTTTCTCGTCTATCCCATAGTGTGGGGTATCGTTGGATAGGCCGTTTAAAACATTGGGGTGTGTGAAAACCATTTTTCGGTTTAGAGATCCGTTGGCGAAATATTAAGCTTTAAAGTGAAAATTTTAGTTAGAGTGGAGCGTCCCCCCCCCCCCTGCTGGCTAAACGGTTGTTTATAGATATGTGAAAAAATTCGCAGAAGTAGTATATATAATGAATTTCAAAGGAAAACTATCACAGCTAAGTACAGGTTTACGAGTACAGGTCGTGCCAAACTTTTGGCCCCCTATAATGTATGGGACCAGAAGTTTGGCGCGGTCTGTATTAGTAGACCAACTTATATGTACCGGACAACTACGGAACCCTACATTGCGCGTGGCCCGACACGCAATTGGCCGGTTTTTATTTTCCTAGTAAGGCCTTACTTGATACAACAGCTACTAATGCACATATTGAACGCTCATGAGGGCGTTTGTGCGTATTTTACACTTTGTTCTAAGGAACAGATGGCGCTGTCTATAATGTATATATTTTTAGACAGAAACAATGCTCTGAATAGATATTTTATCACTTTTAGATAATAAATCAAATATTAATTTATCTACCGGAGTAGAGTATAATGTCAACCAAAATGTCGGGCGTGAATTTAGCTGACAGCATAGTATCAAAATATCTGTAAATGATACTTCTTAATTTTGAAACACTTTTTAATTTTGTATAACAGATATTTTATAAAGGCATAACTATCGTTCCTTGGGATAGTTGCTATCTAACTAAAAAACTATGTGGTTTCACCAGGCTGACAATTGTAAAAATAAATAAATCGTTATTTATTCCAGGTGTCCTGCAGTACAAAACACAACATAAGACTGCTCGCCGATATCATATACTCAATTGCCTTTAGCGTCAAACCACCAGGTAACAAAAACACCACTATACACTGTTATATAAAAAGGTAAAATATCTTTGTTTGTTTTTTGTATATAAGGCTGCCATCAGACGCACAGCATCGCAGCAACCGCGCGCAGTCGATATATTCAACTGCATGCAGTTATCTGCAGTCGTTTGCGCAGTTGACGCCACGCATGATCCCAAGAGCTCAGTACTGTATGCGGTTAGCGATGGACAGCTTGCGTCGACACTACACCGCTGTAGCTGACCGCGTAAAGTTGAAGTCACGACTGTATGCAGTTAAGGCTGCTAATACACACGGACGGCACGTTGCCAACGACAGTGCCAATTGCAGCCGCCGACTTGTCAGCGTCGAATATCTACGGCAGCCGTGAACGGCTGTCTTTGTACAGGAGCCAGTTTCAAAATGGATTCGGAAGAATAAACACTGTTATTACTTTTACTCTGTCGTCGCCGACAAAAACGAAAAAGAAGAACGCGTTCGTTGTGGATTCAAGAAATATTAATGTACTTATAGAAAAATAGATGGGCATTTTTTTACACTCTATCCGCTTTTGCGAAAGAACAAGGAAAAATTTTTCGATTATTATTCTCTTGCAGTTTACAATTCCAAATACAAGCATGTTTCTTTATTGCCACAATAAAGCAATTCTACATCAATTTCGTCGCTTGAGCTCATTTCGTATGTACGCGACTCGTGCGCACTGCTGGACTATTAGCAGTCTATTGACAAAATGGCGGACGCGGCACGCTACAACTGCAAGCGTCACCGGCTGCCGCCGACTGCATGCAGTTGAATATATCGACTGCGCGCGGTTTCTGCGATGATGGTAACCGGGCAATCTCTGTGACTTCTGAACCAATTGTAAACATTATTTCATTGATAGCACGTACGGATTAACAACCGCATATTACTTTGCTCGCATTGCAACCTTATTTAGCGCAACTTTCATTATTATTGTCTATTTCTTTTACGATTTTCTTCAACAATCATCGTATACATTAGCAAATCCTTTTCCGCCTGCTGCATCTGAGATCTGTAGTATTCCACTTGCTTTTCAAGGCTGGATACGACTTTCACTTGCTCTTGAAGGCTAGATATGACTTCCACTTGCTTTCGAAGGCTGTTTAATTCTGTTGTGTCTGTTGCGACGACCTTCCGTGCGAAAATGAACCTTAAGTCTTCGACTGTAGCTTTGCTTTTGCAAGTGGGGCATGATCGTTCCAACGCCGCCTGCTCCTTTAACCACCGCTCTACGCATTTCGATCCAAAGAGGTGTCCACACTTGAGTGCAACCAGCCTGTGGTCTCCAGAGATGCCCCAAACCTCTAGACATATTGGACAAGTTGCCCCATCCTGTTCTTCTTCCTGGAATTAGCAGAAATATAACCTTTGGTGAATTTTCGTAATGAATGAATACTGGTCAGATGAAAAAATACTTTACAGTGAGTATGTAAACTAAACACATTTCACAAAAAGAGATAAAGAAGTACTATTTAAGACGCGTGGCCAATTCATTGATTTGCGGCAAAACCTGTAACTTTTCTCTCGTATGAAGAGCAGGATGTGAGGCTATCGGAAAGACGGAGTATGTTGAGAGAGACCTCCCACTGAGCCTGAGGTCACCTATCCATCCATCCATCAGCCCGTATTCGTCCACTGCTGGACATAGGCCTTTCCCAAATTTCGCCACTCGTGTCGGTCCTCCGTCCTCCTCATCCAGCCGCCACCCGTAACGTCCTTCAGGCCGTCGGTCCAGCGGGCACGAAGTCGGCCTACACTACGCTTTGCTGTACGTGGTCCCCAACGGCCATCATGTCGGCGACAAATATGGCCTGCCCACTGCCACTTTAACTTACTGATTCTGCAGGCTATGTCGGTTACTTTCGATCTCCGACGGATCTCCTCATTTCGGATTCTATCCATCAGAGATACCCCAAGCATAGCCTGCTCCTAGCTCCGCTCCTGAGGTCAGATAATAGCGATTTGGTGTACTGTCTTGTTTTTATTGGTTTGGCACTCAGACCATTTAACACGGGACCTGGCAAAGCGCAACTCTTAGAACTGAAATTATTCTGCCGTTTTCCACGGGAGGGGAGGTAAACACGCACAGCACACATTTACTCATTCACGCACACTCCTGCGAAAAATTTATATGTCACACTAAATCTAAAGCTGCAACACAAACACAAAACGCGCACACAAGCAAACTTACATGAACAATTTGTTCATGTACTTCGGCAGAGGGTGATAAGTGCGCTTGCCTAGTCCCGTGTTATATGGTCTAAGGTTTGGCAACTTTTGTAGATGGTTTTACCTGCAATGGATTTTACTCAAAATGTAGTTACATTTCATACAATAATAATATATTGTAGGTGATTAAATTTTAAATATGTGATAAAGGCGATAGTGCTCAGAGAAATCTGCCCTGCTCGAACGCTTTAATTTTTACCTGCTCAGTTGAAGCGGGCCGCTCAGAAAACTTGCGATTTCGAAGTGTTTTATTAATTTTCAATATTTATTTTAACGTTTTCACGTACATTATTTCCATAAAAAACTAGACAATACTAAATCCTTTCACTTGATATATTTTCAATTTCGAAGTAATACTTCAACAACAAATGAAACTTTTTGTTAGCTGAAAATTATCTACTTGTTTCAGAATTAGTTCAATGCAGTGAAGTTAATTAAATCGCCTTAAAATGCCCATAATAATTTGAATAAAGACATGAAGAGGCACATATATGATTTTGAGAACTCTTATCTATATTTTAATGACTCAGATATTGATTTAAAAGCAAGCATTTCAGGTAAAACACGAATTCCTCGCCTTTAATAAGAAATTTTGTTAGACCCATCTAGGTAGATATACTAATCAGTAGGTGTAATTTCTTAAGATGAACATGTCAAAGACAAAGATTATGACTAGCAATTCTACCAACCTACCCAACATCAGTGTAGGTAACGCTACCATAGAGGTGGTAAAAGAGTACATCTATCTTGGGCATTGTTTATCCTTTGGCGGTGAATCTCAGGTAAAGGAGATCGCAAGACGAATTCAGCTGGGAAGCAGCCCGCCTTTAAAAAACTTGATGTCTTTAGAGCTAAAATTCCGCAATGTCTCAAGACATTTAACCAATGTGTCCTGCCTATACTTACTTATGGTGCCGAAACATGGACGCTGACCAGAGCTCATATCAACAAATTGAAAGTGGCACAGGGCTATGGAGCGTGCCATGCTAGGCATCTCTCTTATGGATCGTGTACGGAACGTCGAAATGCAACAACGAACTCGAGTCGAAGATGTCGAGACTTAAGTGGAGATGGGCGGGACATCTGGCTAGACGGAAAGATGGACGGTGGACTAGGGCAGTAACAGAGTGGCGACCGAGGCCAGGAAAGCGTTCAGTGGGTAGACCGATGGCCCGATGGCGAGACGATATCGTCAAGGCTGTTGGTGGGCAATGGATGAGACTGGCGAGAGACCGACGGAAATGGTGTGGAGAAGAAGAGGCCTATGCCCAACAGTGGGTGGATGCGGGTTGTTTGATTGATTGATTAAGGTAATTTCGTAGAGAGGTTCGGGAAACCCCCATTAAAATGTATGACAAATTGATGAGCCCAAAAAAAGATGTTTTGACTAGAGCACTCATATTGGCTAAATTATTAAAATCATGTAATTTAAGATACAAACCATTATTTTTTATTATTATTTTAGTTTTTGGCTTCAGATCACTATTTTTTTTTCCACAACAAACAACCGATGACAGTGCTTTCTTCAACGTTTGACATTGGTGATGTGTGTGAATCTATGATAGACTTTTCTCTAATTGTCTATGAACATTTACAAACCTTTTTGTTATGTACAAGATGAACCTTTTTGTTAATTGAAGAAGTATCAAATCACGCAAACTTAACTATAACCACCTAGCAAATAAGTGAAATTTTGTTACTAAAACTGTTTGTTAGCTGAAAAATGATTCTATAACAACATGATGAAAAACACAGAACTTTTACTCGCTTCACTGTACCATCGAAGAAATGGCCGCAGCCGCACTTTTCGCTCGTATGGTAATGGTAATAAGAGCGAAAAGTAGGTCTGCAGCCATTTCTTCGATGGTACATTTACTTAGTTTTCCCAACCGGTTTCGGTTTTAAACCATTATCAAGGGTTCAAAGATTATTTCGATGCTATTACGTGCAATAAGAGTCTAAGTAATGAAGTATTAGACTCATTTATTGCACGTAATTCAATTCAATTCAAAAAAAAAATTTTATTTCGGACATATGTCCATAGAGGGAGTAATAGGAAGAAGTAATAATATCGAATTAAAATATAAATATACCCTCCGTATGATGAGGTTGACACACTAGTAAAGCTGGAGTGCTATTGCTAGGGGTTACTGCTGAGGGATGGTGACTCCGAGGAGAGCTAACAACTAAACCCCACGAGTGATCATCGTACACTGCTTTATTGGTATCGTTTTCAATAAATTGATAAATACAAAGGTGCAAGCTGACAAAATGTATTAATTAGGTAAAACCTGATTCAGTAAAATGTACAAATGTGTTCGGGGTTCTATATAAGATGTCTAGTCGTTCACATGTACTCCACAAGCTGTGTAAGTCAGCTGTATAGCTTGCTATATAGACAGCCTTAAGTTCTCTCTGGCTGTACATTAGCAGTATAATAGCAGTTTAAGTAGTAACATCGGACTTAAGGCTGACTTACGGCACTGTATGGGACGCAGTGTGAACCATACAACGTACATAAGTGTAATAAAGAGTAACAAGTGGCTAACACAGCCTTCACAGTTATGAAATCCGACAAAATTACTCCAGTGCTACCTAAAATTCACGTGTGTCCTAAATTATTTCTTTATTTTATTATTAATTATTCCTCATTAGTTTGGTTTTGTGTGTGCCATCAGAAACATTAACTCCGGCGGATCAGGGATAAAAATTTATGATAACACGCGGTGGTACCTGTTTTTAAATACTTAATAATGTTGAAACCATATCGTGAAATGTATACATATTTACAGCTAAAATATTCACGCTCTGTAAAAATGCGATATTCATTTTAAAACTGGCTGAGAAGAAATGTACAATTTTCAGTTTTTGCATTATAATTATACTACGGTAATTAATTATAATATGAAACCAAAACTCAATCGCTCTATCTGCGTATTTTGTGATAAATCTGCATGATAATTTTGGAGATTTATTTGGTAAATATTTTAGGTTACGTAGAACAAAATGGTGGAAATGAAATACGGCTATTTGAACTGTTATAACTCCAATTTAATGCGGTGAGCGTATATAGGTTCACATGTATTCTGTTAGAATGCTGTTATCTACTTAAATGAAGTCCCACATTTGTACCACTACAGAGCCAATGTATATAAATTTTTTCTAATGTGAAATTACGTACAGCTTTAAGATGTAGTTCAGGTCAATTGTGTATCATCGTTTAATTCTTTCAATATACTGAAATTTTAGAGATCCGCAATAATAATTATTGTCCGTTAAATCGCCTAGCCCAGGTACTTAGTCAAATTTTCACAATTTTTTGTACGCGACGTAATAACACGCAGCTTGTGGGATAAGTGTAATAGAATATCACATTCACATTCATGTTCATGGACAGCACATATAGTCCTTTTAACAGCCTACAGTGCACATGCGAACCATTTAAACACTTCTGTTCAGATAGTAAAAAAAGGTTATTTTAATGATCACGAACAAGTCATACTACAGCTACTAGCTGTATAACAGTCTAAAACAAGTAAACATAACAGCCTTTGCCTTTATAAATGACCACGTGTGTTCTATTAAAATGCTATATAGGTATAGGTGTTATTAATCGCAATAATGCAGCTTATACATCACGATTGAACTGTAATAATGCTTCAAGTACACCTGGGAACTAAATGTGTACTCTTTAATGGAGTAAATAGCTATTTGGGCGTTAGCTCGTACATTCTCGTGACTTGCACTCACTTGATGTAGCTAACAGTGTATATCCTTTGTCCAGGGCTGCACTCATGGAGAAGAGATCTACTTTTAGTTCAGGCACAAACAACACACTGTTCATCGTTGTTGGAATCCACTGTTCACCATCATAAGCTTTCAACATTATGTCTCCATACCCTGACGGACTGAAAATCAGTGCTGTCGGTCTTACCTTGTAAGACTACAGCACATGCTGAGTCTTGGCCCTTTTGTCTGCTGCGACACATGACTTCTTTTAGTTTTAGTTACATTATTTAATTCTTTTGTTTTATTTCCTTATGTCTGATTTTATACATTTGTTTTATAACGTAATTGTTTTGTGTTGTGGGAGATATAATAGATGATCAAACGAACTTACCAAAAGTGATGTTCGATCATTATTATATGAAGTGCTTCGTTTTCGATATATTTACCACGTAGTATCTCCGTATTTGTTGCCGAGTGGACAGGAGATACTACGTGGTAAATATATCGAAAACGAAGCACTGACATGTAATATAATATTCTATTCTTTTCTATTTCATACCCCACTGCCTTTATCTTTGTTCCGTCACCTATAGTAACATCTTTTGGCACCACTAAGCTTTTACAACTTTTAAAACTGTCTCTCATAGAACACGTATGCTCCGATGCTCCACTGTCTAGAAATGTTGTAAAGCCGAAACCGGTTTGTAAAATATACTGTGAAACGAGTACAAGTCCCGTGCTATTCATTAATAATGTTTTTATTCAGGTGTCGACAATAGCAAGTATTAATCATATAACAAACACAGACCTTGTTACCCAGGAAGCAAAGAGCCCTTACTGGAGCAACGGGTGCCGGCTACGTACTTGGCTTTGGAGGAGTGCGTGTCGCATCTAGCGAACGAGCTGAAGGAGCCCGTGTTAAGGCACGATGAGTACAAGCGATTGGTGAGTGACCCTTTGACCTTGAGGTTAAACATACCTAGCCCCTGTTCTATACTAGGTGAAATTAAATCAACCGACGAAATTCATACTGCAGACTCGGTTAGTCATCTGGAACAAGGTTTAATGACCCTCCAGGTGAAATTATTAAAAAAAAATTTTTTGCCCCCTCAGTACATCAACCTCCTTACATCAGTGTAAGGGAGCAAAAATTGTTTTTTTCTAAATTGGCCAAAAGTATTACTGAACCTAGTTCTTGATCACTAACCGAGTCTTTAGTATGAATTTGGTCGGTTGATTTAATTTCACCCTATATAGTGCTAGCGGTACGCCCAAAATGGCTGCAAATGGTGTTAAAGGGATTTTTAAAACGATTTAAAGGATTTTTAGGCCATATGAATCAATTCGACCCGTAGCACGAAAAAAAAAACCGAATAGGTATTATGACGTCATCTTTTTTGTATGAGAAAACAACCTGTTAATGTTTTTATGAAAATGATGAATGAAAAAAAAAATACTTTATGTATTTAATTTTATACTTTCAAAATTGCTTTCTTAAGGTTTGATATAAGGATTATATATTTTACGAAACAAATATTCAACCGTATCGTATCTGGAGGAGCCCAAACTTGAACCAAAACAAGCGAATGAAATGAAATGATGTGTTATATTTTTGGAATTGGCTCAGAAAGCCCTTTCATTTGATACCACACACGATATATTTTGGAACAGTTTTTTTTCCATACAAAAAAAGATGACGTCATAATACCTTTTCGGTTTTTTTTTCGTGCTACGGGCCGAATTGATTCGTATGGCCTAAAGATGTATCGTTCCGATTTTTATGACTTCAACACCGTTTGCAGCTATTTACTAAATTTCAGTTTGTACCGTTAGCGCTAATACACCTCTCCCTTTCACACTATCTGAAGTATAATAACTTCGCTTCGCATGATCCTGTTTTATACCAACAAATACTGCAACAATCACTCTGAAATTAATATATGATAAAGTTGAGGACTAATGCTATGTCCATGCTGTTGTGAAAACTTGATTCCATTAAATTTTCTCGATTGAAAAAAATTACAAAGTTACCACCAAACCGTACAATAAACCGATAGCATTCAATAAATACTCGAAATTAGATCTAAAACCTTGCATAATATAACTGATATTAGTATAAATCAGCTGCAGACTGTTCCATAAAAATGAAAAAACCATCAGTGTAGCCGCAATTTCAAAATAACTGATGTTTTTGCGTGCGCGGCATCTGATTAGAGTAGGATAGACAGTTAAAAAGCAGAAGCGTTAGAGCAGGACTGCGAATTGAGGTATTATGGGCCTTTAAGGGTTGATTAAAGTAAAACGAACAACGTTAGAAAGTGTATATCTCATTTTCTAGGTAACTCAATACATGCAACAAAAAAACCACAGAATGTTTCGTGATGCGGCGGAGTTACACCAAGCCACCATGTTTCTACATGAAAACGGTACGTATTCCCTTGCTATTAAGAGTTATATTTCCACCTCTGCTGAAAGATAACCTAGAACACTGCGTAGATAAATTGAACATTGACCTGTAAAGTAACTTTTTAACCAAGTGAACAGGCAGTGGCAGAATAACAGCGTTCCTTTTGCTTCTCGCATAAGGGACAAAAGCTGACTCACCGACCTTTTCAACAGAACCTGTTTGATCTAAAATAGTCTTTAAGTATTATATGTTTTGTGTTGTGTTCTGTTGAATAAAAATCTTTTTATTTATTTATTTAATTTGTGGGGGATGCAACACCTCCATAATCAGACTGGGCCCTTAGTTTCCTGGGTTAGGAGAAAACAGTGAAACGCCCAATGAATCCAGACCCCCGTTCATAAATTAACACTTTCGTCAGGTTCCGACACTGACAGCAGGATAGCGTATACAATTTTCAAAGCGTGTGACAGAGCTGGCAATAGAACCCGTGTCGAGACCCCGAATTTGTGAACGCGGCCCTGGATTGCAGTCAGGGGTTGAATGAGATGCCAGCTTTTTTTCAGTACTTTCCCTTTATCTTTGTTGCTATACTTCTCGGACTGTGAACGCTCGCACTCGCTCCCGCACCGATATTTACGAGTATACCCATCTTTCTCTACGCACACTGCTGGACATAGGCCTTCCCAATATAGGGATTATGTAGGTATATACAATATTTTAATTTTTTACTTATGTTAGTATATACCGGGTGTAAATAGAGTGCGACCATTAAATGATACCACATATTTTACCGACCCTACTGAACCACTTTTCCCAAGAGTCATACCCGCGGACACCCTTAGTTTAGGAGATAATTGAGTTCCAAACAAAAACGCGTGAACCCTAACGCACCGACATACGGGCGAGTTTAGAGAGAGCGTCGTCCGTGAAACAGCTTCAGGTTCACGTATATTTGGTTAGGCTTAGGCATTATATTTATTTAAGGTCTATTTAGTTTATTTATCAACTTATTTATTAATTGCATTATGTATAATAATATTCTCATTCCTATATGTCTTTATTTTATACCATAGGTAGGTATATAAGGTGACTTTAATTTATGCAGCCAAACTCATACTGGAGGCTTGGTAAGTGATCAGTAACACGGATCGATAACACTTTTTGCTCATTTCCCAAAATATAATCTTGACGTCCTATAATTAACTCGGGGCTGGGCTTGCATTTGTAAGGAACACGAAAAGACTAATTTACGAATTTCACAAAAATGCTCATCGAACATTGTTACTGGGCACTTACTGAGTCTTCAGTAAGAATTCGGCTGCATAAATTAAAGTCACCTTATATATAACTTTATAAGCCCAGCGTAAACAAAGATTTTTTTTATATTGCCCGTGTTGTTTTTGTTTCATCATATTCCATTGTTTTTATAAAGATATTTGACCCGTAGAAAGTATACTTTATGCATTTATTTTACAAAATAAACCATTTGATTACGGTGAATATATTTTACTACAAATTTGTACCTATTGGAGAGTAATAAACTTTGTTTAATTATCTAAAACTTAAATAACAAATTATCTATAAATAAAACTAACTACCAAAATAAATATATAAAAAAAAACAGAAAAAGAATACCTACCTTAAATAAAACACAGGATGGGTACCTAAATTAAGTAAAAAATTGAAGCCAGATTTGATTTGATTTGCGGTGGCTTTAATTATAAAACAAAAGGATTTTTGCGTATTGTATACTAATGGACAAATGGCTGCTACTACGCAACTGCCTGTAATAACTCCCACTACTCTTTCTAATGATTTACACTTGCGATTGTCGGCATTTAATGAAACATAGACAGCATCTGGATTGTTAACAAAAACACTTGTACACTAGTTTAATTTAATTTAATACAGTTTTCCAACCAGTTTCGGAGGTTAATCCATCTTCAGGGGATACATTAGGTCTTAATATTATTATCTACGAGCCATTAACGAACATCGTTTGTTGTATCTAATGGCTTAGTTTCAAGTCACAGCCGAAGCCTACAAGAATAATCAAGTTTAGTTTCTTTCAGGTGTTTTACTTCACTACGATGACGCGACGCTAAAAGAGCTGTACTTCCTGCGGCCGCAGTGGTTGTGTGACGTGTTGGCCCACGTGGTCACTGTCAGAGAGATCAATCCGTTCGCCAGTAACGGTAATACCACTCTTTACAATATCACTTATGACAATATCACTTATGACAATATCACTTCTGACAATATCACACTCGATGACTCGGATTCTTATTAGAAAGAAAGAAATTTATTGATGCAATAGACACACTTACAGATACAGTAGTAACACATACAACAGTAACAAAACATTACAGCAGAACAGAGGTGGGTTGATAAATTCTTGCTTGCGTTCTGGTTGTGTCTTAATTTATTTCTGCTTGTTTAAACCTGGACCGTAATGGGCACCAAGCGACCAAATATAGGACTCTTCCCATGTCCTGAGTTGGATGTCTGTAAGTGGCGGTGAAGCAATTGTTGAATGTGAAGTCTTGTATGTGTTGGTATGGGTAGGGTGCTGTTTGTGATGTGTGTCTGTGTTAGTTAAGTCTGATGTGAAGGTTATTTTTTGTTTCTCCGATGTAAAATGCAGGGCAGTGCCTGCATTCTAGAATGTAGATGCAATTTGATGTTTTACATGAGCTGTTTGGTTGGGCGTGGCAGATATTTGATGTGTAGTGAGTGTTTGTGTTAATGATGGCGCATGTTTTACAGCATGGCCGTCGGCATGGTGCTGTGCCAGGTGATGTGATTGTGTTGTGAATGGATGGTTGTTTCTTTGTCTTGGTGAGAATGGATTTGATGTTGGAATTGGATGTCGCCGACATGATGGCCGTTGGGGCCGAAAGGCGTTAGAATGGAGAATACAGCAAAGCGTAGCGTAGGCCGACCTCGTGCCCGCTGGACCTACGACCTGAAGGTGGTTGCGGGTGGCAGCTGGATGAGAAGGATAGAGGACAACCAAGCAAAAGTGGCGAAATTTGGAAAAAATTACCTCTTTATAACCTTTTTTAACTTTACAGGAATAATGAAGATAGAAGACTTGCCGCACGTGTTCAAAGCGAGCCCGCAACTGGCGCGGGGCGACGAGGCGCACAACCTCGGCATCTCTCTGTTGAACAAGTTCGAGCTAGCGCTGTGCTGGGACGCGAGGAGCTTGCTGGTGCCGCCGCTTCTACCGGAGAGTGAGCCTTCGAGACCGCAGGTGAGGATGATATTGATAATTTTACGGTTCCGTACCCTATGGGTGGCAAACGGGACCCTATTACTAAGCTTCCGCTGTCTGTCTGTCCTAAACAGGCATAAAGTTGAAATTTATTATTTATTTATTTAACAGCAGAGCCTTAACCTATTAACAGTAATAACCATCTCACAAGTTAAGTACCGCGATAAAATATACTACGAACTAATATTTAAAATAACTACAAGCTTGAAAATAATTAACAAATATTAACAAATGAAGAAAGGGTTATATAGGTTTGGGAAAAACTCTTTTCGCAAATAGTATGTATGAACTTATAATAAAATCTCTTTGGCTATTTGTATCTGGCTGGTTTTGGTATTATCAAAAAGTTTAAATTTTAAAAAGGATAATTCCAAATTCAGATTAGGTAAAATGTGTGATTTTCATTTGTTTTTCTTACTGTTAAGATGAGTGAATCTAATGAAGAAATTCGATACATTTTAAAATTTTACTGCAAAAAAGGTAAAAACGCAAAGCAAGCCGCGAAAAAAATTTGTGATGTTTATGAACCTAGCGCAGTGTCTGTGAGAGTAGCACAAATTTGGTTTAAGCGTTTTCAATCCGGAAATTTTGATGTCAAAGATGCACCTCGCTCTGGGCGCCCTGTTACGGATAAAAAGGATGCCATTTTTGAAAAAGTGGAGCAAGATCGGCATATCAGTAGTTACGATGTAGCTGAAGTACTGGGGATTGACCACAAAACAGTTTTGGCGCATTTTGGGTACACAAAAAAGCTCGATATTTGGGTACCTTATGAGCTCACTGAAAGAAACTTAATGAACCGTGTACTCATTTGTGATTATTTATTACGACGTGATGAAACTGAAAACCGTTTTGAAAAACCTGATAACTGGTGATGAAAAGTGGATCACGTACGACAAGAACGTGCGAAAAAGGTCGTGGTCAAAGGCTGGTCAGGCTTCACAGACTCTGGCGAAACCCGGGTTATCTCGCAACAAGGTAATGCTGTGTGTACGGTGGGATTGGAAGGGCATTATTCATTATGAGCTGTTACCGCCAGGCAGGACCATCGATTCTGAACTCTACTGCGAACAACTGATGAGATTAAAGCAAGAACTTGAGAGAAAGCGGCCGGAATTAGTCAACAAAAGGGGTGTGGTTTTTCATCATGATAACGCTAGACCTCACACATATTTAGCCACTCGGCAAAAATTAAGATAGTTTGGCTGGGGCGTATTAATGCATCCGCCGTATAGTCCAGACCTTGGACCTTCAGATTTCCATTTGTTTCGGTCTCTTCAGAATTCTTTGTGCAGTGTCAGGTTAACATCACGAGAGGAGTGCCAAAACCACTTGTCGCGGTTTTTTGATCAGAAGCCCCAGAATTTCTATAGCAATGGGATCATGTCCCTACCTACAATATGGCAGAAAGTTATCGAACAAAATGGCAACTGCATACTTTAGTTTAATGTAAATAAACTTTATTAAAAAATGTTTTGAATTTTCATATAAAATGCGAAGAGACTTTTTCCCCAACCTTAAAAATTCCTAATTAATTATTATGGTTGACCATCCCATTAAAAAGAGTGCACGCATGGAACGTGGGCGCGTACCGAGCATGCTGTGTGCGAACCACACCCGTTGCGAAGAGATGATGCGACCGCAGCATAGCGTACCTATCCGGCGCCGCCACCAGCGCGCAGCCCGCGAGCGTGGGAGGGTCATCAACTCTATTGTTTAACAGCAGATAATATTGCACTACTAGCGCCAGTTTGTGTCTCAGCTCTAGGACGTTCATTCCTACTATTCCCGCCACAAACATAGATGGCAATAAGTAGGGATAGCACTCATACATTTTTTTTGTAAACAAATTGTCAGCCCTAAATCACGTATATGCGAGACTCGTGCAAGCGAAGCTCCAGCTATGGTGTAGTCTCGGTCCGGCGGCGCAAGGGACTTGGTGAACGTCATCATTTTGCACTTGGAGCTGTTAAACTCCACGTGATAACGTTCACTCCATTCTATAACATTATCAATATCTCTCTGCAACGCCTCAGAGTCACCCTGATCCCCTAAACTTAAGTATAGCTTGAAATCATCAGCGAACATCAAACACTGAGCCGTCATTACTACTTCGGGAAGATCACTGATCATTATTAGGAACTGCGTTGGCTCTAATGTGCTACCTTGACTGACGCCCGAATTGGTCACCTATAGATCAGAGTGTAATCCGGCTAATTGTATATATTGCTGTCGATTACTAAAATAGTTAGAAAACAGTCTTATTAGTTTTGGAGTAAATCCTATGGCAACAAATTTTTGGAGTAACATATCATTATTAATGCGGTCAAAGGCTTTTTTGAAATCAAAATAGGCCACATCAAACCGACGATTTTTGTCCATAGCGGAAGTAGCGTAGTTAACAAAGTTGATGTGATTGGTTGCCGTGGATCTTGGAGCTCTAAAACCGTGTTGACAATCTGATAGATTGACTCGTAGTGGTAAAGTTATTTTCCTATTTATAATGGCTTCAAAGATCTTTCCAAAGACAGATAGTACGGCTACAGATAGTACTACTATTTGTAGTACCCAACAATGCCACTGCACGTAGTCAGCTTCGTACAAATATGCCGTAAAATTACTTTACTAAAAATATGTTCGGCTACTCTTCATTCCTCGAATTCACTCAAAAATTAAGTTAAAGTTAATGCTCATGATTCTATTTTCCTTTCAGCTGCCAGTACGGTCGCGCGCTTGGTCGGCCAGTAACCGCGGCACCCCGCGCCGCGCCTGGCCCGCGTCCACTCTGTCTACCCCGCACTACGAGAGCGGGCTGCACGGTACAGAGTCGCCTAGCTTGATACGTGAGTAGTCTATGGTAGATGTTGCTCTAGTTACATTTAACTTGTGCAGGCTTCGACTGTGACATCTCACCACCCTCATGACGTAACCAGGCCGCCAAGCGACTCGACGTACCAGCATGACGTCATACCGGGAGAGGGATTAGAATTACAGACAGTTGCGTAGTATATGTTCGGTGGTCGATGGATTTATTGGGTGGAGAAAGTAAATGATATGTTGTGTTTAATGATACGAATGTATTCTGTATCAGGTCTCACTACAAACGGTCTCCACAATAAAATCCTCAAACTGCGGGTCCATGAGACAGTTAAACAGGCTTCCATTTGCAATCATACGCTTACCAATCTGAACTTGAAGCTAAAATGTATTGGGTCTCATACCAAAATCCTGCACCGCCAATATCACTTGACCCAGCCGTCAGACCAATCTCCGAAGCCAGCGGGCGATTTGCACGTCCAAAGCCGCTGGATACGGGCCACGGTGACCCTCTCATATGCCGGTCACTCCTAACTGTTGACGTCAGTGGTATTCAATGACAAGTAGTGGCCCGAACAGTATCATTTTTCAAATTCAAATTTAATTTATTGGTGATCATAAGTTTGCAAATGGTCTTTAAAATTAAATAACATGTCCTTTATAATCTGTCATTTTACATACAAATATAAAACAATAAACAAAATAGTGCACTACAAAATAGCAAAATTACAAATAGATTTAAACAATGTCATCACTTGTTACATAAACTTTAACATATATCTAAACTAAAAAGAAACAATAAATATGTCACTTTCAAAATATTGTAATGTGAACGTAGCTAATAAAATAATATGTCCAGCAAAAAATTATAAAATATTAAACCTGTCATAGAGAATTGTCATTTAAAAATCATTCAGGGAGTAGTAGGCTTTGTTAATTAAAAAAGCTTTTAGTTGTTTTGAAAAGTCATTAATATTATCTGAATCACGAACAAATTTAGGTATTTTATTGTATAAATATTATATTTCGTGCGTGCGTTGTCGACTTAAGTAGATTTCGCAGACTAATTAACGCCTCTCCTGGTTTCTAGGCGAGTCTGGTAATCGAAAGACGGAAATAATGTGACCAGTTCAAAATATCTTCGTATGTTAACTCTGCCTGTGGTACACACAAATTATAAAAACATCAGATGAATTTCAAGTATAGACGCTATACCGTCGATAGCAAACATGTTGTGTGACAGTCTTTCTGTTTATTTATTTATTTATTTTTTAAGGTCTACCAACAGATATACACACTAACATAGTATATAGATAAATGGACAAATATTAAAATTATAGTGTACATCCAATAAAAGGTAAACTCAACATGCTGTATACAAAACTACGACCACTTACGTGCTAATAAAAGTTACTAGTAAATACAAACAACAATTTAGAAAATAATTTAGAAAAATAATTAACTTAACACATTACTTAACTTTATCTCATAAACTGGAATTTATCAATACTTCAAGTTAATGAACTTATATATACAGCTTATGTACCTGGCTAAAGATTGAGAAAATACATCAAGCTCACAAACCTTATGCAAGTTATTATAGTCACTGCAGACTCTGGAAAGCACGATCTTACGACCAAGATTAGTTTTCGATCTGTTAATGGTGAATATTTTGTAATTTGCTATTCCAAAATTACTACGCGGTATGCTAAAATTTATCAAAGAAAGTAAGTATGGACTATCAATATAACCCCTCAACACTTTGTACAATAGCACCAAATCGGAAACCCGTCGACGGTCTTCAAGAGAAACCATTTTAAAATATATTGAACGACTTCTAGAACAATTTAATTCTGCCAACTTATTTTGATGCACGGTTAAAAAGAATAAAAATCGCTTCTGAATTCTTTCTATACGTTCAATATGATTTTTGTAGAATGGGTTCCAAGCACTTGAACAATATTCTAATACGCTGCGAACGAAAGCAAAATAAACTAATTTTAAAGTTACAATACTCTTGAACTTTTTACAAGTTCGCCATAGGAAACCTAGCATTTTGAATGATTTATTTGTTATCGTGTCTATGTGCTGTCTAAAACTTAATTTACTATCCATGATAACTCCCAAGTCTCTTATTACATCGACTTCTTCAAGGCATATGTTGTTGAGTTTATATGATGTATTCAAGGGCAGACGCTTCCTGGTAAATTTGATATGTTTACATGTTGTGTGACAGTGACGCATTTGTAGAATTGTTACAGGGTAATTTATTTGTATGAAGTTTACTGGGTGTAGTGACGTCATTTTTGGTATTGCTACAAAAACTTACTATAAAAAAACTCAGTCTCAACTTTCGGTAGTCGAACTTTACAAACAGTTAAAGACTTAAGGCGGTTTATATTCTTTTATGTACAATTTATTATGTTGTATATTCTTTACCACGAAAAAGCTCTCTCCATCCACCAACTTCAGTTTAAAAGACGGCTATTTAAATGAGTAGTGTATTCCCCAGACGAGAGCAGCACCCCTCACGTGACAGTCTCGGCCCGTGACAGCGGGCGCGCGCTCCGCCGCATGCTGGTGCTCTCGTACGTGCCGTGCGGGTTCTGGGGCCGGCTGTGCACCAGGCTGCTGGCTGACGACTCCGTGTCCGACTGCGCGCCGCCCGCTTACACCGCGCCCGCTGAGGTAACTGACTAATGCGGTAACGTCACTCCTCACGTGACAGTCTCGGCCCTTGAAAACGGGCGCGCGCTCCGCCGCATGCTGGTGCTCTCGTACGTACCGTGCGGGTTCTGGGGCCGGCTGTGCACCAGGCTGCTGGCTGACGACTCCGTGTCCGACTGCGCGCCGCCCGCTTACACCGCGCCCGCTGAGGTAACTGACTAATGCGGTAAGGTCGCCCCTCACGTGAGTCTCGGCTCGTGACAACGGTCGCGCGCTCCGCCGCATGCTGGTGCTCTCGTACGTGCCGTGCGGGTTCTGGGGCCGGCTGTGCACCAGGCTGCTGGCTGACGACTCCGTGTCCGACTGCGCGCCGCCCGCTTACACCGCGCCCGCTGAGGTAACTAATGCGGTAACGTCACCCCTCACGTGACAGTCTCGGCATTAGTTATAAAAATACTTAGGTCTCTGAAATATCAGAGCAATGTCAAACTGAAGAAAATAGAGGATGAAAAAGGCCAAAATCCTGCTTTCAAATCCCGTTATTTTCTGCTACTTTTAACTACTTAAAGTACCTGGGCGACCAAGCCCGCTCAGCGCCATTTATGAAAAAGCAATGCATTTATTTATTAATCAGTGGCGTGCATAGGATTTTTAAGTAGGGTTGGCACAAACTGTCCTTATGTTCTTTGCACGTATTACAGCGAGAATCACGATAAATAACGATATAACTCGCACAGGTGTCTTTCTCTTTTGTCCAAGCTCATTGGCAAAAAACCTCTTACCCCACTATCAAAAATGAATCTTCGACCACCTACGCACGAATCAACAATTTAAAAACGTGTGGCGCCATCTAGTAGCAAGTAGTGCAAGTAATCATGACAACGTGGTTGCTTCGCACATGCGTTGCGTATTTTAATGAGAATGTGTGCGTGCTTACCGCGTAGCCCCTGACGTCATGGGAGTATACCTATAGTTACAGATGCACACATAGAAAATTGCCTTCGAATTTTAGTTATGCGTGCTGCCACGGTAGCGCGAGCGCTGCTGGGCAGGCAGGCAGGTATTTCAAAGAAAAGGTGTAGCTTACCTGATTATAATAATGAAATAGTTGTGTACCTTCGTATATTTAAATAGATAGTGGTCTAGTTAGCTAAGCCAAGCCCAGGGTAGGCATTGCAATACGCAATATGAGATGCACGCCGCTGCGGTTAATTTATTCAGTCCCTACTTAAAGGACCTTCTGTCTTAAGTTATTACATAATTAGCTAACCTAACAACATCCTATAGTGACCATATCAATTTAAAAAATCTTTTATGTTTTAAATAAAAAGATTGACTCGGCCATCGCATGAAAACACATTGTATCTCACAAGTAATACATATTACATTAAATCAGATTGTTTAGTGCGATTGCCAAGTCAATCTGTTTATTTAAAACATAAAAGATTTTTAATATTGATATGGTCACTATAAGATGTTGTTAGGTTACCTAATTATGTAATAACTTAAGACAGAAGGATCCTTAAGTAGGGACTGAATAAATTAATCGACTTTGATTTACATGAATCTCACAACTTTTTACGGTAGAAGAACTCAGATGCGAGACTTGTTTTTTTTACAAGTTTTGTTTTTGATGGCATCTCATTTCTTTTTGTAGATAGTCCTACTTTTTTTCCTTTCCGGTACCTTCGACTTACAACTGACAATGTAACTTTGTAAACCTATATATTTATATAGGATTACAAAGTTATTAATGCAGTTAATGTATATAGAGCACTGAACCGAAATTGCAAAATATTATAGTTTTTCCTTGATTTATACACTAAACACTAATTGTATTCCAAATTTGAAGCTTCTATGTCTGCTAGCAGTGCCTTAGAGTTTTGATGATCGGTCAGTCAGTCAGTGAGTGAGTGACAAAATTGAGAAACTTGGACTAGTTATAATACTAGTTCAAATTGAATGAAATTTGAAATACCGTGTTTATACAATGCCTGCTTGGTTACTGAAAATTCAGGCTTCTAGTTTTATCCACAACGAAGTTTTAGGGGGTCGAAAATGGCCTGAACTGTTTCGAGAAAAGGATGGTACGGCGTGCCGCTTTTTAGGTCGACTTGGCGGGGGCACTGCCGGCCGTGGTTAACATTTTTCACCACCGAAAACCCCTATAGTGCAAATTTTACAGAAATTCTTAGAGCTGTTTTCTAAAACCCAAACAAGTAGATAAATATTGCTGAAATATATTTGTTTATTTATTTATTTATTTATTAAGGAACTTACACTATCATTACAGGCTGGACCTAATTCAATAGTGAAGTAACACATCATATACGACATCATAATTACTATACAACATACACATCCAATACCAACAACAATTAACTTACCTACATATATTTCCATCTTACACAATAACAAAAAAAAAAAAGAAAAAAGAAACAAGGACAAAGAGCCATAAAAAACAATTAATTAACCACAAACCTAATAGTAACATAAAATTTGCAAAGTTATCCTTGTGAATTCACCCAGAGAACACGTGAAAACGTCCGTCTTTTCTGAAATTTTATTGAGCAACTTAATAGCTCTAGTTAGCGGCGCTTCCGCAAGCAAGTTGGTTCTGGCGGCGCCGGGTACGCAGAGCAGCCGCTCCTCGCGTCGCCGCAGCCCATGCTCACCAAACGGAACCACCAGTCTAATGCTGTCAAGTACTGTAGGATTGCACAACATTCCTCTAAATATCTTAAATACGGTTATCGCTAAAGATAGGTCTCTCCTAACCTGAATTTTGGTGAACCCAACCATACCTAAGATAAATAAGGTTGGATATAACAATGGATAGCCCGGATAGACTCCATATAGTTTTAAATACAAAAATCTTAAAAATTTGTTTTGGATCCGTTCCAGCATAAGACTATATTTAATTTCATGCGGAGCCCAGATGATCGCGTTGCTTTCTAATTTACTCCTAACTAGTGCATTGTACAATACTTTTATCGTCTGTACATCTGAGAAGCCTTGGCTCCTACGCAGTACAAATCCCAAGGTTTTAAAAGCACTTCTACATGTGTCTACAATGTGATCACGAAAAGAGAGATCCGAGGATAGCCGTACGCCTAGATCCCGCACAGAGTGAACTCGCACTAGCGCGTCACCGTCTAGCGTGTACTGGTGTTGCCTCGGTGTATGCGCGCGGCTAAACGTGATCTGTACACATTTTGACCCATTAAACTGCAACCTATTTTCGTGGCTCCATTTCACTACTCTATCAATGTCCTGTTGCAGTTTAACACAGTCATTTTTATCCTTAATAGCTAAGAGCAGCTTGAGATCGTCTGCAAATATGGTATATATATGGATGGATTGATGAATTATTTATCTATAAGAAATTCCTAAATAATAATAATAATAATAATTCTCCCCTACAGATTGACGTGGACGAGCTGACAGCTAAAGCGCTAGAACTGAACTGGGCGTGGAAGCTGTGGAAGACTGGCTTGTCGCTGTGCTGCGGATCGTTGACTTTAGTTAGCGTTAAGCAGCTGCCTTCAGCGGGCGATGAATTGCTGGATGTGGACAAGCATCATCACTCCGATGGACTGAAGTGAGTCTTATTGCAATGCGGTAAGGATCATTTAACACGCCTCTTTTGTCTTCTTGTAATCGTTGTTACCGGGGGTTGGAAATTTTTATCATTTTACAATTCGTCCTTCTTTAAGGTAATACCTGAAGGGTGCCAAACGGGACCCTATTAGCAAGCCTCCTCTGTCTGTCTGTTTGTTACAGGGGTCTAACTTATCACAGAATATGTGTTACTATGGCCTGTATCACGAAAAATAATAAAAAAAACCGGCCAAGTGCGAGCCGGACTCGCGCACGAAGGGTTCCGTACCATTAATCTATAAAAACGGCACAAAATCATGTCTATTGTGTGCGCGGGTTCGACTCGCTCTTGGCCGGTTTTTTTTGTATTTTTCCGAATTTTTAACAGATTTTTAGTGTGCGACTGGTTATATTATAATAATTTTTATAGTGACCTTGTAAACCAAAAATCTGATATTGGATCTCCTTCCCAAATTCAAGAATCGACTGAAATCTTGTGACTTGTAGGTTCAGGATCCATCAGGAGGGCATCTGGTGCGACCTGGATGTGGACTCGTCAGCTTGTGTGGAGATCCTGCTGCCTGCCCAGGTCTGTGTCGCGAAGCGTGATGATGGGCAGCCTCTAGCTGGGTACCAGGTCAGTTGTTTATGTAACTTGTAGGTTCAGGATCCATCAGGAGGGCATCTGGTGCGACCTGGATGTGGACTCGTCAGCTTGTGTGGAGATCCTGCTGCCTGCCCAGGTCTGTGTCGCGAAGCGTGATGATGGGAAGCCTCTAGCTGGGTACCAGGTCAGTTGTTTATGTAACTTGGAGGTTCAGGATCCATCAGGAGGGCATCTGGTGCGACCTGGATGTGGACTCGTCAGCTTGTGTGGAGATCCTGCTGCCTGCCCAGGTCTGTGTCGCGAAGCGTGATGATGGGCAGCCTCTAGCTGGGTACCAGGTCAGTTGTTTATGTCACTTGGAGGTTCAGGATCCATCAGGAGGGCATCTGGTGCGACCTGGATGTGGACTCGTCAGCTTGTGTGGAGATCCTGCTGCCTGCCCAGGTCTGTGTCGCGAAGCGTGATGATGGGCAGCCTCTAGCTGGGTACCAGGTCAGTTGTTTATGTAACTTGGAGGTTCAGGATCCATCAGGAGGGCATCTGGTGCGACCTGGATGTGGACTCGTCAGCTTGTGTGAAGATCCTGCTGCCTGCCCAGGTCTGTGTCGCGAAGCGTGATGATGGGCAGCCTCTAGCTGGGTACCAGGTCAGTTGTTTATGTAACTTGGAGGTTCAGGATCCATCAGGAGGGCATCTGGTGCGACCTGGATGTGGACTCGTCAGCTTGTGTGGAGATCCTGCTGCCTGCCCAGGTCTGTGTCGCGAAGCGTGATGATGGGCAGCCTCTAGCTGGGTACCAGGTCAGTTGTTTATGTAACTTGGAGGTTCAGGATCCATCAGGAGGGCATCTGGTGCGACCTGGATGTGGACTCGTCAGCTTGTGTGGAGATCCTGCTGCCTGCCCAGGTCTGTGTCGCGAAGCGTGATGATGGGTAGCCTCTAGCTGGGTACCAGGTCAGTTGTTTATGTAACTTGTAGGTTCAGGATCCATCAGGAGGGCATCTGGTGCGACCTGGATGTGGACTCGTCAGCTTTTGTGGAGATCCTGCTGCCTGCCCAGGTCTGTGTCGCGAAGCGTGATGATGGGCAGCCTCTAGCTGGGTACCAGGTCAGTTGTTTATGTAACTTGGAGGTTCAGGATCCATCAGGAGGGCATCTGGTGCGACCTGGATGTGGACTCGTCAGCTTGTGTGGAGATCCTGCTGCCTGCCCAGGTCTGTGTCGCGAAGCGTGATGATGGACAGCCTCTAGCTGGGTACCAGGTCAGTTGTTTATGTAACTTGTAGGTTCAGGATCCATCAGGAGGGCATCTGGTGCGACCTGGATGTGGACTCGTCAGCTTGTGTGGAGATCCTGCTGCCTGCCCAGGTCTGTGTCGCGAAGCGTGAAGATGGGCAGCCTCTAGCTGGGTACTAGGTCAGTTGTTGTTTTTTTCAATGCAATGAATCTATCTTTTCTAGTTTGTAATGCACTCTAATAATATCTAAACATAATGAATATTAAACAAATCATTATTAATATCCTATTATTAAACATGAAATTGACTTTTTAGGGTTCCTAGTACCTAAAAGGTAAAAGGAACCTTGATGATGAGACTCCGTTGTCCGTCCGTCCGTCCGTCCGTCCGTCCGTCCGTATGTCACAGCCTCATAACTTTAGCATCGTTAAAGATAAAGACTTGAAATTTTCTACAAAAATAGCATTCACTTGCCTATATAATATGGTACAAAAAAATATTGAAAAATTCTAAATTGTTCAAAATATTTCCAATACAAAAGTGAGAAAAGTATAAAATAAATTCTTAAAAATACGATATGGGTATCAAATTATAGATATTAAAGAGCTGATTATAAAAGTATATACTTTTAATATATTTACTGGCACTGATTTCGAGAAATCTTTGAAAACACGAAAAATGCCTGATTATTTCCGAAACTGGTGGACCGAAAAAAATGAAAAACATCATGGTAATTTGGGATTACCTAAAGATTACAGGAAAAAAATATCGGTTGAGAAATTCACGATAGTAAAATTACAAAATCAAATTTTTCATCTACGAGTTTTATTTTAAAATGTTGTACAATCAATTCTTTCTTTAGTCATCATAAACAGTTATGGGCAAGATTTTAAATATCTTCTTCCTCACTGTTCCCAAAATTGTCGAATTACAGAACCCTAGGTATGCTAGTCTGACTCGCACGTGACCGGTTTTTTTATTCTCAAGTTACATTATTAATTGAAACTACTTGGGTTGTTCCCTAATTAATTAATTAAATTTAAATGATTGATGATTACTCGATTATGTTAAGGAAAATAGACCACCACAAAAGAAAAGGTAGCGAGGGTTAAGTTTCTTTACATGTCCATTATTCTTTACAGAGCATCAGCATAGAGCCCAACCCTGAAATCCTGACGAAGATTCTAGCTCTGATATCTGACCATGTGGACTTGCTGCTCGAAGACTGGTATCCATCGCTCGGTGAGTTAACGTTACTTCTCAATTTAGTGTCATACTGTTTCAAAGCATTGACCCTAAGAGGCCTGTAGTCGGTCGGCGGCTTGAAGTCAGTCGCGCACGTGGTCGCTATGCTTGCTATTTCATCCTACATTCAACTTCGGATTACAGAGCACTGACTGACTGTTATTGGTTGGCCCGAACGTTCATTTCCCGAGCTCGTACGGAACTAACCGAACACGGTGTGAGAGGCAAGCTAACGCGAGACAAAATTCATGTCTTGAAAGAACTCGAGAATGGTTTTGGGTCTTCCTATGATTTCAGGAGAAATATCCCAAAAATTGAAATAAAACAAAAATATTTTTGAATAGTATAAAATACACTGTGCTGTGAACCTAAAATTATTTGATTTGTTGTATCGCTTCTGGGACATTACTGTACGTAAACATTCATCAAGATATGTGTAAAATCCAGGACTTTATAAAGTCGTTTGCAATAGAATCCAACAATCATGTAAACAAATATGGCGGACTGACATTGACAGCGTATTGTTTATGCCCATAGTGATGTCATAGTGTTCTAATTTAATTTTAATTAAATTTATTTTTCTAATTATTTTAATTTTAAGTCATAGACTATGGCCCATAGTAGGATAGGTACTAAAATAAAACTGACTAAATAGATTAAATATATAAGCCATAGACTATAAAATAAAACTGATTATATATAAAAAAAGTGTTTATTAAAACAAATTTAAATCTTCGTCTTCGTCATCATCACTATCAGAAGTGTCGCCGGTGACCGTAATTATAAATGGAACCACTGTGTCATCGCTTGCCGTGTCTAAAATGCCGTCGAGCTTTTTCATTTCTTCCTCTTCCTTTAGGACGTGACTTACGCATTTCGACCATTGTTCGGCTCCGATTCTCGCCAACCCAAGCAAAACAAAAGTCCAAAATGAGAATGCAAAGTCGTAGAAATCGGAAACAGAAAACACTAATGCACAGCGAACCCACAGAACAGTGAATGACTGTGAATGACAATTCTAACAAAATGGCCACCTGTCAATTTTTTAAAACTAACCATTATTTTTATGGCTTAGGATACAATCCGTTTTGGTTAATTATATTAAGCTCTTGAAAAAAAATTTTTATTGTATTCAAATAATATTAAATTAAAATAATTTATTAAATTAAAAATAAAAGATAACTTCAGATTACGAACAACACTAACTTTTCAATGACTTATAGAGTTCGTTGAGTAAAAAACTAAGATGACAGCTTGTCAAATACTTCGAAATTTTTACGTTGCAAATGTTTTAACAAATTTAACTTATAAATACAAGTTAAATCGTGTTGAAGATAATGTGAAAACAATGGTGCGTTCGTTGAAATCAGACTATGTTCATAATTGATCGTCAAATGTATGTGATTACGGAGTAATCGTGACAATTTGGTTTGTTTACATGATTGTTGGATTCTATTGCAAACGACTTTACGCTTGTAACTTTTGTATGTATTTGATTTTGATAAATGTTTTAGGTTCAAGTCATGGAAATTGTATGGGATATGTTGAAAAAGAAAAAATAATAAGCAAGTACCTATCGATAAGGATATTATCAGCAAACAGCGCTAGTATGGGAATTAAGGCGAATAGAGTCGCCTTAAGGCGAGGTTATCCAGAGAAATCTGTCCTGCTGGAACGCTTTCATTTTACACCTTTCTGTCCTCCTGAATGGAAGCGGACCGCTCAGAAAACTTGCGATTTTGGGATGTTTTTAATTATTATTTTGGAATTAAGAGAATGGATTTTTAATATGATGGCCGTTTTATATCACATTTCTTACGGCGTTTATTTTGATATAAGTTTTATTGTCTTAAAACTAATATGACACAAGTGAAATGGTATTTGTATCATAGTTTAGGCCTTTCTTTGCGATTTTATACTCTTGGCGGTCCTCCTGGAAGAAATACCCATACTCACACACGCTGGGCAGGCGGGTTGGTGAGCGCGGTGCCGAAACCCTTGCACCAGTGACGCCGCTGCCCGTCACCAGTCTGTTTTATATAAGGCTCGGCAATTGGGGATGGATATACCGCCATCCATCGGTCCCAGGCAATGGTGGGCCGCCTGGTTTTGCCTGAGAGCTGTTCTCTTACTCTCCCCCGAATAACTTCGGGAGGATTTGCGATCCACAGCCGGCATCAGCACCAGTAGGTAGTACCATAGACTAAATAATACTGATCTATGGTAGTACAAAGTTTCGAATTCCCTATACTAACGTTCCAAATTCAAATTGTTTTTTTTAAAGATCTAATCCTCTTTTTTGGTTATTTGTCGCCAGAAAGAAAGTCTTATTTCGTTTTTTTTTACGAGAACTGTATTTTAGGCTGATTCCTTTGACATTACCTAGATGCCAATTTAGAAAGTAAACTTGGGAAATTTTAACCATATTTTAACAACAAAACCCTAAAACCCTACTAAAACTACACTAATTTCGCTTCGAATTAAATCTAGATTAATTTGAACCAATAATATTAATTTAATAACGTCACAACCACAACTGTGTTACTGCTTCCATGACGACGGTCCTTAATTATTTTGGGCCTTTCCATGAATAAGCATTTCAAATTTTCTGCCTACTTTTCCTATTAAATGAGTTTTTCATTTTCTAGGAACCCGCTTCGTGCACACGTCCGAAGGCAGGTGCCTGATCACGCGCGTGGTGCCGTGCCCGACCTGCATGAAGGATCCTCCGCAGCATCACAACCTGCACGAGCAGCCCGCGCAGGTACTGACGTCACCGTGCACTCTATATACAATATAGCTTCGTGCACACGTCCGAAGGCAGGTGCCTGATCACGCGCGTGGTGCCGTGCCCGACCTGCATGAAGGATCCTCCGCAGCATCACAACCTGCACGAGCAGCCCGCGCAGGTACTGACGTCACCGCGCACTCTATATACAATATAGCTTCGTGCACACGTCCGAAGGCAGGTGCCTGATCACGCGCGTGGTGCCGTGCCCGACCTGCATGAAGGATCCTCCGCAGCATCACAACCTGCACGAGCAGCCCGCGCAGGTACTGACGTCACCGCGCACTCTCTATACAATATAGCTTCGTGCACACGTCCGAAGGCAGATGCCTGATCACGCGCGTGGTGCTGTGCCCGACCTGCATGAAGGATCCTCCGCAGCATCACAACCTGCACGAGCAGCCCGCGCAGGTACTGACGTCACCGCGCACTCTATATACAATATAGCTTCGTGCACACGTCCGAAGGCAGATGCCTGATCACGCGCGTGGTGCCGTGCCCGACCTGCATGAAGGATCCTCCGCAGCATCACAACCTGCACGAGCAGCCCGCGCAGGTACTGACGTCACCGCGCACTCTATATACAATATAGCTTCGTGCACACGTCCGAAGGCAGGTGCCTGATCACGCGCGTGGTGCCGTGCCCGACCTGCATGAAGGATCCTCCGCAGCATCACAACCTGCACGAGCAGCCCGCGCAGGTACTGACGTCACCGCGCACTCTCTATACAATATAGCTTCGTGCACACGTCCGAAGGCAGATGCCTGAACACGCGCGTGGTGCCGTACCCGACCTGCATGAAGGATCCTCCGCAGCATCACAACCTGCACGAGCAGCCCGCGCAGGTACTGACGTCAGCGCGCACTCTATATACAATATAGCTTCGTGCACACGTCCGAAGACAGATGCCTGATCACGCGCGTGGTGCCGTGCCCGACCTGCATGAAGGATCCTCCGCAGCATCACAACCTGCACGAGCAGCCCGCGCAGGTACTGACGTCAGCGCGCACTCTATATACAATATAGCTTCGTGCACACGTCCGAAGACAGATGCCTGATCACGCGCGTGGTGCCGTGCCCGACCTGCATGAAGGATCCTCCGCAGCATCACAACCTGCACGAGCAGCCCGCGCAGGTACTGACGTCACCGCGCACTCTATATACAATATAGCTTCGTGCACACGTCCGAAGACAGATGCCTGATCACGCGCGTGGTGCCGTGCCCGACCTGCATGAAGGATCCTCCGCAGCATCACAATCTGCACGAGCAGCCCGCGCAGGTACTGACGTCACCGCGCACTCTATATACAATATAGCTTCGTGCACACGTCCGAAGACAGATGCCTGATCACGCGCGTGGTGCCGTGCCCGACCTGCATGAAGGATCCTCCGCAGCATCACAACATGCACGAGCAGCCCGCGCAGGTACTGACGTCACTGCGTTAATATAGCTTCGTGCACACGTCTGAAGGTATATGGTTGCGGCATTGATCAATGAAGTCGTATTGTAAGAGTGTTTACAGACAGTAAAGTTGCGTAGTATCATTGGTCTTATGATGAATATGAACAACTGCAGGTACCTTCAATAACTTTATTTTACAGACTCTCAAAGATAGGTACAATTTTAAGCACACTGTATTCTAGTTACTGTCTACTTCAAAATCTCCAACAAGAATGACTATCCAACAGACTGATTTGTTGCCTCCTTCCCCAGGTTTACCGCCAAAACTCAATTTCTGTGGCGTTCTCTCATTGGTTTATCGTGTTCATCTCTGATTGGTGGATTTTTGAAAGTTTACCAAATGACAGCGGTACATAGTGTTGCTATTTTAAAATAATACCGAAATACTAAACAAAATGTTGACGATCTTTTCAAAATCTATTGAAAATCATGACAGTCCTTTACCGAATTTGGTACACTTTGCTGAAGGACCTGGAGAGATCGATTAATGCTCGCCTTCTTTCACGCTTATGTTTGTTCTATAAATATTTCACTTGAGGTAAGTATTTTAAGTGAAATCCGGTTGATAGAGAAGGTGGTGTAACTCGGCTTCGGCAAAAAAGAAAGAACGTGACCGCTGTCACATTAATGCAGAGTTGACGGGATGGGCAGGAAAAGGGTTCCTACCTACCAGGAATTAGGATTCAAGAGGGAACTAACCTTTGAACTGAGCTCTTTTGTCTTGCTCGGAATCTCGGGTGTGGCGCCACCAGCGGGTGATGGCTGTGCTGGCCGAAGGGGACGTATTAGTTCCCAGAGCTGAACAGGTTGCTGGTAATTCTTGAGCTTTGTGATTAGAGCACATGCGATGTATTTAGAGCCGTGCGCACGGGACGCGTTTAACTCGGTTTAGGTCCGGGAGAGCACTGGGCGACCGGGTTAAGCGAAGGTCTGTGCCGAAGGTATACGGCGCATTCTTTAACGTCACGTCTTTTAAGAGTGAACAAGAAGTAAGTGTAAAATAAGTTAGTATGGGCATTTCTTCCAGAAGAACTGCCAATGGGGTACGAAATCTTAGATCTGATGAACCAGGCTGATGCATGGATGGATAGAAATATTTAAATCCTTCCCCACTCTCTTTTAACCATTGATCTCCATCTGCGATTCTGACACACCTTTTAACCTTCAACAGGCATTCAAGAGACTAGAGCTCGGCGGCGGTGAGCTGCCTCGAAGGATCAGATTGTCTGAAGAGTCCAGGGCGTCGGATGGCGACAGCGGAGTCGGCGGCGAATCTAACGGTGAGCAACTGCTCGCTAAACTTTGGAGTGTATTACTTACAAAAAGAAAACGATTATAGCCTTTTTCTCATAAGAAGCGCTCTTAGAAAGCGAAGGTGTATCTTTTTATTTCCACTCAAAAGTTTTCTAGGATATATTGCAATAAATGCTGTCTTTACGAATACAAAATGTAAATACAAAAGTATTTATTTTCCCAAAAGTACATGCAAGTAGAAAAAATTACAATCCCAAATACAAACAAAAAATCAGTACACAAAAAACGAAAAAATAGGTGGGTAGAGCGAAACAGTACGCAGACAGTGAAAAATGGTGCTTGTACGTTTGAGCGTTGAATCCCAAAACGAAGCCGAGCTTGAACCGTCTTAACAGTGATTTTGTTACAAATTGTTACATTGTACACAATATCTGTTCCTTATATTAAAATGTGTATAAATGTACATAAAGTGTAATAAATAACAAAATAAAAAATCTTTTCTATGTACACCCAGCTTGTGACGATATATCAATTTACACCCGGCATGTCGTGACGATACGTTTGTAATGTTTATGTGTGTCAATTGTCCAGGGTCATCGCTGGCGGGGTCTGTGGAGGCGCCGCCGCGGGCGCGCGGGGCTGGGTGGGTGGTGCGCGCGTGGACGCACGAGCGCTGCGTGCTGAGCGCGTGCAGCGGGCTGGCGCTGCGCTGCGACGTGCACGGCGCGCGCGCTCTCAGCGACGTGGCGCCGGACACGGTGAGACACAAACGGCACACTAGACATAGTATAAACAGTAGAGAAACTCCACGGTATTCCCGAGATAATTACCCACGCCCGATCGACGCGTTAGGGCTGGCACGTTCAGCGGTCGCGACTGCCATCCGACGCTAACGTTCCGCGACAATGGCCGAGACGCGTCTGTGTGTGTATCGATTCAGGGCGTTTCCTTGAAGTTTACGTACTGATTCATATATCTTCTGTGCTAGCGGAGTCGGTGGTAACGGCATAGATTCGTCACGAGGCTGGTGACAAGCCACGGTCAAAGCCTACCACCAATTAGAGAGAAAGGATTTGTCAGTTAGTTGTGTCTTGGTCTAACTGTCCTGGACTGCTATTCCGGCATTATTTATCACTCGCAATTTCAGTCGTTCGACTTTTGCTTAGAGTATGATCAATGCTATACGTTGCAAATTAGAGTGACTAAAAACTGTAGGATACAAGGAATGCTCACCATAAGATTTCAACCAAGAAATCAATACATATCCGTACAAAATCGCTTTTGAAATCACTCGAAATTGCCTTGGCAATTTTTCGCATGTGCCAAAATCTATGGCGCGTCGGTTGGACGTATTTGAAGTAATCAGTTATATCAGTTAAGTCCCTGGCCATGAGCTACAACCAACCTATTTGGAGTAATCGGTGCTTATATCCAAGTTTCTCTGAAACACTCTTCGTAACTGTATGTCTATGATGTGTTCAGCAGTTTCAGCACTGTCTGTTTATGACATAAAACAAAATGTACATTTGACAGTTGCTACTAGACGTGGAAGAGTCTCGGCGCGCTCGCTGGGAGGAGATCACGGTTACGGGGGTGGTGGGGCGCGGGGCGTTCGGCACAGGTATGTCTCCTACACATGTACTGTTTTATAATTTATAAGCATTTACCGAATCATTCGTGGGCAGTAAGGCAGGGATCAAAGGAGGCAGGAATACCTGACCAGCGTTGATGATAAGCTCCAAAACATACGGCGTCAGTCCGTGTCACATTTGAAGCAGCCACGATCTGGGCTGAAATGCCCACGGTCACTAAGAAGTATACTTTATGTTGAGTCCATTTTGACAATTCATTCCAAAGTGAAAAAAGCTGCGTGCAAAAACCGCACAATATCAAATTGCGTTCTTTTCCAACAAAACTAAATGGGTACATATTATACTGATATTGAAACGGCTACTCACGACTCAATAGTCAGATTTCGCCTGACTAGTTTCACTGTATTCGTACAGTTTCTTCGGAGGCAAACAGTGAAACTAGTCAGGTGAAATCAGACTATTAAATCTTAAGTAGCCGTTTCAATATCAATATGAATCTAAACCACAAATCTTTTGGTATGTACATATTAGGTAAGAATTTCGTATAAACAGCCAAATTCATACTTTAAACTCGGTAAGTGGTCAGGACCAAAGAGTACTTTATTTATAGGAGAAAAGAGACATCGGTCTCCTTTATCGACAACGCCATCTGGCGAACTAGGCCGAAACTAAATTACTCCCTTTTCTTAATAGAAGTACATAATATTTCTAAACAAGTATGCATTAAATAGTAGGTACCTACATCGATGTATACGTTCTAGGTATTGGTATATGTAGCTGTCTAATATTACTCAATATTATTGGTGAGGAATATGAAACAATAACGATGTAATAACACAATGCAAATCCATGATTTTTATTTTCTGTTTATAATAATCTCATGCTTGTTTTTTTGTGTCATCTCCGGTCATCATCATCACACTCAGCTCTCTCCGGTATTTTAACGTGAGAAGAACAGTTAAACAAATCGAATTTGCACGTTAAATCACAAATAAAATCTGTTAAATACGATTTATGTTCTTCAAATTTTAATTGATCACGGTAACAATCAGAGTTCACTAAATTACAAAAAATTACCTTGTTATTACTGTTATTGGTGTTACCCATATAAAAAATAAAAAATTAGTGATACCATACTCTAGTTCAAATAAAATATCAATATCAACAATGCCATCTGGTGAACTAAGCCGAAACTAAATTATACTCTTTCCTTCCGTACAAAATGTTTTCGTACCAAGTGAAAGGACGCTGGTCAGGACCAAGGTTCAATTACCCTTTCTGTGAAATACGCAAAATATAATTTAGACTTACTATACTAACTGAGCCGAGTTTGTTCCAAAGGCTTGGCCCATAGTGCACAATAATCTTACGGAGGGATTTTGAACTTCAGTATGTTGTCAGAAAGTCTACATTAGAACGCTCGCTTCGCGCGCTGCCGGCACGCATAATCAGTGAATTTTCGAGGTTTTTATGGATTTTACGAAAAAGTATTTGATGTAGGAGTTTTTTCATCTGACATCGGAAAATAAACCAAGTTTTCTTGTTTTGGCAGTAATTTCAGACATAAAACTCAAGCCGTTTAGACATAAAACGAATAAATAACTTAAAAAGGCATAATTTAAAAAATACAAAATTTGACAAGACAAAGGTCTGGAAAAACACTTGTCCAAGTTTTACATTGATTAGATAATAGTTGACTCAACATATTAAACCAAAAACCGTTAAAAGACCAAAGGCAAGGCCTTAAACAAGTGTATAGGTAGAGGCACAAAAAATATTTTTCATACTTCACAAACAGGGTCATTGTCATTGCATTGAACCTTGGTCCTGACCACTCAACGAGTCTCCAGTATGAATTCGGCTATATAACTGAAAGTCATCTTGTATAATCGGTTTGGACCAGAAACAGTATAGACACATTGTGTGACAGTGCACGCCGCGACGTGGCGCGCAGGCGCAGTGGCGTTGAAAGCGTTGCAGCCGGTCGCGCCCGCGCACAACGCGCCCCGCCAACACCACAATGCGCACAAGGTACGTTACAATCACTATATGTACACTCACGCCACTAAGCCCATAAGATAAGCATTATTAATCACCACAACACAAAACACATGACATGACAAAATAAAAGCACTTAACTCTAACAATTTTTAACATTGAGACGCAGTACATTAAAACTAAATTAATGACACACACACAGCCGTGTAACATAATGTATCATGTGTCCTGGCAAAAAAGGGCTCTAACCCAGCATGTGCTGCAATGTACTCAGTACAAACTGCAGCGCTATTATTCTGCCAGAGCCTAATAGTGGTGACGCACGAACACAAATAACGGTGCAAGAGTTCTACATACATACATAATATTTATGATTAGGAAATAATTAATCATTTAAATTCCTGGATATATGTTTATATTAATATAATAAATACGGCAATTATTATAAATAAGTCTCAATCTAGATATACAATATAATCCACAAATGCTTAGCTAATGTTGGGACTTTTGTAACGAGAGAAGATACGCTTTAAGCTTGGACTTGAAACCTATCCTTGACTTAAGTGCACGTATGGGAGGGGGAAGATTATTCCAACACTTGGAAGCTAAGTATCTGAAGCTACCTCTAAATGATACGGTCTTGTGTTTTGGACACAGAATTCGGTTGAACCTACAGCTATATTTGTTGTATGAAGACCAATGTAACTTATTATAAAGATACTAGCTTTTGCCCGCGGCTCCTTACGCGTCGAAGAGATTTTCGTGAAAATAAGGAAAACAAAATAATATGATTTTTGAACGACTATATGCAACGGACACCATGTTTAACTACGGCGCTAATAAATACCAATCAAATAAGTCCGAACTCGAAGGGTCTGCTTCTGTCCGTTGAGGAGATCCCGTACCCATCTTCTAGTCCCATCACCAGATCCTGGTCACCATGTTTTACCAAAGTGCTAATAAAGACAAATCAAATAAGCCCAAACTCGAAGGTTTTGCTGTTGTCCGTTGTGGAGATCCCGTACCCATCTTCCAGTTCCATCATCAGACTCTGGGTCTCCATGTTTTACCAAATTGCTAGTAAAGACCAATCAAATAAGCCCAAACTCGAAGGGTCTGCTGTTATCCGTTGAGGAGATCCCGTACCCATCTTCCAGTCCCATCATCATACCCTGGTTACCATGTGTTACCAAAGTGCTGATAAAAACCAATCTAGTAAGCCCAAACTCGAAGGGTCTGCTGTTGTCCGTTGAGGAGATCCCGTACCCATATTCCAGTCCCATCATCGTACCCTGGTTACCATGTTTTACCAAAGTGCTAATAAAGACCAATCAAATAAGCCCAAACTCGAAGGGTCTGCTGTTGTCCGTTGAGGAGATCCCGTACCCATATTCCAGTCCCATCATCGTACCCTGGTTACCATGTTTTACCAAAGTGCTAATAAAGACCAATCAAATAAGCCCAAACTCGAAGGGTCTGCTGTTATCCGTTGAGGAGATCCCGTACCCATCTTCCAGTCCCATCATCATATCCTGGTTACCATGTGTTACCAAAGTGCTGATAAAAACCAATCAAGTAAGCCCAAACTCGAAGGTTTTGCTGTTGTCCGTTGAGGAGATCCCGTACCCATCTTCCAGTCCCATCATCATACCCTGGTTACCATGTGTTACCAAAGTGCTGATAAAAACCAATCAAGTAAGACCAAACTCGAAGGTTTTGCTGTTGTCCGTTGAGGAGATCCCGTACCCATCTTCCAGTTCCATCATCAGACTCTGGTCTCCATGTTTTACCAAATTGCTAGTAAAGACCAATCAAATAAGCCCAAACTCGAAGGGTCTGCTGTTATCCGTTGAGGAGATCCCGTACCCATCTTCCAGTCCCATCATCATACCCTGGTTACCATGTGTTACCAAAGTGCTGATAAAAACCAATCAAGTAAGCCCAAACTCGAAGGTTTTGCTGTTGTCCGTTGAGGAGATCCCGTACCTATCTTCCAGTCCCATCATCATACCCTGGTTACCATGTGTTACCAAAGTGCTGATAAAAACCAATCAAGTAAGACCAAACTCGAAGGTTTTGCTGTTGTCCGTTGAGGAGATCCCGTACCTATCTTCCAGTCCCATCATCATACCCTGGTTACCATGTGTTACCAAAGTGCTGATAAAAACCAATCAAGTAAGCCCAAACTCGAAGGTTTTGCTGTTGTCCGTTGAGGAGATCCCGTACCCATCTTCCAGTCCCATCATCATACCCTGGTTACCATGTGTTACCAAAGTTCTGATAAAAACCAATCAAATAAGCCCAAACTCGAAGGTTTTGCTGTTGTCCGTTGAGGAGATCCCGTACCCATCTTCCAGTCCCATCATCATACCCTGGTTACCATGTGTTACCAAAGTGCTGATAAAAACCAATCAAGTAAGCCCAAACTCGAAGGTTTTGCTGTTGTCCGTTGAGGAGATCCCGTACCCATCTTCCAGTTCCATCATCGGACCCTGGGTCACCATGTTTTACCAAAGTGCTAATAAAGACCAATCAAATAAGCCCAAACTCGAAGGGTCTGCTGTTATCCGTTGAGGAGATCCCGTACCCATCTTCCAGTCCCATCATCATACCCTGGTTACCATATGTTACCAAAGTGCTGATAAAAACCAATCAAGTAAGCCCAAACTCGAAGGGTCTGCTGTTGTCCGTTGAGGAGATCCCGTACCCATCTTCCAGTCCAATCATCAGACCCTGGTTACTATGTTTTAGCAAAGTGCCTAGAATTGTGTCAGGATCGTTGTAGATGGAAATCTGTAGTCAGATTAAACTGATACAGTTTTCTGGTATGGGAAAAAATCATTACATATACCTGGCTTTAATCACTTTTTAAGCTAAATATTAGCAAGAGGTGTGTCCGGGTCGTTGTAAATGTAAATCTGTAGTCAGATTAAACTGATATAGTTTTCCCGTATGGAAAAAAAAAATACTTAAATCGTAGTATTTAATGTATCTGTGCTTAAACCTGGCTGTAGTCACTTTCTCAAGCTTAATGTTAGCAAGAGGTGTGTCAGGATCGTTGTAGATGGAAATCTGTAGTCAGATTAAACTGATTAGTTTTGCCATATGGGAAGAAATCATTACTTAAGCCATCGTATTTGATGTATCTATGCTTAAACCTGGCTGTAGTCACTTTCTCAAGCTTAATATTAGCAAGAGGTGTGTCAGGATCGTTGTAGATGGAAATCTTTAGTCAGATTAAACTGATACAGTTTCCTCGTATGGAAAAACAACCGGTTTTATCACGTATAACTAACCATTTGGTCAGGGCACGCCGATAAACCAGCTAAGCAGCGTTTTTTCTCCCGACATGGTTCACAAATACTGCATTATCAAACTGAAAACTTACTTTTATTTAAATACAATATAGCCTATGTTACTCAACAATTGTGTAGCTTTTTACAAAAGAAAGAATTTTTAGAATCGGTTCAGTAGTTCCAAAGTTTACCTCAAACATACAAACAAACAAATCTTTCCTCTTTATACCTATATAATAGTGTAGATGTAGATTTAGGAGAACCAGTTTTTACGAACCCAAACAACAAGCATGCGAAATTTAGTTTTTGCCGAGACTTCATTTTGAGAATGTTGGCTTTGTTTAAAAATGGAGTAACATGAGCACGCGGTGGAATGCGAAAACAGAAGCGAGCACAAGCGTTTTGGATCCGCTGAATTAGACGCATACTTATACCTTCAACATCAATATAATATTTTGAGGTTTCTTCGGTTCTTTCTCTTCGTACTCCACAACTAACTAACTTAACTTACTTAACTTAACTTCAGCCTCTTCCAAATGTACGGAACCTAAACTAGTAGCTCCTACAAGAGTAAAATACTGTCTGAAAAGCGCTTTTCATCCGCTAAGCCCATTGTGGATACAAAGAGTAAAAATACACCCTGTTATATTGAAGCAAAAACTCTGAAACTAAAGATGATTTTATCATAACTTTGTGGTTCATTTTGTAACACTTAAATTGTCTCTATCCAGGCAGCGGTATCCAGATGGGAGCGTGAGCCGGCGGCGGCGGCGTGTCGCGCGTACTGCGCGCTTAGACAAGAGCTCACCGTGCTGACATCACTGCGACACTCGCACGTCGTCCCGCTGCTCGCAGTGTGCGCCGCGCCGCTCGCTCTGCTGCTGCCCTTAGCTCCGCTAGTGAGTACTGAGAGATCTCACCGTGCTGACGTCACTGCGACACTCGCACGTCGTCCCGCTGCTCGCAGTGTGCGCCGCGCCGCTCACTCTGCTGCTGCCCTTAGCTCCGCTAGTGAGTACTGAGAGATCTCACCGTGCTGACGTCACTGCGACACTCGCACGTCGTCCCGCTGCTCGCAGTGTGCGCCGCGCCGCTCGCTCTGCTGCTGCCCTTAGCTCCGCTAGTGAGTACTGAGAGATCTCACCGTGCTGACGTCACTGCGACACTCGCACGTCGTCCCGCTGCTCGCAGTGTGCGCCGCGCCGCTCGCTCTGCTGCTGCCCTTAGCTCCGCTAGTGAGTACTGAGATATCTCACCGTGCTGACGTCACTGCGACACTCGCACGTCGTCCCGCTGCTCGCAGTGTGCGCCGCGCCGCTCGCTCTGCTGCTGCCCTTAGCTCCGCTAGTGATTACTGAGAGATCTCACCGTGCTGACGTCACTGCGACACTCGCACGTCGTCCCGCTGCTCGCAGTGTGCGCCGCGCCGCTCGCTCTGCTGCTGCCCTTAGCTCCGCTAGTGAGTACTGAGATATCTCACCGTGCTGACGTCACTGCGACACTCGCACGTCGTCCCGCTGCTCGCAGTGTGCGCCGCGCCGCTCGCTCTGCTGCTGCCCTTAGCTCCGCTAGTGAGTACTGAGAGATTTCACCGTGCTGACGTCACTGCGACACTCGCACGTCGTCCCGCTGCTCGCAGTGTGCGCCGCGCCGCTCGCTCTGCTGCTGCCCTTAGCTCCGCTAGTGAGTACTGAAAGATCTCACCGTGCTGACGTCACTGCGACACTCGCACGTCGTCCCGCTGCTCGCAGTGTGCGCCGCGCCGCTCGCTCTGCTGCTGCCCTTAGCTCCGCTAGTGAGTACTGAGAGATCTCACCGTGCTGATGTTACTGCGACACTCGCACGTCGTCCCGCTGCTCGCAGTGTGCGCCGCGCCGATCGCTCTGCTGCTGCCCTTAGCTCCGCTAGTGAGTACTGAGATATCTCACCGTGCTGATGTTACTGCGACACTCGCACGTCGTCCCGCTGCTCGCAGTGTGCGCCGCGCCGCTCGCTCTGCTGCTGCCCTTAGCTCCGCTAGTGAGTACTGAGAGATCTCACCGTGCTGACGTCACTGCGACACTCGCACGTCGTCCCGCTGCTCGCAGTGTGCGCCGCGCCGCTCGCTCTGCTGCTGCCCTTAGCTCCGCTAGTGAGTACTGAGAGATCTCACCGTGCTGACGTCACTGCGACACTCGCACGTCGTCCCGCTGCTCGCAGTGTGCGCCGCGCCGCTCGCTCTGCTGCTGCCCTTAGCTCCGCTAGTGAGTACTGAGATATCTCACCGTGCTGATGTTACTGCGACACTCGCACGTCGTCCCGCTGCTCGCAGTGTGCGCCGCGCCGCTCGCTCTGCTTTTTTTTTTTTTTTTTTTAATTTTTTTATTTAACACACAGGTAATTTACTTATACTAGGTACATAAATTTCGCAAAACTTTGCAGTTTGTCTGCGAAAACGTAGCAGCTTTAATAGTTTCTACTTAAATTAACTCAACCCTAACTACTTTTGTCCTTTATGAACACACCTTAATACTTAATATAAATATAAATAATACTTGGTAACTGATACATAAGTTTGAAGTTAATTATGACAGATAATACTTTTTTAGCAAATCTTAAGCTTTGGAAAGCTTTCTCTCATTTACTACACAATCTGGTAGCTTATTTATTAAGTTAATAAACAATGGTCCTTTCAACCTACGACCGTAATAGTTGTTTACCGGCGGGCGACAGGCAAGCCAACTGCTGCCCTTAGCTCCGCTAGTGAGTACTGAGAGATCTCACCGTGCTGACGTCACTGCGACACTCGCACGTCGTCCCGCTGCTCGCAGTGTGCGCCTCGCCGCTCGCTCTGCTGCTGCCCTTAGCTCCGCTAGTGAGTACTGAGAGATCTCACCGTGCTGACGTCACTGCGACACTCGCACGTCGTCCCGCTGCTCGCAGTGTGCGCCGCGCCGCTCGCTCTGCTGCTGCCCTTAGCTCCGCTAGTGAGTACTGAGATATCTCACCGTGCTGATGTTACTGCGACACTCGCACGTCGTCCCGCTGCTCGCAGTGTGCGCCGCGCCGCTCGCTCTGCTGCTGCCCTTAGCTCCGCTAGTGAGTACTGAGAGATCTCACCGTGCTGACGTCACTGCGACACTCGCACGTCGTCCCGCTGCTCGCAGTGTGCGCCGCGCCGCTCGCTCTGCTGCTGCCCTTAGCTCCGCTAGTGAGTACTGAGAGATCTCACCGTGCTGACGTCACTGCGACACTCGCACGTCGTCCCGCTGCTCGCAGTGTGCGCCGCGCCGCTCGTTCTGCTGCTGCCCTTAGCTCCGCTAGTGAGTACTGAGAGATCTCACCGTGCTGACGTTACTGCGACACTCGCACGTCGTCCCGCTGCTCGCAGTGTGCGCCGCGCCGCTCGTTCTGCTGCTGCCCTTAGCTCCGCTAGTGAGTACTGAGAGATCTCACCGTGCTGACGTTACTGCGACACTCGCACGTCGTCCCGCTGCTCGCAGTGTGCGCCACGCCGCTCGCTCTGCTGCTGCCCTAGCTCCGCTAGTGAGTACTGAGATATCTCACCGTGCTGATGTTACTGCGACACTCGCACGTCGTCCCGCTGCTCGCAGTGTGCGCCGCGCCCCTCGCTCTGCTGCTGCCCTTAGCTCCGCTAGTGAGTACTGAGATATCTCACCGTGCTGATGTTACTGCGACACTCGCACGTCGTCCCGCTGCTCGCAGTGTGCGCCGCGCCGCTCGCTCTGCTGCTGCCCTTAGCTCCGCTAGTGAGTACTGAGAGATCTCACCGTGCTGACGTTACTGCGACACTCGCACGTCGTCCCGCTGCTCGCAGTGTGCGCCGCGCCGCTCGTTCTGCTGCTGCCCTTAGCTCCGCTAGTGAGTACTGAGAGATCTCACCGTGCTGACGTTACTGCGACACTCGCACGTCGTCCCGCTGCTCGCAGTGTGCGCCGCGCCGCTCGCTCTGCTGCTGCCCTTAGCTCCGCTAGTGAGTACTGAGAGATCTCACCGTGCTGACGTCACTGCGACACTCGCACGTCGTCCCGCTGCTCGCAGTGTGCGCCGCGCCGCTCGTTCTGCTGCTGCCCTTAGCTCCGCTAGTGAGTACTGAGAGATCTCACCGTGCTGACGTTACTGCGACACTCGCACGTCGTCCCGCTGCTCGCAGTGTGCGCCGCGCCGCTCGCTCTGATGCTGCCCTTAGCTCCGCTAGTGAGTACTGAGAGATCTCACCGTTCTGACGTCACTGCGACACTCGCACGTCGTCCCGCTGCTCGCAGTGTGCGCCGCGCCGCTCGTTCTGCTGCTGCCCTTAGCTCCGCTAGTGAGTACTGAGAGATCTCACCGTGCTGACGTTACTGCGACACTCGCACGTCGTCCCGCTGCTCGCAGTGTGCGCCGCGCCGCTCGCTCTGCTGCTGCCCTTAGCTCCGCTAGTGAGTACTGAGAGATCTCACCGTGCTGACGTCACTGCGACACTCGCACGTCGTCCCGCTGCTCGCAGTGTGCGCCGCGCCGCTCGTTCTGCTGCTGCCCTTAGCTCCGCTAGTGAGTACTGAGAGATCTCACCGTGCTGACGTTACTGCGACACTCGCACGTCGTCCCGCTGCTCGCAGTGTGCACCGCGCCGCTCGTTCTGCTGCTGCCCTTAGCTCCGCTAGTGAGTACTGAGAGATCTCACCGTGCTGACGTTACTGCGACACTCGCACGTCGTCCCGCTGCTCGCAGTGTGCGCCGCGCCGCTCGCTCTGCTGCTGCCCTTAGCTCCGCTAGTGAGTACTGAGAGATCTCACCGTGCTGACGTCACTGCGACACTCGCACGTCGTCCCGCTGCTCGCAGTGTGCGCCGCGCCGCTCGCTCTGCTGCTGCCCATAGCTCCGCTAGTGAGTACTGAGAGATTTCACCGTGCTGACGTCACTGCGACACTCGCACGTCGTCCCGCTGCTCGCAGTGTGCGCCGCGCCGCTCGCTCTGCTGCTGCCCTTAGCTCCGCTAGTGAGTACTGAGATATCTCACCGTGCTGACGTCACTGCGACACTCGCACGTCGTCCCGCTGCTCGCAGTGTGCGCCGCGCCGCTCGCTCTGCTGCTGCCCTTAGCTCCGCTAGTGAGTACTGAGAGATTTCACCGTGCTGACGTCACTGCGACACTCGCACGTCGTCCCGCTGCTCGCAGTGTGCGCCGCGCCGCTCGCTCTGCTGCTGCCCTTAGCTCCGCTAGTAAGTACTGAAAGATCTCACCGTGCTGACGTCACTGCGACACTCGCACGTCGTCCCGCTGCTCGCAGTGTGCGCCGCGCCGCTCGCTCTGCTGCTGCCCTTAGCTCCGCTAGTGAGTACTGAGAGATCTCACCGTGCTGATGTTACTGCGACACTCGCACGTCGTCCCGCTGCTCGCAGTGTGCGCCGCGCCGCTCGCTCTGCTGCTGCCCTTAGCTCCGCTAGTGAGTACTGAGATATCTCACCGTGCTGATGTTACTGCGACACTCGCACGTCGTCCCGCTGCTCGCAGTGTGCGCCGCGCCGCTCGCTCTGCTGCTGCCCTTAGCTCCGCTAGTGAGTACTGAGAGATCTCACCGTGCTGACGTCACTGCGACACTCGCACGTCGTCCCGCTGCTCGCAGTGTGCGCCGCGCCGCTCGCTCTGCTGCTGCCCTTAGCTCCGCTAGTGAGTACTGAGAGATCTCACCGTGCTGACGTCACTGCGACACTCGCACGTCGTCCCGCTGCTCGCAGTGTGCGCCGCGCCGCTCGCTCTGCTGCTGCCCTTAGCTCCGCTAGTGAGTACTGAGATATCTCACCGTGCTGATGTTACTGCGACACTCGCACGTCGTCCCGCTGCTCGCAGTGTGCGCCGCGCCGCTCGCTCTGCTTTTTTTTTTTTTTTTTTTTAATTTTTTTATTTAACACACAGGTAATTTACTTATACTAGGTACATAAATTTCGCAAAACTTTGCAGTTTGTCTGCGAAAACGTAGCAGCTTTAATAGTTTCTACTTAAATTAACTCAACCCTAACTACTTTTGTCCTTTATGAACACACCTTAATACTTAATATAAATATAAATAATACTTGGTAACTGATACATAAGTTTGAAGTTAATTATGACAGATAATACTTTTTTAGCAAATCTTTAGCTTTGGAAAGCTTTCTCTCATTTACTACACAATCTGGTAGCTTATTTATTAAGTTAATAAACAATGGTCCTTTCAACCTACGACCGTAATAGTTGTTTACCGGCGGGCGACAGGCAAGCCAACTGCTGCCCTTAGCTCCGCTAGTGAGTACTGAGAGATCTCACCGTGCTGACGTCACTGCGACACTCGCACGTCGTCCCGCTGCTCGCAGTGTGCGCCTCGCCGCTCGCTCTGCTGCTGCCCTTAGCTCCGCTAGTGAGTACTGAGAGATCTCACCGTTCTGACGTCACTGCGACACTCGCACGTCGTCCCGCTGCTCGCAGTGTGCGCCGCGCCGCTCGCTCTGCTGCTGCCCTTAGCTCCGCTAGTGAGTACTGAGATATCTCACCGTGCTGATGTTACTGCGACACTCGCACGTCGTCCCGCTGCTCGCAGTGTGCGCCGCGCCGCTCGCTCTGCTGCTGCCCTTAGCTCCGCTAGTGAGTACTGAGAGATCTCACCGTGCTGACGTCACTGCGACACTCGCACGTCGTCCCGCTGCTCGCAGTGTGCGCCGCGCCGCTCGCTCTGCTGCTGCCCTTAGCTACGCTAGTGAGTACTGAGAGATCTCACCGTGCTGACGTCACTGCGACACTCGCACGTCGTCCCGCTGCTCGCAGTGTGCGCCGCGCCGCTCGTTCTGCTGCTGCCCTTAGCTCCGCTAGTGAGTACTGAGAGATCTCACCGTGCTGACGTTACTGCGACACTCGCACGTCGTCCCGCTGCTCGCAGTGTGCGCCGCGCCGCTCGTTCTGCTGCTGCCCTTAGCTCCGCTAGTGAGTACTGAGAGATCTCACCGTGCTGACGTTACTGCGACACTCGCACGTCGTCCCGCTGCTCGCAGTGTGCGCCACGCCGCTCGCTCTGCTGCTGCCCTAGCTCCGCTAGTGAGTACTGAGATATCTCACCGTGCTGATGTTACTGCGACACTCGCACGTCGTCCCGCTGCTCGCAGTGTGCGCCGCGCCCCTCGCTCTGCTGCTGCCCTTAGCTCCGCTAGTGAGTACTGAGATATCTCACCGTGCTGATGTTACTGCGACACTCGCACGTCGTCCCGCTGCTCGCAGTGTGCGCCGCGCCGCTCGTTCTGCTGCTGCCCTTAGCTCCGCTAGTGAGTACTGAGAGATCTCACCGTGCTGACGTTACTGCGACACTCGCACGTCGTCCCGCTGCTCGCAGTGTGCGCCGCGCCGCTCGTTCTGCTGCTGCCCTTAGCTCCGCTAGTGAGTACTGAGAGATCTCACCGTGCTGACGTTACTGCGACACTCGCACGTCGTCCCGCTGCTCGCAGTGTGCGCCCCGCCGCTCGCTCTGCTGCTGCCCTTAGCTCCGCTAGTGAGTACTGAGAGATCTCACCGTGCTGACGTCACTGCGACACTCGCACGTCGTCCCGCTGCTCGCAGTGTGCGCCGCGCCGCTCGTTCTGCTGCTGCCCTTAGCTCCGCTAGTGAGTACTGAGAGATCTCACCGTGCTGACGTTACTGCGACACTCGCACGTCGTCCCGCTGCTCGCAGTGTGCGCCGCGCCGCTCGCTCTGATGCTGCCCTTAGCTCCGCTAGTGAGTACTGAGAGATCTCACCGTTCTGACGTCACTGCGACACTCGCACGTCGTCCCGCTGCTCGCAGTGTGCGCCGCGCCGCTCGCTCTGCTGCTGCCCTTAGCTCCGCTAGTGAGTACTGAGAGATCTCACCGTGCTGACGTTACTGCGACACTCGCACGTCGTCCCGCTGCTCGCAGTGTACGCCGCGCCGCTCGCTCTGCTGCTGCCCTTAGCTCCGCTAGTGAGTACTGAGAGATCTCACCGTGCTGACGTCACTGCGACACTCGCACGTCGTCCCGCTGCTCGCAGTGTGCGCCGCGCCGCTCGTTCTGCTGCTGCCCTTAGCTCCGCTAGTGAGTACTGAGAGATCTCACCGTGCTGACGTTACTGCGACACTCGCACGTCGTCCCGCTGCTCGCAGTGTGCACCGCGCCGCTCGTTCTGCTGCTGCCCTTAGCTTCGCTAGTGAGTACTGAGAGATCTCACCGTGCTGACGTTACTGCGACACTCGCACGTCGTCCCGCTGCTCGCAGTGTGCGCCGCGCCGCTCGCTCTGCTGCTGCCCTTAGCTCCGCTAGTGAGTACTGAGAGATCTCACCGTGCTGACGTCACTGCGACACTCGCACGTCGTCCCGCTGCTCGCAGTGTGCGCCGCGCCGCTCGTTCTGCTGCTGCCCTTAGCTCCGCTAGTGAGTACTGAGAGATCTCACCGTGCTGACGTTACTGCGACACTCGCACGTCGTCCCGCTGCTCGCAGTGTGCGCCGCGCCGCTCGCTCTGCTGCTGCCCTTAGCTCCGCTAGTGAGTACTGAGAGATCTCACCGTGCTGACGTCACTGCGACACTCGCACGTCGTCCCGCTGCTCGCAGTGTGCGCCGCGCCGCTCACTCTGCTGCTGCCCTTAGCTCCGCTAGTGAGTACTGAGAGATCTCACCGTGCTGACGTCACTGCGACACTCGCACGTCGTCCCGCTGCTCGCAGTGTGCGCCGCGCCGCTCGCTCTGCTGCTGCCCTTAGCTCCGCTAGTGAGTACTGAGAGATCTCACCGTGCTGACGTCACTGCGACACTCGCACGTCGTCCCGCTGCTCGCAGTGTGCGCCGCGCCGCTCACTCTGCTGCTGCCCTTAGCTCCGCTAGTGAGTACTGAGAGATCTCACCGTGCTGACGTCACTGCGACACTCGCACGTCGTCCCGCTGCTCGCAGTGTGCGCCGCGCCGCTCGCTCTGCTGCTGCCCTTAGCTCCGCTAGTGAGTACTGAGAGATCTCACCGTGCTGACGTCACTGCGACACTCGCACGTCGTCCCGCTGCTCGCAGTGTGCGCCGCGCCGCTCGTTCTGCTGCTGCCCTTAGCTCCGCTAGTGAGTACTGAGAGATCTCACCGTGCTGACGTTACTGCGACACTCGCACGTCGTCCCGCTGCTCGCAGTGTGCGCCGCGCCGCTCGCTCTGCTGCTGCCTTTTGTACGACGACGCTAGTGCTCACTATCCGACGATACGTTCTGAGTCGCGCCCCACATATTATGTTGTGACATAATAATCTTCGGCGAAAAGATGGTGGACAAATTTGTTATCAGTCCTAACTTGGAAATACCTTTGACACACACACCTTTTGTGGCATGTATTTATTGCGCTTTGAAAAGGGACAGACTGAAAACCAGCGTTGAGGTGCTGATCTACAGCTCAGAGTAGATGCTAATTCTACCCCCTTTTTATCACATTTGTGCAAATTTAATTAAGATTTTTAATAATAATTATGATTCTTATTGTTTCTCCTCCATGTTGTATTATAATATTTTTATAGTTTAATGTATTGTATTTTCCTATTTTAAATATAACTATTTTATGCATTTTATATATCCTAACGTGCGATAAGTGTACCTACATTGCAAAAATAAAGTATTCATTTAATCAAGACAAATATTATTTTTAATTTCAATATTTTAATATATTGGTATTATTATTTCCAGGGCGCGCTGGACGGCGTACTGCGTCAGTACCGGGGGTGCGGAGTGCGAGTCGGCGTGCGCTGCGCCCGCGCACTCGCGCTGCAAGTTGCGCGCGCCATCGAGTATTTGCACGCTAGGAGGATACTCTATAGGGATCTCAAGGTATCATATCAAACAGTCTTATCTGGGGGCACGAGCTAAAAAGCGACACGGCCGTACCATCCTTTTCTCGAAACAGTACAGGCCATTTTCGACCCCCTAAAACTTCGTTGTGGATAAAACTAGAAGCCTGAATTTCCGGTAACCAAGGAGGCATTGTATAAACACGGCATATTTCAAATTTCATTCAATTTGAACCAGTAGTTTAAGCATTATAACTAGTCAAAGTTTCTCAATTTTGTCACTCACTCACTGACTGACTGACCGATCATCAAAACTCTAAGGCACTTCTAGCATACATAGAAGCTTCAAATTTGGAATACAATTAGTGTTTGGTGTATAAATGAAGGAAAACCTAAAAAATTGCAATTTCGGTCCAGTTTTCTACGATACACATAAATATATAGGATTACAAAGTTACACTTGCAGTTAGAAGTAGAAGGAAAGGGAAATAAGTAGGACTATCTACAAAAAGAAATGAGATGCCATCAAAAACAAAACTTGTAAAAAAAACAAGTCTCGCAAGTTAGTTCTTCTACCGTAAAAAGTTGTGAGATTCATGTAAATCCAAGTCAGTTAATTTATTCAGTCCCTACTTAAGGGACCTTCTGTCTTAAGTTATTAAATAATTAGCTAACCTAACAACATCTGATAGTGACCATATCAATATTAAAATTTCGCAAAATAAAATGTTGACCTCCCATAGTAATTGACTCGGGGCTGGGCTTGCGTTTGTAACGAACACGAAAAGAATACCTAATATACGAATTTCACAAAAAGGGTTATCGAACCTTGTTACCGAGCACTTACCGAGTCTTCAGTAAGAATTTGGCTGCATAAATTAAAGTCGCCTTAAATTAAATAATACAGTTTTGTCCATGTAATGGACTTTTAGATTTGTAAAAATAGATTAAATTATACTCACATTGTTGTAATTTTATTCCACAAATAGCTAGCTGGGTGCTGTACCTTTGTTTCATATATTTTAAATTTGCTTTAGAAGTTACATAGAATGTTTAAATTAATGTTTAATTACTATTAAAATTCATAGTTTGTTTGCCCGATGATTATAAATTGTGTATAATTTTGCAGAAGAAGATTCATGATTCATGATTTGGTTGCTTGTGATCATAAATTCGAGAGCCGAGCGAAGCGGAGCGGATTGAGGTGACCTCGATAGTTCTTAACATTGAAATTGAAAAATATTTATTTATGACATAAAAATACAAAAAGAAAAACATGCAAAAGAAATACAATACAGTATACAAAAAATAATAATCATACTTATTAATAAAACATTTCGATTGAATTTGCACATAATAATTGGGATAAAAAGGGGCAGAGTCAGCATCTGCTGTGAGCTGTAGATCAGCAACACAACGCTGGTTTTTAGACCGTCCCTTTTCAAACCTTAACTTAATTTTCAAAATGCAGGTACCTTATAAATATAACATGCAACATTTTCAGCTAGGAATAATAGTTGATTATGTAGCAGTATTCTAAAATTAAATAGCTAAATTAGTTAATTTTTTTATAGTATTTCAATTTACTGTCGCAATAAAAAAAACAAGTAAAAAGTTTACGGTCAATAAAATAAGAGATTGTATAATTTTTTTGCTATGGTTTCTGTCAGATAGGTCGTTTACGCTAACTCGTAGTTTGTAATTTTAAATATATTTTTCTTACATGTTTTTTAAATACTAGAGGTAACATTTTCTGTTGTAATGGTGGCGGTGGATCATTGTTGTGAGCTCTTCTAGCAGAAGAAGTGTTATGTATATTTTATCATTTCTCTGATACCAGTTTTGGAATTCGATCAAATCACTAGATTTGTTTGGAGAAATGATAAAGTCGAGTTGCCATTTTAACATCTCCAGGAAATTCATCAAATCTCTGCAATGTTCAGTCTTAAGTAGCATTAACGTATGTTACGTAACGTTATTCACATGTAAGCATTAAATATTCTTTTAATAAACTGGATCAAAAGTGAATTAAAATGGCTATCAAGATAAAATACGTAAACAATCGGACCGTTACTCTGAGTTATCTCTATTGTAATCTCTCGTACGCAATAGTGGCGTCAGTAGGTCGACGACAGCTGTCGTTGCGTGAGTCGTGTGGTACAGGTAAGCAGTCAGTACCGCAGTTATCAACATTTGGTCCGCAATTTTGTGAACAAGTTCATTCCGTTCGAAGTTATTGTGAGTGGTTGTTGATTTTAATTATGTAATCACAGCCTGACAGCTCTGGACAACCTTTGAAAGATATCAATTAATTTATAGCAAAATTGACAACATGATTAGATTACAGTAGATAGTTTTGTCATGAATACGGCTGATTCGGACTCTTCCGATGAATCATCTTCGTCTAACACAGACGACAACTATTATAATAGGGAGCTTAAATTTTTTATATAATTTAATTAAATAAAAATGTTTTGAACCCCTGAAAGTGTGTTTACATTCTTTATCTCGTGTTGTTGGCCTTACTTACATTGCCGGAACCTTGACAGGCTTGTTTATATTGCAGTCGGAGAACGTGCTGGTCTGGACGATGCCAAAACCCCAAGAGGCGTCGTCCGCGGAGCTGAGTCCGGCCGCCATCAATGTTCACATCAAACTGGGAGATTATGGTACGTACTCTTGTCATTACGAGTTTATTTATTTCTAGGGTTCCGTACTCTAAGCGTTCCAAACGGGACTCTATTACTAAGCCTCAACTGTTAGTCCGTCCGTCACAGAGTCACCGGGGTCTACAGCTTCAGCCGTAATAAGTAGAAAGTTGAAATTTTCACATAATATATGTTATATGGCTTCTATCACGAAAAAAATAAAATATTCAAGAAATTTAAGTTCAGGGGGTCATACAAGAATCCTAGATTTTTTTTAAGGTTTTTTTGTTTTGGCTCTTACTTAGAAACTGTAGTACATACATACGTAGCCTACCATAGCTTTTCCCTTCCGCTGTCCCCCTTGTGGCAACGTAGTTGTTTTATATGTAGGAGACACACACACAGACAAAAATCGATGGTTTGCTGAGTGTCCGTTTCTTGGCAAACTCTAAAACGCTCGAGATTCAAGATAAATTCAAACGTCGAAACAAGGCGTTTGAGTCTAGGGTGCGTTCTAAAACCGCAACAATGGTTTTTAAATACAAAATAAAAGCTACGCAGCTCAGGTTCCACCCCCCCCCCCCCCCTCCCCACACATGGTAGGTATATTTTTAAGATCGCCCGCTATTTTCTATAGATTTTATTCTTTATCTCATTTTCTCGTGTAAACCTAGTCTTCCTATTTTCTTGTTATAATTAACTTTCAAATTTAATAATTATTGTGATTTTTGTTGGCACTTGATAAGGTTTTTTTTTTTTAATGATTTTACTACGATATTTTATTAATTTTACCAATCACACTAATATTATAAATGCGAAAGTTTGTGTGTGTGTTTGTATGTTTGTTACTCTTTTGATGAAATTTAGAATGGACATAGCTTATACCCTAACTTAACACATAGGTTACTTTTTATCCCGGAAAAAAGCATGCGTTAAACCGAATAACACGCGGGCGGAGCCGCGGGCAAAAGATAGTTTTATTATATTTTATACTTTGTAAGAATTGTTTTTTATATTGGTTTAATGCAAATAAATATTCAGAGGTGCAATTAAAGCCAATCGTGTTCAAATTGATTGTCATATGGCTATTCGGCTAAGCAAATTAGCCCGTTTGACAGTTGAAATCGTACATTTGTGGCTGTCAAATGAATAGAATTGTTTTGTTTTGAATTGACAATCAAAAACGTACGATTTCAATTGTCAAACGGGCTTATTTGCTTAGCCGAATAGCCATCTGACAATCGAATTTGAATACAATTGGCTTACACAATTGCACCTATGATTCTGATTCTAACGGTCCCTAACAAGTTGTAGAGTGGTAGGTAGGTATAGTTAAGAATATAAACATTGTAATAAGAAGGCAACCAATAACAAGAATGTAACAGGAGATCTATCCATATTTGGAAGTCTAGGTTGTAACAAGACTCTTTGTTTAACTTGACCCAACTGCGAACACTGTAACACGAACTAATGAACTAATGAACTAAATACCTATACCTAATACACATGTAACCCCTCCACTATGTATTGTATTCTTTAGTATACAAGATAATATATTTAGCTACCTCCGTGGTCTAGTGGTGAGAGCCTGGGGCTCTCAACCCGGAGGTCGTGGGTTCAATTCCCGCGGGGGACACACATAGTGGAATGTCACTTTGTGAATTGTTCTCAGTTTGGTTAGGACATTGCAGGCTTGAATCACCTGATTGTCCGAAAAGTAAGATGATTCCGTGCTTCGGAAGGCACGTTAAGCCGTTGGTCCCGGTCACTTTCTGAGTGGTCGTTAGATAAAACACGTCAGAGGCCGTAAAAACTCTGACACCAGAGCTTGTCGGGCCGATAGATCTTGCAGCCCACACGATAAGAAGAAGAAGAAGTATATAAGGCCATTAATCTTTGTAAATATATACAGTATTTACTCGACATTCGGTTATTTAACTTGTCGTCGCGCTCTCCCGTCATCACAAGTATCTGGTATATGATTGTCCTACCGCCTGCAGGTATCAGTCGGCTGGCGCCTCCGTCTGGCACGAAGGGGTTCGGCGGCACGGAAGGATTCATGGCCCCAGAGATAATGCGGTACAACGGCGAAGAGGAGTACAACGAGAAGGTCAGTTGGAACTTTGCTTCTACTGGGCACGATTTTGAGTTTTGCGTCCGCTCTAAATTTTAATGTGCTCTTGTATTTTTTGTGTTTAAGTTTTTAACGTGTTCAAAATGTTAATTAGTTGCTTCATAATTTTGTTAATTGTTAACACTTTGTGACTTATTTTTAGTTATTTTTGGTAAGAAATTTTATTTTACCTTGATTGGGCGCATAGGCATGCCACCGTTTTAGTACAAAATTTGATAACTCGTTTCTCTGTTGTTTTTAGCAATAGACTTGTTAGCTATTTTTACATGTAGCATTTACTAAACCACGTTTTGATTATAATTTGTTGTTAATAACTCGATTGTATTGTTCAGTTCCTTTGAAATCAGGAAATGTAGCCAGTCGTAGGGTTGGTACCATATTGTTGTAATGAAACATTCCACTATAAACCTTGGTTCAAATATCTTACTTTTCTAAAACACCAACCTTACAGACAGTTCTATATTTGCGTATTTTATGGTAAAATAATCGTCGGGATTGATTGACACTGTAGACAACGATTTCTTATTTAAAGCATAGTTACGTTACGAACAATTGTAACAGGAAATTGACTGCCCGTTAGGTTGGTAGAACTGCTTAAAAGCCTCAGTGGGAACAGCTGAATGATCCCGCCAGAAACTGAGCATGGTGGCTAGAGAACTGGAACCTCGCGGGCAGTATTCTTCGTTCCGCAGCTGAATTGACTATAGTATGTCCGAGTTATCATGATATGGGTGGCAGTTCGAAATTGGCAGTTATAGTTATGTGCCCTAACGAAATAGAATCGTTTTTTTTTGTATCGAGAAAGTTAACAAGGGCTATCAAATCGATTTTTTATTTGAGTGATCTTTGATTAACCAAACTACTATTTGTTAATTTCTAAATTTATTAAATTAAACGAACCAATAACTCCCGAAGAGAGTTAACTTCTGAGAGTTCAAGGATTTTTGTTTGTTTTTCTCGGCATTTCACCAAAAATAAACAACAATATATAACAAAATAAAAATCAACAAAAACTGTAATAAACGTCAAAACAAATGGCACGTAAAGCAACCGCAACAAAAACACAAACCGCATACAAGATGAACTCATACTGACGCGATCCTTTAGGATGGCCACACCGATTCATCGATGTATTTTCGATTATGTAATGTCAGTACCTATGGGTTAGCGTTCCGATCCACGCAACAAGTAGCAAAATGACATTATTCTTTACTGAATCTTTTTTTGTTAAATTTAACGAATCCATCCATCCATCCATCCATCAGCCTGTTTCGTCCACTGCTGGACATAGGCCTTTCCAGGATTTCGCCACTCTTGGCGGTCCTCCTGGAAGAAATGCCCATACTCACACACGCTGGGCAGGTTATTTAACGAATACATTGTGATTATTGTTTCGATTTATAGATAAATATATAAAATCACTATCTGGCTGAAATATAAAATTTTGGTATAGGTACAATTTAAGGTGAGAAAACAACTTTGTATGTAAATATATGGGAATGGGGGTATGCGGGTTTAGTGGGGCGTCGCTGGCAGCTTCACACTCACAGCCCAGTAGATATATGAACAGTAGGGAAACTCCACGGTATTCCCGAGATAATTAGCTACGCCCGATCGGTGCGTTAAGGCTGGCACGTTCAGCGCTCGCGACTGCCAACCGGCGCTGGCGTTCCGCGACAATCCCCGAGACGGCGTGTAAAAGCACGCGTCTGTGTGTGTGTATCGATTTAGGGCGTTTCCTTGAAGTTTACGTACTGATTCATATACGTGGGACGCACTATAAGTTTCCGGAATGAATATGAAAAAATACTATTAAAGGTACAAAATTAATTTATTGTTTTTCAAAATAATCTCCCTTGGCGTCTATGCACTTTTTCATTCGATCAAACCAGTTTTGAAAACTTTTGTGCCACTCCCCTGTGGTGACCTCTGAAACGTGTTTTTCATACTCCTCGACAGCCTCTTCTGGTGATGAAAATCGTTGACCGCGTAATTGGTTCTTAATTTTTGGGAACAGAAAAAAGTCACAAGGTGCCAGGTCGGGACTGTATGCAGGATGACTCATGAGTTCTACATTTTTCGTCTTCAAAAAGTCGTTTGTTTGTCTGGCCGTGTGAGAACTAGCATTGTCGTGGTGCAGGATGATACGGCGTTTACGGTTATTTTTACGGAGTTCGTCAATAACTTCCGGCAAACAAATGGTCGTGTACCAGTCACTATTCACGGTACGACGACTCTCTAAAGCAACAGTAGCCACGTGTCCAGTTTTATTAAAAAAAGAAGCAATCATCCGCTTTCATGCACTTTTCACGCGCGCCACTTTGGTTGGTTTCGGCTCATCTTGAAAGACCCATACGCTCGATTGCTGCTTTGTTTTGGGATCGTAGCAATAAATCCATGTTTCGTCACCTGTTACTATGTCCCACACCAAATTTGACGCACCTTCGTTGAATCTGGTAAGCATGGCACTGCACCAAGTGACGCGGTCCGTTTTTTGAGCCTCGGTCAAGTTGTGTGGGATCCACCGCGAGCACAGCTTTCTCACACCCAAATGTTTGTGTAGGATTGATTGTATTTGACTCATGCCTATTTCTAAGGATGCGCGAATTTCATGGTAGGTCACATGCCTGTCTGTTTCAATCATACGGCGCACAGCATCGATGTTTTTGTTGGTCACAGCGGTGGACGGCCGACCATCGCGAGATTCGTCACTGAGATTGATACGACCACGCTTGAATTCTGAAAACCAGCTATAAACAGTCGTCTTGCATGGTGCTTCATTGCCAAAAGCTGTTTCAAGCCGAGCGATGCTCTGTTGAGCTGTCAAATTACACTTAAAATCGTAGAAAATCATACTACGAAAATTTTCCCGAGTTAAATCCATGTTGATGCAGACACACAATTTTTTAAATGGCGCCACAAGGTAAAAACAAAAGACAGTCAGATGAAACAAACTGCATTCTACAGCCAAAGAGTTCTATTTTCAAATGTTGCAATAAATTTTTAAATATTGTTTATGTAAGTGGCCAGTTCCGGAAACTTTTAGTGTTACCTATGTATCTTCTGTGCCCACAGTGACGACGAGCGTTGTACTTATTTAACCCAATACCTGTTGTCAGGTGGACTGCTTTTCATTCGGTATGCTGCTCTACGAGATCATATCTCTGCGACAGCCGTTCGAAGGTCACGAGGCTGTGAAGGAGGCCGTTCTAGACGGAGCCAGGCCCACGCTGACGCCCAGGGTGAGATATCAACAGTTGTATTATTATTGTTAAGTCTGGCAACATTTTAAACTAACTGGCAACCCTAAAAATAATGTCATTGCACCAATTGATAGCGCGCGAGTTGAATGCAGACCTGAAAAATGCGCTATTTAGACGCACAGCGGTTCTCTCTACGCACACAGCACTGCACAGCAGGCGTGCGAGGCTAACGCCCTTCACCTCAGCCCCGACTGCATTCAACTCACGCCCTATATGTAGCTAACTTCGTACAAGAAAATTTACTTCATAGCAATTGTGTAAACGTCCTGTGTCGAAGTCACATGGACGGCATGTTCTTGTCTCACAGCAACGATCGTCACACCACATGTTTGCTATCGGAAACATAGTCTTTACTTGAAATTAATCTGTGTAAACCGCATTTTTTGAATTTGCCGCGTTTTTCCCAGTCTGTTTCAATTGCCTTTATCTCGTGGATCCTGGGTAACGAGCATGGTAGACCATATCGAGCTTTGACCAAAGACATTGTATAGAGAACAAGATGGGTGTTGGCACTCGTTGGTCCCTTTCTAACACGTTAGAAACTCAACAACACTATACCTATATAAGTATGTAGTATTGTATACACTGGCGAGTTGCTAGACAAGGATACAGCTACCTCAAGGCGACAGCTATCTCGCTCGGCTCGTTTTTGCTTGAAGGGGTACCTATCATAATAATTACAATCTTATCTCTAAGGAAATCTTTAGCTTTGACAGCTTTACCAGTGTCTGTCCCTCTTTATGTAGATGAACAGAGTGAGAGAGAGCACTGTATCAAGCGCTTTCGAGCTAGATATGGTCCTTCATGTTAGAGATGCTGGGTACCTAGCATGGGAGACCATACCTAGCTCTTGTCGGTGTAGCATACTTTATCGTTCGTTGTCCAGAGTCCAATCCTTCAGTTCTTGTGCAAATCCTGCCTTTGCTTTAAGATTGTTCCTAAAGGAGAATGCCACGGGATCGTACCAAATGGCATCACAAATAAAAGAGTTTACCTAAATCCGGAATTCTAACAACATAATAAAAAATATTTAGGTATTTTCATTTCCGTTGCCGCTTTACTATTATTAGTGAGCCAACCAATAATCGCCTCTATCAAAATGTGATAAAGTCTTTGCAATTGCCCTTGTCAGTGAACAGTAAATTCGAATTGCGGATACTAATTTAAATGAGACTTGGTGATTTAGTAAGTACGTTTTAGTCTGCCTAAAATTAACATGGTTTGGTTTTGACGCCACGACTTTGGGTTCGGTACGAGGCGCCATATAATACGCGGCATTCTCCTTTGATCCTCGAACTGCCTCTTCCTCTTTTCCCTTCTATTTTCTCTTCGACTATGACTTTTATTAAATGACCACGCTTAAAAAGGTGCCCGAACATTTTCCTTCTCCTGTTTTCAATAACATTCAATATTTAAACAAGAATAGGACTCACTTTACGAGTATTAACTGCGCAAGGAGACACAGGTCGTGGTTTCGATGATATTATGACTCATCATCATCAGGACTCTTCGGGAGTACTTTCGCGCACGGCGGTCAGTTGAGTACTAAGCTTCCCTCCGCTCTCTCGTCGCCACTATTTATGATGTTTCTTTTCTCTTTGAAGAAGTATTTGAGTCAAATGTAATCTTCTGGTACATTTTTCTTCAGGAGCTCCAGTATCCGTGCGCTCTCCTAGCGTGCATGCGTCAGTGCTGGAGCGCTGCGCCGACGCGTCGTCCGTCCGCTGCAGCGCTCGTCGCTGTCTGCGCAGCGCCCGAGTTCATAGCGCTGCAGGACGCAGCGCTCGCTCCCGCTGACACGCGCCACGCGGCCATCAGACTAGGTGAGTGACGTCACTGCATTATCTAGTAGCTTGTCAGTCAGTGCTATATGTAATAGTGGCGAGGTGGAGGAATGTAACACACACGTCATTTAGTTTAGCAAGCTTGCCAGCTGCTCACTCACCATAAAAGTATATAACAATAGGCTTGTAGACAGGGTAAACAAAATATTATTCTATTTAGTCCGTCATTTAGATTATCAAAAAATATTGGACACGTATTTTTCTTTTGTCAATCAAACAAAAAATGACAGAGATAAAGCGCGTCAAAGTTTGGGAGTGGGGGGAAATGACGTCACTTCTAAGTAAAATTGTACCTAGATGTGACGTCACGCGGAACTTCAGCGGGCTATATCTTCATCATTGTTTGTTTAATTGAAAAAAGAAAAGATACGTGTCCAATATTTTCTGATAATCTAACTGACGGACTAATAAATTTTTTTTAGTCATCATGCCTATTCGTATAGTCCGTTATCGTCACTAGATAAATGTGTTTTCGGAAGACCGTCCGACCGTGACGAGTGCCGAATGACAAGTGATCGAGGCAGGCGCATTCTCATTAGTCGCAGATATCGCGACTACCCACGATATTAAGATGAATACCAATGCCCGAACAGATAGAATGGAGACCAGCAAAGCGTAGCGTAGGCCGACCTCGTGCCCGCTGGACCGACGACCCGAAGGACACAGCCTGTTGGATGGATGGATGGATGGATTTACCTAGATAAATCTGCTTCCACCTTTATTGTATTGTAATATTTTTTGTACAACGGTATAGTTGATTCCCAGGGGTGAACAGTTTAACCTATTTAAGCGTAATAACGTAGTGACTAAAGCGAGGTCTTGTAGTTTAAATGCCTTTAGATGAAAAATCAATCAGTAACAGGTTCTCCGAGAAAAGTAAATTAACTGCCTGAAGCTATACATATTGTAGTTACGCCATCTCTTTTCCTTGGAACAAGGCGCATGACGCCCTCGCGAGCGTTCATGTGTGCATTACTAGCTCGTGTATCAAGTAGTTACAAAATTCGGAAGAGTCTATTAGATCTCGGTGGATAAACTAGATAAGTACGAGGTTCGAGCCCCGGCTAGGTTTAGTTTTCTTAGAGAATTTGTTTCTGTTATTTATAATATAATGCCCTCCAATATACCGTTTGAAAATGAACCTTCTAGCTATAACAGAGGAAACATTATTTACCGCCGGGAATATGTACTGTCTATTGTCAGTCACATGTCTCGTTGGACATTTTTTCGAAATTTGAAAACCAAGATAATTATAAAAAATAAAACTTTTTTTTTTCGTATGTGTTCTATTAGCGATTCGGATTAAGAGTTCAATACAACTAGATGGTTCATTTTCAACCTCTATGCGATAGATTTCGCAATAATGTTGTATTTGGTGCCTGTTCCAGAGGAAGGCGAGCGCGGGTGGGAGGTGTGGGGCGCGGGGAGCGGCGGGGAGGCGCATACAGTGCTCGCCACTCACACGCAGTTCACGAACCTGTACACAGTGAAGTTGGCTCCAGGTTTGTGTTCTTATTAATTTTACATAAAAGGGATTTTGCTGTTTTAAAGAACGCTCTGACCCTGTTACATTTTCTTTTTCGTAAACTGCTTGTAAATAAGGAGTTGTTCAATATAATTAGTGAAATATACTTGATATTATTTCATAACCTATTTCCTATATGGTTTCACCCGGTATATGATCAAAAATTTTACATAATTTTTCCCGGTAAAACCTCCACCTACATACCAAATTTCGGCTTAAATAGTGTTATTTTCAGGCTGGTTCTAAGGCAAATCTACTGCATTTTTATTTATTAAGGATATGGCATAGGCAAGATTAAACACATTATTTTACATCAGGCGAAAACAACATTTAATACGTTGTATTTTAGTCTACAATCGCACGCTCTTCCTCCTGACAGTTACGACGACAGAAATGCCTCGTGTTCGTGGAAAAAACACATTATTTAGATTTCTTTATGTATGTTTGCCGTAAGAACTGCAATTTTAGGTAACTGCAATAGATATCAATAATACCTATATACCTATATATAATACCTATATAAAAACCAAGCGAATCTGTTGAATAATACAGGCAGGAGAAATGAATTTTTTAAACATGAAATATCATGAAAACTGAGGTTTACAAATTATTTTTTTCTGGGTTAAATACTTTATTAATTTAATTATAATTAGGTACTTCACAAAAGATCACTCAACGTCATATATTTTTTTCAAAGGATAGACCTTTTAGCTTCTTCAGAAAACTACAATCGAAAAAACATGAAACTTTTTTTCCTTGCGTCATGTTGACTCTTAATAAAAAATATCGCCGTACTTTAAATTTTCAGATAAAAACGAGGCAATCACAGTAACTTCGATGTGCAGAGTTGGCACCAAAATGTGGATGGGGGACTCCGCTGGCCGGGTCTCCGTTTACTCGTGAGTATTGATTTTTGAGTTGGCAATGAAAGTGGTGAGCGAAACAGTAAGTTGAAGTGGCAGTGGGCAGGCCATATTTGTCGCTGACACAAGGGCCGTTGGGGCCGAAAGGCGTTAGGATGGAGACCACGTACAGCGAAGGACGTTGTGGGTGGCAGCTGGATGAGGAGGACGGAGGACCGACATGAGTGGCGAAATTTGGGAAAGGCCAAAGTCCAGCAGTGGACGAACACGGGCTAATGGATGGATGGACGGATTTAAATCGCAAAGATAGGTCTGAACTATGAACTAAATTTAATTTTATTTGAGCTATGTTGAGTTTTGGACAATAAAACTTACACTAAAATAAACGTCTTGAAAAGATGTTATATAAAACGGCCTTCATATTAAAAACCCATTTCTCTAATTCCAAAATATGAAATTTTGTTTTCTGAGCGGCCCGCTTCCGCTGAGCAGGATAAATATGTGTAAAATGAAAGCGTTGTAGCAGGACAGATTTCGCTGGATAACTACGCCTTAATATCGCAGAGCATCGACGTGCGCGCTACTGTGGAGCGTGCGCGTGCAGGACGCGGTGGGCGGCGCGCCGGCAGCGGTGTCAGCGCTGCAGCCGCTGCCTGAGCTACAGCGGGTGGCGCTAGCGCTGCAGTGTGGCAGGTCAGTGACACAATAGTCCTCAGAGTCACTTTATTATCCACTAGCTCTTGCCCGCGACTTCGTTCGCGTGGATTTCGGATTTAAATTCGAATCAGACTTCCCATAAATTTATACAGTAGCCTTTGCTGTTTGCGTCTATTCAATCTTTGCCCCGTTTTCAGCTCGGGCGTTATTTTATGAACACCCCTTGTAGTCCATGTGTTGACCAGGGTAACTATGATGATAATGAAGAAAACTGCATGCAAATCCGTGGAGTGGTTCTCGAGTTATAAAATCGTTTATTCAATCTTTGCCCCGTTTTCGGCTCGGGCGTTATTTTATGAACACCCCTTGTAGTCCATGTGTTGACCAGGGTAACTATGATGATAATGAAGAAAACTGCATGCAAATCCGTGGAGTGGTTCTCGAGTTATAAAATCGTTTATTCAATCTTTACCCCGTTTTCGGCTCGGGCGTTATTTTATGAACACCCCTTGTAGTCCATGTGTTGACCAGGGTAACTATGATGATAATGAAGAAAACTGCATGCAAATCCGTGGAGTGGTTCTCGAGTTATAAAATCGTTTATTCAATCTTTGCCCCGTTTTCGGCTCGGGCGTTATTTTATGAACACCCCTTGTAGTCCATGTGTTGACCAGGGTAACTATGATGATAATGAAGAAAACTGCATGCAAATCCGTGGAGTGGTTCTCGAGTTATAAAATCGTTTATTCAATCTTTGCCCCGTTTTCGGCTCGGGCGTTATTTTATGAACACCCCTTGTAGTCCATGTGTTGACCAGGGTAACTATGATGATAATGAAGAAAACTGCATGCAAATCCGTGGAGTGGTTCTCGAGTTATAAAATCGTTTATTCAATCTTTGCCCCGTTTTCGGCTCGGGCGTTATTTTATGAACACCCCTTGTAGTCCATGTGTTGACCAGGGTAACTATGATGATAATGAAGAAAACTGCATGCAAATCCGTGGAGTGGTTCTCGAGTTATAAAATCGTTGATTCAATCTTTGCCCCGTTTTCGGCTCGGGCGTTATTTTATGAACACCCCTTGTAGTCCATGTGTTGACCAGGGTAACTATGATGATAATGAAGAAAACCGCATCCAAATCTGTTAAGTGGTTCTCGAGTTAAAACGGAACATACAGACAGACAGACAGACAAAAATTCTAAAAATTGTTGTTTCGGCCTCCGTACAGTACTAGAAACCCATTTCATTTAAAATTTCGCGAAAATATTCAATGTACAGACACGACTTTTTTACTATTTTATTATTAGTATATATAGATTTCACCATGCGGATAGTTAAACTCAACGGATAATTGCCATCAGGTAGATTTGAAGTGAACATAAAGCAAGTACCAGTAGCTAGCGGTACAACCCGAAATTCAGTGAATAGCTGCAAATGGCGTTAAAGTAATGAAAATAGGAACGATACATCCTTAGGCCATATGAATCAATTTGATCCGTAGCACGAAAAAATATAAAAATTAGGAGTGTTACTATGAAGTCATCTTTATTTTGTACGGGAAAAAAAATTGTTGGTCTGAAGCCAACAAAAAATTACAGATTGTGTGTGGTATCAAATGAAAGGGCTTTCTGAGTCCATTCTAAAAATATATCTCATCATTTGCGTTTTATCTGTCTAATTGTACATAAATAAATGTAAAGTTCATGTAATTTATTTCACACATCAAAAACAGGCTCATAGTATTCATATGTTTTTAGCTAAAAAAGTTGAAGCCAAACCATCATGCACTCTTTTAGGTGAAAATACTTTAAATACTCAAGCTAAAAAAGACTGAAGATCTGTTGGGTTTGTCCGTTAAAGTAGTCGGTTCAGTCATTGAAACGATAGCACCTTATTTATCAGTGATATTCAATAAATGTATTGATGACGGGGTTTTCCCGGATTTAATGAAATATAGTCGACTGGTTCCTTTATTCAAGGCTGGTGAAGCCGGAGATCCATCAAATTTTAGACCGGTATCAGTACTGCCAGTTTTGTGTAAAGTGTTTGAAAAGGGAATTCTGAATAACTGCTATCGCACTTTAATCAGAACAAACTCCTCCACAGTCAACAATTTGGATTTTCTAGGGGGAGGTCTACCGCTGATGCTGGTGTTGCTCTAATTTAACATATTTATGATGCTTGGGAGGGGAAACAGGATGCTTTTGGTGTGATCTGGACCTGTCTAAAGCGTTTGATTGCGTTGATCACAAACCCCTTTTACGCAAATTGGAGCATTACGGTGTTAGTGGTGAATCTCTTGCCTTAATAAAATCGTATCTTCTTGATCGTGTTCAGACAGTAGACATAAGCGGTGAACCAGAACATCTTCTGGTTCCAAAGTTGTGATGGGTGTACCTCAAGGCTCAATATTGGGACCTCTACTATTTTTGATGTACGTATACGACCTAGCATACTTAGTGCAAGACTGGACTGACATAGTCCTATTCGCAGATGACACATCACTAATTTTTAAAGTGAAAAGGCAATTAAATACTCTAGACGATGTGAATTGCTGTTTATATCAAGTCCTGAACGCGTTCACAGTAAACAATCTAGTGCTTAATGCAGAAGACAAAATGTGTTCAATTCACATTACCTGATGTAAAAAAGTAGATGTAGATATACAGGATGGTCCAAATAGTGACGTCAAAGAATTCTTTATGGATTCCTCACACCTAGGTGTATCCGAAAATATGCCATGTATGTTCTGCGATTTTTTTGTAGTTAAAAAGTTATGATTTTTTTTATGTGTATTTGCGAATTTTCTACCACAGCGGCTTAAAAAATCATAACTTTTTTGTGGTAAGAATTTTGCACATTTTTTTTTCTAACATAACTGTCTTGAGTCACTCTTCCTTAGGTAAAATAATCAACTACAAAAAATCCATACGAGTTACCAAAAAAAAGTTCAAAGTGAAATTTTTCGGGTCGAGTTGGACCTAGTTAAATTTTCAAAATTCTTTTAAAATTACAAAATGGAAATTTCATAGGTTCAAACTAATTTTAAAAACTTCAACGGTTTATCAGCTTACCAAGAAATAAAAAAGTGCTTCCTAATAGGCCATTTTACTATGATATCGGCTTCCAAAGTTAGTTAGGTAAAAAATTGGTTAAGAAAAAGTATTGTTTGTAAAAATTGCATTTAGCTATTATTTTTTCATTTTTATATCCAACATTAGTAATACAAATTCAGATGCATTCACATAAACTTAAACTAACACCAAATGTCTGTGAAATAAAATTATTTACAAAAATACTTTTTTTATTGTTCAGTAATCGTTCAATTTAAGTTTATTTAAATGGTGATTTCTTACAAAAGTTTGCCAAAAGAATGAAAAAAAATAGCTTAAACAATTTTCACAAACAATACTTTTTCACAACTAATTTTTTACCTAACTTTGGAAGCCGATCATCGTAAAATGGCCTATTAAGAAGCACTTTTTTTATTTCTTGGTAATCTGATAAATCGTTAAACTTTTTGAAACTAGTTTGAACCTATGAAACATCCATTTTGTAATTTTAAAAGAATTTTGAAAATTTCACTATGCTCACTTTAATCCAAAAAAAAATCACTTTGAACTGTTTTTTGGTAACTCGTATGGATTTTTTGTGGCTGATTATTTTAAGTGAGGAAGAGAGACTCAAGACAGTTATGTTACAAAAAAAATATGTGCAAATTTCTTACTGCAAAAAAAGTTATGATTTTTTTAAGCCGCTGCCATAGAAAATTCGCAAATACACAAAAAAAATCATAACTTCTAAACTAACAAGAATCGCGGAACATACATGGCAAATTTTCGGATACACCTAAGTGTGAGGAATCTATAAAAAATTATTTGACGTCACTATTTGGACCATCTGGATGGAATCAAGATAGAACTGGTAAATGACACAAAATCTCTTGGAATTACTGTAAACAGTAGACCTGAAGGAAGTTGCGGGGGGCGGCTGGATGAGGAGGACGGAGGACCAACACGAGTGGCGAAATGTCCAGCAGTGGACGAACACGGGCTGATGGATGGATGGATGGACTGTAGACAATAAATTGCAGTGGGGTTCACATATAGAAACTCTATGTAGTAGACTTAGTTCAGCTGTATTTGCTACAAATGTAGCCCTTCACGACTTGTGTATTTCAGCTACATTCATAGCATTATGGCGTATTGTATTCTTCTTTGGTGCAGAGGTGCTGACACAGAAGTTGTTTTTATTCTTCAGAAAACAGCAATTAGGGCTATTTATAACATGAAATGTCGGGAGTCACTGAGAGAAAAATTTAAAGAAATAGGAATCCAAACTGTAACTAGCCAATTTATATGTGAAAATAATATGTATGTTAGAAAAAAACACCACTACGCTGCCACGGGTCGGTGCAAGCCACACCATAGGTACTAGAAATAAAGATAAATTTGCTGCTCCAGAATTGAGACTTCAAAAGACAAGTACTTCCTTTGTTGGTCACAGTATTCCTTTTTATAATAAAATAGCAAAGGAAATACTTGGTCTTTCAGACAATAAATTCAAAAAGAATGTTAAGTAATGTCTTTATAAGAAAGCCTACTATAGAATTAGTGAATAACTGGAAGATAAAAATGCATGGTATTAATTAATCTCAAACTTCATATATTGTATATACTTAAAACTATTGTAGATAGATTTAAAGGTTGTTGCAATACAAAAATGTATTTATATTACATTCAAAATTATATTTTATAGATAGATATTAGTACATTACTGCTAAGACCAGGAAATAAGCAATCCTGGACGAGTAAGTTAAAAGTCCGAGCCCGTAGGGCGAGGAGTTTTATATACGAGGCCAGGATTGCTAATTCAGGGTCGAAGCAAATATAGTGCTTTTCTCAAAAATAAAATGAGACATTTTCATGTCTTTCATGATAATGAGTTATATCAAATACAATAAACTGACTAGGAAATATTAAACGTTTTGGGCGATTAGTCATGTTCATTGTTATTGATTTCTTCAGCAAAGCATTAGTGAAGTACAATCTTTATCAGACAGAGCCCGCTTCTGAACTCATTTTGTAATTTATTTGCACAAAATACTTTCAACAAAAATTATAGCAACATAAAATCCCGCTTTTACGCAATTTTTTTTTATTATTGCCAGCTGGGCAAAGGTATTAAACTATATACTATTATACTATTAACCGAGTGATCATCCACAATACGAAGTCTAAAATGGTTATTTTTTGCCTAATTGAGCCAACGCAACGTGATCAGCGTAACGGGAGGGCATTGACCCACCATAATCATCTCTCCGTACGGTCCGAAATAGAAATACATCGCTCAAACTGCGAGTGAGTGAGAGATAGCAAATAATTTTTTTTAGTAAGTGCGATAGGTACGGCATGAATTTGAATGAACTGTAAGATAGCTTACAATTAATTCGGACCGCGGGGTTTGTGTGTGCGCCGTTCAGCCCCCTGATTCTGTATCGTAAACTCAGTTGCCACACCAAGTGCCTATCGTCTAAAACATACATATCCGCTTATCTAAGGATAAGTTCGCACTTGAAATGACTTCAAAATTCGTAAATAGTTCAATACCCATTAATAGTTATTTTGGAAGTTCATGTTTTATCTGTTTTTGGTGAATAGCAACTATAGCTAGCAACCGACACTGAGTTACATAATAGCCCCGCAGAAGTTAACGAGTGAAGTAACTTGTAGTGCGTTCCGAGTCAAGACACAATCGATTACATCGCGTCTATCGTCATTCCGAGTCACTGATGGCCGTGCGGCGTAAGTAGTTTGATGATACTTTTAAGGCTTCGCCACACCTAACGCGGGACAAGCGCGGCGCGGATGCGGCGTGGAGCAGAAGTTGCGCGGTAGACGCCACATTGAACGCGGGTCGGCGGCGGCGTGGATTGAGCGAAAAAAAGCAAAAAAAATATTTTTCGAATTTCACCAAAAGGGTAGTTGAAGCTTGTTTCTGATAACTATCTGAGCTCCAGTATGAATTTGGTTGGTTAATTTAATTTCACCTTGTACGATTATTTATTTTAATACAATTTTCCTTTCCCACTTTGCTGTAAGAACTCTCTTTTTAGAGATAAGCTCACCTCTGTACACTTTCTTATTAATCGTGTATCAATAATAAATTGTCTGTGTACAATAAAGAGTGTTCGCGCCTACAAGCCACATAACCGGTCGTCGGCGCGCGGGTGGACGGGGGAAGCAGCGAACCAGTTCGACACACGCAAACTTGATATCAGATAGACACCACGCTCTATTGTAAATTATTATTAAATACGTTATATTGCACAAACTTCTTTACTTTATGATCCCGCGGGAACATAAATTGGCGACCGTGACAGGACCGGGTCGCTCACCTCTCGCTCCAGAAGATTCAAATAAGATTGAAGAAACTACGCATCAAATTGTCGGCGTGGGCGCATCGTTGTTCATCGCCATTTTGGATAGCCACAACGCCACAGCTAGAAGCTTCTAGTTATTTCAAGAAACATCCCTGATTGATTCTCACAACAAGCATCGAAAGAACACGAAGATTGATCACAAGATATTTTCGGATTGTCGAAATCGACTTTTGGAAGACTTTCTTCGTGCAAAGACGACGAATGATGGAGTCAACTACGTCACAAAGAATATACGGTGATCATAGTGACGGTTTGTTAGTGGTGTGAAGGTGTTATCTCTTCATTTGCCGACGCTTCGCTTCTCATCTTACCAAGGAACGTGCCGTGAGCCCAGTCCTTTATTTAATTTCCTTTCAATTTGTGCTGATAGTGGGGCGTCTTTTCTTGTGTCAATTGCGTGTCCTAATTATCTTTCTTTTAGCCAGCCACTGCATGCCTGAGCACAGTGCTTCCTCTGGCCCATCTTCATCTATATAGGTACTACATCAATTTATCTATTTACTTATTACCAACCTATCAATTTATTTGTAGTACCTGCATAATTAAAGCGCACTTGCACGCTTTTTCTCTTTGACAGTTCAATCTATGTAGTTGGGTAAACGTAAATACCAACTTGCCTATATATTTTTGCCGCCGCATAATTATCTACATACATGCCCTAGCCGCTGCGTACCTATAGCCAGCTTACTAAACTTTCCTATCAATCTATCTTTTTGTACATGCCTACGCATCATCACTTTATAAAACCGTATAGGTAGAACAATACAACGGGAATTCAATCCATCCATAAATAAAAAGCTAATTCGCAAAAATATTTAGCAAATTACTTTCTGTGCATTCCAGCGCTCACATTCGACAGTTTGGTGTGAAGACGGCTTCGAGTCGAGCTAGCTCGTATTGAACCGGTTTTCGCCTGAGCTATGCCGCAGGCGCAGCTGATTCTTTGTTTACCTACAACCTGTTGAGTCTTCGCGACGAACCAAAGAAGCGTAAGCCGGATTTATTATCACTTGGTTGTTGTTTGCGACCGTTATTTTTTGCGTGATTCATCTTTTGTCGTGTTGTTTATTGACCTTACTATTTTGTTGGAATTCATTCTTGTAATTGTTGCTTTAATAGCAAGTTTCTTGCAAAAATGACTGAAGGAACAAGTGCAACAAATAAACAAACCTCTTCTTTGTCTCAAGATCTCGCTAATACTACCCTTGCCGATCTTAAGGCCAGGCGTAGTTCTGTAAAAGGTCAAATAACTAAATTCTCTAATTACTTAAGGACACTCGAAGGGGATGAATCACTTTCGTCAATAACATTTAACGAGTTATCTCTAAAATTAAATAAAATGAAAGATTTATACCAAAGGTTTGATGAGCTGCAATCTGAGATAGAGGTTCTTAATTCGCATTGTTTGGATGCTGAGCTTGCAGAACGGGACTACATTGAGCATTCTTTGTACTCAAATATAGCGGCTGCTCAAGATAAGCTTGATGAAGCTTCGAGGTCTAAGCTTAGCTTAAATGAATCTATCATTCAGCATACTTGTCAGCATGATCGTCATGACAGTTCTATGGGCTTTCAGCTACCGTTAATTCAAATATCGAGGTATGATGGTGCTTACTACAAATGGATGGAGTTCCGCGATACATTCGAATCCTTAATTCATAAAAATGAGAAAATAAAATCAATTCATAAGTTTCATTACTTAAATTCGTACCTCGAGGGCGAAGCGGCGCGGGTTATTTCAAATTTGGAGGTCTCAGAAGTCAACTATTCTGAAGCCTGGAGTCTATTGTGTAGTAGATATGATAATAAGCGTCAGCTTGTGAACAATCATCTAAATTCTCTTTTTAGCACTGAGCCACTCCAGCGTGAGTCTGATAAAGCTCTGAGGTTTCTAAGTGATCACGTAACAAAAAACCTAAGAGCACTTAAGAACCTTGGGCAGCCCACCGAATACTGGGACACAATTATCATACATATAATGACAACAAAACTTGATCAAGTCACGGGCATAAAATGGGAAGAGTATCGTAATGATCTGGACGAGTTACCAACCCTAGAGAACTTCAAAAAGTTTCTCAACAATCGAGCTGACGTCTTAGAGTCTGTTTATCGGTCCAAGAGGGACAAACAACCGTCTGTGCCTGTTGCGCAAACGTATAAACAAGCAAGTGGACCTAAACCAGTTAAATATACCAAATCGTTCATGATTTCAGCTCAACAGTCCAACCCTCGCCCGTGCGTCTTTTGCCAAGGCATACATCGCGCGCACGAATGCAACGTACTCAAGGCTCTTGACGAGGAGCACAGATGGGCGCAAGTCAACAAGCTGAAGCTCTGCCACAACTGCTTGCGACCCGACCATGATACGCGCCGATGCAGGCTTGGAGGTTGTCGTGTATGTAAGGGGCGACACAACACACTACTACACAAACAAGTTAATTCACCATCTTCACCTTTAACATCCAATAAAGAAACCAACAACATTAATAGTGAGGGCTCCAACTCTTCTGTTTCCATGTCAGTAATTTCTACTAATGAGGTGCTATTATCTACTGCATTAATAGAGATCATCAATCCCAACAATAATAAAAAGGAAACTATTAAGGCCCTTTTAGACTGTGCTAGCCAGTCCTCCTTCATGAACGGCAGTTTGAAATGTCGCTTGGAGCTGCCTTCTCAGCCACTCAGTACTACTAACATCCTAGGCATAGGCAATGCCACTCTTGAAGTAACTCCCGAGCGTTGCCATGCTCAAATAAAGTCAATAAATTCGCCATTTAAAGCAAATATTCAATTTTTATTACTGCCACAAATTACAGATCAACTTCCTAAGCGATATGTTGATATAAAGCATCTTAAGCTGCCTTCATCTTTCACCTTAGCCGATCCAACATTTAATCAGCCGTCTCAAATTGACGTGTTGCTGGGAGCTGATATATTTTGGGAACTTATAAGCCCAGAGCAGCTTTCGCTTGGTAAAAAACAACCTATGTTGCAAGATTCTAAGTTGGGGTGGCTACTTGCAGGCCCTATCACCAACAATCTCACACCAAATGCCGGTCTGAAATCTATTCGTTGCAATTTAACTATGACTGAAAGAATAGATGACCAACTTACAAAATTCTGGGAGCTCGAAAGCTTCCCATCCTGTAAGGACTCAGAAAGCTCCACTCAAAATTCATGTGAACAACATTTCATACAAAATACTACACGTCTAGAAAATGGTAGGTTCTGTGTAAGGCTCCCACTTAAGGGTACACCTGATAGTCTGGGAGACTCCTTCCATATTGCAAAAAAACGCTTTCTGAGCTTAGAAAAACGCTTTGAACGACAACCCTTACTTAAAGACCAATATTCCCAATTCATAAACGAATACGAAGAGCTAGGACATCTGTCCGAGGCTAAATCGCTAAAAAAGCCCAATTATCTTCCTCATCATGCTGTTTTAAAAGAAAACAGTGAGTCTTCAAAATGTCGTATAGTTTTTGACGCTTCTGCCCCCACTTCTTCGGGTTTTTCGGTCAATAGTTTGCAGATTGTTGGCCCAAATATCCAAGATTCCCTATTTAACATTTTGCTACGTTTTCGGAATCACAAATACGTGCTATCGGGCGACATAGAAAAACAATACCGGCAAATTGATCTAAATGAGCTCGATCGCGAGCTACAAGTTATTCTATGGCGCGAAAATGAGAACTTGCCTATGCGTTCACTAATTTTACATACTGTAACTTACGGTTTCGCCAGCGCTAGTTTCTTAGCAGCTAGATGCTTGTGGCAGCTTGGCGAAGAATGCAATGATCCAAGTATCAAAACAATAATACAGAATGACTTTTATTGTGATGACTGTCTTACAGGAGCTGACACGGAGTCGGAACTTTTATACATACAGCAATCTGTATCACAATCTCTCAAATCTGGATGTTTTAACTTGCGTAAATTTAGGTCTAACTCACAGGCACTCCTCAATTCACAAGTTATGAATACCAACACTCAAGATAATTTAGTTTTGAGTCAATCCTTTCAAACACTTGGCTTAGGTTGGAATCCAAATGTGGACTTATTGCATTTCGCCATTGATGTGAACATAAACTCCATTGACAAGGCAACTAAACGTTCAATCCTCTCAACTACATTCAAAATTTTTGATCCTCTTGGTTTGCTCAGTCTGTGTACAATTAAACCAAAAATCCTCATGCAAAGGTTGTGGCAGGCTGAGTTAGGCTGGGATGAACAAGTACCTGTAGAGATTCAACGTTCTTGGTCTCGCTTCGTTAACAACTTACACAACATAAGCTCTCTAAATATCCCGAGGAGAGTTTCTTGTGACTCTCCATCTAACATAGAGCTGCATTGCTTCAGCGACGCGTCTCAGCTTGCTTACGGTGCCTGTGTGTATGTAAAATCCTTTTCTGAAACGGGAGAGCCCTCTATAAACCTACTCTGTGCTAAAACCAGAGTCGCTCCAACAAAGCCCACAACAATACCGCGCTTAGAACTTTGCGGCGCTCTTCTAGCAGCTCGGTTAGAATTTGCAGTCCGAGCTGCCTTGAGGAAGCACATAACTCGATCTGTATTTTGGACCGACTCTAGCGTTGTTCTCGCATGGCTGAAATCCGATAATTCTAAATTAAAGGTTTTTGTAGCCAACAGAATAGCTGCTATTAAAGAAATTACGGACTCTCGGTCCTGGCGTTATGTCCCGACTTCGTATAACCCAGCAGACCTTGCATCTCGAGGCGTAGATCCTCAGCACGTTCAGAAAGCACAACTATGGTGGCACGGACCGCAATTTCTTGTAGAGTCAGAATCAAATTGGCCTACTCTTCATAAAGACATACCTAGGGACTTACCGGAATTAAGAGCACACTCCACTACAATCGAAAACATAGAATCTTCTAGTATTCTAATACAATTCGAAAAATATTCTAAACTTAATACTCTACAACGAGTAGTTGCCTTCATTCATCGCTTCCTATACAACTGCCGAAATAAGCACAACAAGTTGACAGGCCCACTGACAGCCAACGACATTCATAAAGCTTTCCTCACTTTGGTAAAGATTTCTCAGGAAGAGACGTTCTCTAAAGAACAAAAATTACTCAAAGGACAAAACAAATTGAGTCCAAAATGTCATTTTCTTTCATTATCTCCGTTTGTTGACTCTCAAGGGCTCCTGAGAGTGGGGGGGAGGCTTAGTCAGTCCAACTACGACTACGATAAAAAGCATCCTTTATTACTAAGCTCTAAACACCCACTCACAAAACTCATCTTTACACAGGAACACCGTCGCCTCTTACATGCAGGGCCTCTGCTCCTGCTTGCATCGGTCCGAGACACTATTTGGCCTATAGGTGGTAGAGACTTGGCACGACGCACGGCACGAGATTGTGTCACATGTAGACGAACTAGTGGTCAAACACTTCATAATATAATGGGTAACTTACCAGCTCAACGTTTGACTCCAGATTTCCCATTTTCTGCCTCTTCTGTTGACTTTGCCGGGCCTTTCATGATAGCAGATCGTCGTGGACGAGGCTGTAAGATTAGCAAATGCTACCTGTGTCTATTTATATGTTTAAGATTTAAATGTGTTCACTTAGAGGCTGTGAGTGAGCTGTCAAAAGATTCATTCCTTTTGTCGCTGCGCAGATTCATATCTCGAAGATTTAAGCCTTATGAGTTGTTTTGTGACAACGGACGCAACTTTGTAGCGGCCGCTAAAGACATAAATGAATTCCTTAAGCTCAATAAAAACTCTATAACAGAATTTGCAGCTGATCAAAACATACAATTTAACTTTTCACCGGCTTACGCTTGCAACTTTAATGGTTATGTAGAGGCAGGCATCAAGTCGGCTAAATTCCATATCAAAAGAATTCTAGGAAACACGCATTTGACATACGAGGAGCTGTCTTCGCTGTTTGCTCAGGTTGAAGCCATCCTAAACAGTCGACCTCTATGTCCCCTTTCCTCATCACCCAACGATTTTTCTCCACTCACACCAGGACACTTCCTTATCGGCCGGCCACTAATGTGTTTACCAGCACCACCTCTAGAAGACGCAAACCCAAATCGACTAGACCGATTCCAGAGGATAGAGCAAGCTAGACAGCATTTTTGGAAACGCTGGCAACAAGAATATATATCGGAGTTGCAACAACGGTCAAAATGGCGTACACGATATACAGACTTACAGTTGGGTGAACTTGTTCTGGTGAAAGAAGAAAATCTACCACCTCTTTCCTGGCGCATGGGGCGCGTGATCAAATTATATCCAGGCAACGATGGAGTACCTAGAGTTGCTGATATCCTCACCACTAAGGGAACCAAAAGGCGGGCTCTCTGCAAGATTTGTCCTCTCCCATCATCATAGTTTCTTTGAAAGCTGAGCCTTCAAGGGCCCGGAGGATGTTCGCGCCTACAAGCCACATAACCGGTCGTCGGCGCGCGGGTGGACGGGGGAAGCAGCGAACCAGTTCGACACACGCAAACTTGATATCAGATAGACACCACGCTCTATTGTAAATTATTATTAAATACGTTATATTGCACAAACTTCTTTACTTTATGATCCCGCGGGAACAAAGAGTAAAGACCGAGACGCTTGCGATCAGCCAACTTTCTCCCACAATCGTAACTTATAATTTGAATTCCTATAATATTTATCGCCTCAGTCGTATAAACATGTGTTTTCTTACAAATTCTATATATTTTTTTCGGATGCATCATCATCATTAAATAATTTTAAAATTATAAACTAAATTCATAAACAAAAAATACTGCATTTGAAATTATCTCAAAACTACAACTTAAAACTAAGCACATTATGTATAAATCAGAAACATTGTTGACAAATTGTCAATAGAGTACAGGCACTTCTTCAATAAAAACTGCTTTTATTCATTCATTCGCGTGCAGTTTTTGTATAAAAATACAACCGATCGCACCCGCGTCGTCGCGTTACTGCCGCTCCGCTCTCGGTGTAACGGGTAAGTATGGCGGCCATAGTAACATAACGAACGCGGGCCCGCCTCCACCCGCGCCGCGCTGCTCGGTTTGTCGAGCGCGGGTCGTACGCGGCGCGGAAGTTGGGTGGAAGTTGCGCGGGCCCGCGGCGGCCCCGCGCTCGCATTTGATGTGACGTGTTTCATAGAATTCCTTGTATCACAACTTGCGCGGGCCCGCCGGCAATCTGCACCGCGCTCGAACCGCGTTAGGTGTGGCGAAGCCTTTAGTGCTGTCAGCGCCATTCGGAACCCGGCCTTGAATTCCACACTGCGCACAGGTACGTGATCTCCCTCGCACAGGTGCGCTTGTCTCGCGTCGCTGCTGAGTATCTTGTCTATATCGTGCGTGAGTCATACATATATTTTGTGCGTAAAAATGCCAAAATTAACGAATGAAACTTTAACATCTATCGAAAATTTGTGCTGCGCTTGTCAGGGTATCTTTCACGATGAGTTGGAACAGATTTGCTGTAGGGTAAAAGGCTGCACGAACATCTTTCATATTGCTTGCTGCACTACGGGGGGCATCTGTTGAAGATAGGGCTGATTGGGCACGACGGAGCTAAAACTCTTTCGTCAGGAAATGGCTAAATTTGGTGATAGGCTTACTCAGCTTGAATCTTCAATTACAAAATATCACCAAAATATTGATAAAGTCTCTGTAAGATTGGACATCAGCATCGATTCTAAGCTAACAATGAGCTTATCCAAGCAACATAAATGTTCTCAAATATCCGAGCAGCCAACCTTTGCTTCAATCACTGGGCGCAGAACACTATCGGACTCTTCTTTTTCTACAACGCATGACGTTGGGGGCCTATTGGCCTTAAATAATACTGATGTAGCTGATAGGACGGTCAGTGCAGCGACGATTCGTGCGATATCGGCAATTGTTGATAAGGGTAGTAAGAATCAAGTGAGACAAACTACCTCGCCATCGCCGTGCATCGAGCCAGTGGTTGGGGCAAGTACAAGAGGTGTCAACGGGACAGATACTGGAATCCCCGCTCCCGCCAACCTTGCTTCCACCATTGATAGACGCTCACCTATGAAGGTGATTTATGATTTAATTTTTTGTTCTTACCGACTACGTAGGCCCAGGGTCAAACCGGTAACACGACTTCAGCGGAATTTTGCAAGGATGGATTCGGATAAACTGCGATCTGATGCGGCGGCTATACCGTGGAGTGATATGCAAGATTTTGATAATGTAGACGATAAGGTTTCTTTTCTCTGCAATAATATTTTGTTATTGTTCAATAAACACGCTCCACTCCGCCCTGTCACAATGAAACATCGGCCTACACCTTGGATCAATGATCGTATTCGCAAAGCCATGGCATTGAGAGATCGTGCTTTTCGAAAATACAAGAAGGATCGGTCAGATGCAAATTGGTCTGCTTATAAAGTTGCGAGAAATCGTTGTAACCAATTCTGTAAAACCTCCAGACGCCGATATATCGCAGAACAGTTGGAATCATCCTCGCCAGCAGGTATCTGGAAGTTTCTCAAGTCTCTCGGTGTGGGGAAATGTACAAATCATAAAGAGAATTCTTTGGACTTAAATACCCTTAATCAATTTTTTGCCACTGTTCCTCCCCTTTCTTCAAATACCAAAATAGAAACTTTGCGTTTTTTACATAGTTTACCTTCCCCAAATACTGAACTTTTTAATTTCTCACCAGTTTGCAGGGAAGACGTCAAAAAAATAATACTATCCCTAAAATCAAAAGCCGTTGGCTGCGATGACATAGGTCGCATTATGATTACTCATTTGCTTGATGTCCTTCTTCCTCCAATCACTCACATTGTCAATTTCTCCCTTACTTCTGGTATATTTCCCGACATGTGGCGCATGGCGCATGTAATTCCTCTTCCAAAAGTTCATGACCCCCAACTTCCAACTCAGTACCGTCCGATTTCTGTCCTTCCATTTCTGTCCAAAGTCATCGAATCCCTTGTTCATCGTCAGCTCACATATTACCTATCGACGAGTAATCTTTTAAACCCTTATCAGTCTGGCTTTAGAACTGGTCATAGCACAACCACAGCGCTCCTTAAAGTGACTGAGGACATAAGATTAGGAATGGAGAAGGGAATGGTAACCGCGCTGGTTCTAGTAGATTTTAGTAATGCTTTCAACGCTGTCGATCACGACCTCCTACTTGCTTCCCTTGACCGTTTGAATATATCTCTCCCTGCTTTAAACTGGTTCACTTCCTATCTTCGAGGACGCCGGCAGGCCATTCGCTGTGATCAGACCCTGTCCAATTGGTGTGATTTAGATGCTGGTGTTCCTCAAGGTAGCATTCTCTCCCCTCTGTTATTTTCAATATTTATTAATTTAGCTACACCCTACCTTAAGTGTTCTTACCATCTTTATGCTGACGACCTCCAGCTTTATGGGCAGGCTAAGGTTGGTGACCTTCACGATTGTATTGACCATCTTAACGTTAATCTACGTAGCATACAATTCTGGTCAGAGCGGTTCGGTATAGCGGTAAACCCAAACAAGTGTCAGGCTATCATTGTCGGAAGTTCACAACAAATTACAAAAATTGACTTTGACACGCTGCCACAGTTGAAATATAACGATTGCGGTATCAGCTTCTCTTCTACCGTTAATGATTTAGGTTTAGTTATCGATCAGGATTTTAATTGGGATGCTCAAATCGAAAAAGTTTCTCGAAAATTTTATGCCTCTCTCCATTCTCTTTTAAGTCTGAAAAACGTATTACCTATTTCAACGAAAATCTCTATCGCCAATTCCCTTCTCATCCCTATTATTAACTACGCTGATACCTGTTATTTGGATGCTAAAGAAGAGCATCTCAATAAACTGGAACGCTTGCTTAACACCTGCATCCGTTTCATATTTGGCTTGAGGAAATATGACCACGTTTCAGAGTTTCGTGCAAAACTCAACTGGCTTCCTATTCGCGACCGTAGAAACCTAAGAATTGTTTGCCTTCTTTATAGTATAATTACCGATCCAAATACCCCCTCATACCTCAAGTCAATGATACATCTCTTGTCTGACAATCACGATAGAATGCTCAGATCCTCAAATAACCTTCTTCTCTCGATTCCTTTGCATCATTCCGGATTTGTATCCAATTCTTTTAGTGTGGTTGCTGTTCGTCTCTGGAACGAACTTCCCGACGATGTCAGAAAAGCCCCCTCCCGTAACTCTTTTAAGTATTCTGTGCACAGACACTACCTCTCCAAAAACACACAAATATGAACTTCTTTAATTCTTATTATTTTTTGCAGTCATGGTATGTATTTATTTATGTATTTATTTACAATATACTTATTAAAACTTGTATTTATTTATGTATTAACATATATTCTTTTTAGGTATTGTTACCTATAGTTATTAATTTAGAGTAGTATCTTCATTTAATTTGTAATTTTAAAGTTTTTACTCTTCTTGCACGCCCACCTACCTATTTATATTGTACCATCTGTGGGTTGACTGGTAGAAAATGCTTTATGCATTAAGTCCGCCTTTTTGTACTTATTTTTTGTGCAATAAAGTATTTATGATGATGATGATGATGAAGTTGACTAATATTGATGTCTTGCAATTATCAACTGTCGATGATTCTAGCAATATTAAAGCAACTGCAGCAAAACATACTAAACGTTCGCGCGTGCCTACAAATGTTATCAGAGGAGCTGCAAAACCTCGGAAGACTATCCTGGAGGCATCTGAACGTCGAAAGTACTATTATTAGTACTATGTTATAAAGGGTACTCCAGTAGAAACTATCCAAGAGCATCTGGAAAGCACAAGAAACACCCAACAACGCTGAGCACATATCAATAAACAGTATTACAGAAAGTGAGCTCCGCATAGCTATCAAGAAGCTACGGTCTCGTTCATCCGCTGGACCTGATTATTAATGCTCGTATCAGCCAGCAGATTGGCGTCTATCTAGATGACAGTCAGCATAGCTTTTGTTAAGGACGTTCTACTGTCACCAATCAAAGAAACTTTGTTGATTACACTAGTTCCAAGATGGATGCTGGTAAGCAGGTTGATTATTATATTTGCCCGATTGTAATACATTTTATGGTTCGCATGGTAAATGTAGCTTTGTCTTATTATTAAGTCTTACTACGAGCTCTTCAAAAAAAGTTTCGTCAATGATAAAAAGAGACCAAAAGTAACAATTGTATCTTGAACAAATTTTCATATAAAACATAGACAAATCTATAAAGAATAAATGTGAAAAAAGTATATTTTATATTTAGTGCACAACTGGCGATACCGCTATGCACACACACCCAGTGGCACCCTTGGGTTCCTTAGTTGCACTATACTGGTTCAGCGGTGGCAGAATTAGTATTAAAAAAAAATAGTTAAGTTCATTGCAATCTGTGGCGTGGTCCGGTAAAAGAAAACAAATATATAATTTAAGATTTTTTATATGTGAATAGATATGAATTCGTGTTTACAAACATAGAGACTTTTTAATAATTAATACCACTATAAATATCAAATTATGTAACAATAAGAAGCCCAAAACGGACATAAAATGTTGAATTTCTTCATCCACACTTTGAAGCACATCCAGGAATATAGGTGATATTAAAACATTAATTTTGAACTCTTCCTGGCTTGGAAGTTAAATTGTCATGAGTACCTGAAAAATACAACAATGCAAGACTTAAAAATTCAGACTTACTCACGGCTACCGACCTACTGACAAATTCTTGATCGTTCATATTAATTTAGTTTGATTCGGTATTTTTCCTTTGGTTTGATTCGGTGATCTTTCCTTCTCTTGTTGAGGGGGCACTGATGTATGCCATGAACTGCCAATAAAAAAACATTTAAACAAAAAGCTTTCATTCTCTGGTAAATCGCAATCCATTACCTAGCTGTAATTTGCCATATTATCAGGGGACTGATTGCCATAAACGTTTTTTACTGGATCGTCGTGGCTCTGTAAATATTTATGTACAGATTATGATGAAGTCAATTTACTAGTTCTTCTTCTTGTCTGCAGGAGATTAATCTGAAAAGCAGTCATTTTAAAAATATTAAGGTACCGAAAGCAAATAAAGCCGGAAAAAGTTTTGAGCTGAATATTAAGAATAATATAAATCTTAATGACAAAAGCTTTTGTGCACGACGAAGTTAGAATATTAAGAAAATATGTAAATAAATATGTAGGACGATAAGTAATTACGTAAGAAATAGTAGTAAACTTTGCTGAAATAGATATTTTTAGGCTAAGATTGATTTTGGTTGAATTTCAGTAAGAATTTCAGTATTTCAGTATATTTTTGTATAGGGAAAGTTTGTGTAAATGGTTAGGTAAGTTAAGGAACCCTAAAATAAAGAGTTTTCACTTGGTGTACATTCATTCAAATGGCCCAGTGCATAGGAAAATGAGGAAAATTAGTGAAAAGTAAATAAGGCCATTTGACCTCCTTAAGTATGAAAAATTAGGAAAAATAGAGTGAATAAAGATTAGGGCAATTAGTCTTAACTTATCTTAGAAAGTTGCATAGCTTTTCCGTGGAAAACCTAGGAAATACAGACCCTTTTCTAGAAAGTTCTACAGAACTTTCCATTAGGTTTTCGGGCCTTCGTAAACACTGTAGGACTTAGAAAATAGGCTAAAATGCATGTAAATAGGTTAATATAGGTTTTCCAACCATTAATGTTAACGTAACGGCGCTCCGGCGTAGACTGGCGTAGGCCCGAAACGAGGGCGAATATTTATACTGCTGAGGTGGGGTACGAGGAAGTATAAATATGCAGAGAGCGTATTTTTAGCCGCCAGTCCGCTCCTCCGCGTCGTAGCGTGAAGATATTGGCATGAGCATGAAGCCATAAGTATATAGCATAAGATAGGATAAGTTAATAATGTAAATATGTTGAATTAATACAAGTAAATAAAGAGATTGTGCTAGAGGGAAAAATGCGCATGTGTGTGTAGAGAGCGAGAGAGTATAAAAATCGGCGCTAGAGCGAGCGCAGGCATTCACGATCCGAGCAGTACGAGGAAAAGGAAAAAGCCTGAAAAGGCCTGGAAAAGCAAATAGTACTGCAGTACATCAGTAAATTGGCGTTTCTCTCTGCCCCGACTGCACTCCCTGGTCGAAAGCCGTGTTTTTATTTGTAATACTTCTCCACTGGGTTTGCTGAACTCTGGTCCTCCACAGCTTTGATTATTTTAAAGCTTTGTTTCTAAAGGATTCTTAACAAGAACACACATATTGAATAATCACTTGGCAAGTTAATATAAAATACTATTAAAATGAACTCGATTTCTGGCCGTATGAAACCTAAGTAGTTAAATAAGGTGGCGTGCGCGTTGATCTAGCCATGGATTCGTTGCTACCATACCTGGCCTTCTTAGACTTCCGGCCTAATTTACCTCAAGTACCTTAGCCAGTAACCGAGTTGGTTTTGGGACTGACTGCCCAGAGTAAAAGTATAAACTTTAGAATAAGAAGTAGTCTAAGAATTTCACAAAAAAAACGATCAAGTGCGAACTGGGCCTAAACTATTTACTTTGAGTTATACGCAAACTCAATAGGCCCGTGCCTATCCCACCCACACAATGTCTCATTTTTATGATTAGAGTTTCGCAAAATACCCACTATTTTTTACTTGGTCTGTGTTTAAAAATATGAAAACAGTAACATACCTTTATATCTATCTATCTAGTCTAGTTAGCTAAGAATAAGAAAGTAGGTGGATACTTACTATGCGATACATCCCAAATTCCCAACGTCCGGAGTCCATGTCGGCAAACCACACCAAATCGTAAACTTATACCCGAATCCATAAACAAAAATCTTCAGGTTATAATTACTTGACAAATATATACGTTCGCACAGCACAGCGCAGTAAAGTATTCGTCACCAATCATCGTACAAACAAAAGCTCACAATCACTATAAATTTACCACCCTGATTTGAGGCGCCGGTGCCGTCCAGGGTGCAGGAGCGTGCACACATTGACATTTGTCGCATACACGTTACACAAGCTCAGTGTTTGTTGCGATAGCACCTAGCTGTTCAGAATTTGTAATAAATATGAACGTGTCCCGTAATACCAAAAATGATGAATGAAAACTTTATGTGTTTCCAACTTTGTTTTATTAATCTGTTACTTGATAATATGGGCTATGTTTCTGCTCGAACAATTTTATACGTATCATTGTTTTTAATACCAAACGAACAAGAAGAAAACAGTTAATTTACGCTGTAAAATGTGCGAAATGGTATTCGCTTACTTATATTTCGTTTCAGATAAGTATTTTGGCAGGAAAATTATTCAGTAACACAAATAAATACTGTCTAAATCGGAATAATAGCGAAATGTGGTGGAAATATGCTTTATTTGCAAATGATTTTGGTATTACGTTTTTATGGACAATTCAACTTTCGCTGGCACCTTAACTACAAGGACCATATTGTTGAGACTTGTAAAAAGGTATATCGAATCCTAGGCTTTATCATGAGAACAACCACTGAGTTTAAAAATGTTAAAGCAGCCAACGCAGTCGTCTGAGCTCCTCATGAGAATATCTATACCCTCATGGTTGAGAAAATCCAATGGAAATTTACCAGATATGTCTACAGGAAATTATACGGGTATTATCCATACATGTTTCCGTCACTGTTTGTTTTGGGAATGACTGGATTCCTTACCATAGAGTTTAGGCGAAAGATGCTGGTAATGCTTCATTACTTTCTGTTGCTAAACAACAAAATTAATGATACATCGGCGTTAGGAAGGATAAAACTGTTTGCTCCTAATGGCTACCTGCGAGGAATGGAAGCGATTGCTGGAGTATGCCCGCAGCGTCGTCATCGTTTACTGTCGGAGCCGGTGATTCGCACCAACTACGCAAATAACGCACCCACCTCTCGAGCTGTACAACTGCTCAATGACATGCTCGCTCAGTTACCAGAAGCTGACATTTTTGCTGACAAACTTTATATGTTTAGACTCACTTAGGTAGGCTGCATATTGTGAATTCTTTAAGTCATTATCTGTAATTATATGCTATCCTCGGCCCTCAATGATGTACCTATTATATTCACTAGTAGTATCCTAATTTATTTCATCTGTGGTAGTATCACGCTCTATTGCGTGCCATATCACAGAATTTTAAAGTAGAAAAACTTAAAAGTTAAAAAACGGAACGTACTGCAGGTCGCTAGCGCACCAATCGTAGATAGAGGATAGTATAGATGTGTCAATGGAATAATAATACAAGAATAGAAAGAGATGCAGTCATTTGAAATCACTTATGCGTAAGCGAGAGGCATCTTCAAATTTTGTCCCTTTCTTGCGTATACGGTTTTGCTTGTTTGCCACAATTCAAGTTGTGGCAGACAAACTGTTGAACGAGAAATTCGAGTTGGACTTTTTGTGTTTCTGGGCTTTACGTGTTTAATACTTGTGTTTCTGTGAAGTGCCGTGAAGTGAAACAATTGTCGCAAGATGGTGAATTACAGTATTTTAGGCTGCAAAAGCCGCAGTGAGCGAAAAGAGAGTAACATAACCTTTCATTCGTAAGTGTTCATTTTTTGTGATTATATGTATAATGTTCAAAGTTATGGTAGCAAATGAAATGACAAGTTTACTATGCAACACGTCTTCTGGTTACCTTTCCACTGCTAATTTTCGAGTAATTTAGGAAAATGATTTGCTCGTTTTTCGTATTATTCGTATCAAGTTATGTAGGGCACGCTAAAGCATACATCTGCAGTATGTTTTCTGACAATTCAATTTAGTCGGGTTATTGGGACTTTAGTGTTACCATGAGGGAAAAATTTATTTTACCCATTATGTTGGGTAAATAATAAACAGTCGTACATATTTCAAAAATATGAATAAATATATATTTGACTCTTCTTGAGCCTTCTTATTTATTTTGTAGCAATAAGTATGAAAGAAATAACTTTTATTATACGTACATATAAATACGTACAAAAAATATTATATAAATATTAAAAATATTAAGGTCACAATGATGATAATAAAGAAAACATAAAGTCTTCAGTCTTCGACAGTCTTCAGCTTGGCGGATATTTCATCAACACACCGTAAAGGCTACATTTTGACCAGAGCCTCTACGATGATAATAAAGAAAACCGTATCTAAATCCGTAAAATACATTTAAAAATTTTGCTACAATATTCAATGACACACACGAATTTTTTAATACTTTAATATTAACATAAATACGTTGACATAATGACGACTTAGGTACCTACGGTAGTACCATCTTAATTATAATGTGCATAGGAGACTTCGCCACTATTCTGCAAAGGTCGTATTTTTCTTAGTTTTCTATACAATCCATGACAGATATTGCGAGTCCAGTCGGTCGGCTATAGATTTCTATACGCATAGTAGGTACAGTATCTGAGGCAGATTTGTAATTTCATTTGTCAGAGATAAAATACATTTGGGGAGTTTAGGTTTCATGTTGGCAACCCAGAGTAACTATCTCCGTCTCAAACGTATACGCGAGTGACTCGTCTATCTTATTCTCTGTCTACGGCACCAATAATCGATTTCGGAACGTTATTCCGTTTAATGCGTTCCGATTCAAGACGCGGCGCGGCGTGAGTAGTTTGATGGTACTTTTAGTGCTGTCAGCGCCATTCGGAACCCGGCCGTTTTCTGTTTCAGTCAGTCAGCCATTATTCATGCTCTGTTCCGAGTTCCGTCCGTGTGACGATAAATAAAAATAAAGTGTTGTTTATTTAGTTTGTGTTTTTAAGACTAAATAATGGTGAAAAGGAGAGGAGATGACGTAGTAGACAAGATCTCGAAAATTAGAGAAGAAACAAGCAAGAGTGCGCCCACGCCGCCGCCGCCATCTTTCGCCCGTCGAAAGCGTCGGAAGATTCTGATCATTCGGAGATCGAAGGTTCAGAAGTTGAAGGTGAGGTCTCATCATTACCCCATTCTTCGTGTTTTCAAAAAGAATCTCGGAAGAGCGGCAATCCGAGAGCCAAGTACGCATGCCTGACATTTTGGGGTTAGGAAAAAACGAATTATGTGGCCGCAAAAGTGCGCGCTGTCATGTTGAAACTTGCACTTGGAAATCTTCAATATTTTTTAGGGCGAAATATGTTACAAGCGACGAGCGATTGGAAGGACTCTTATATACAGGACCTTATATATGTGTATGTAAGTTGGGGGGCGGAGGGGGAAACCCCCCCACGGGGGGGCGAATAAATTCTTTTCATTTAATTCCATAATTCCTGCACAAAATTAAAATGAAGTTTTGAGGTTATGTTCATGGACTTGGTCAAATTTCGTCCATATTTTAGGTTTTCATTGAACGAGTCGGACCTCTGGCACTCGCCGGCCGCTACCGCGGCACGCTGCGCTCGGCTCGTGCATGGGAAAACATGTTACCTTTAGGGCCTCGCGTACTGGTTCGATCATAACCTTACTTTTTTATTACACAACACTAGATTATTGACCAAAAGTTACTTCAGCAACTGCTTCGGTGCTGCTGGAAGGGCAAACCCTTTGCCCTTGCGTGACAAAGTGCAGGCACCCATGCTCACCGCCACAGCTTCGGCTTGCTGGTCGCCTACAGCGCTTTGGCTCGCACGGTTGCCTGCACTTTATTACAGCGGGTGGGGGCTGCCCTCCCTCTGCACTTCTGGCTTTTTATATACACTCTAGGGGTAGCAGTCAAAAGACTGTATAGAGTTGGGGTGCTCTGAGTCGGTTTTTGAAGTGTGTTAACCTACTAGTACAGAAGTCCCTCTCTCAATAGCTACGAAAATTTTGAAAAATATTGTTTGTATTTTGTTACCGATTTTATATGTAAACTAGTACAGAGCAAGCTTTCACACTCTGTTAAAAAGAACGTATTTCCGCTATAGATTTTGAAATCTGCTAAAATGTCTGATACAATTGTCAAAATAATGGAAATTAAGAAAATTCTAAAAATCATATCTGGTAAACTATTGAGTTTCGTGACGCGAAAATTCGTGTATAGCCTTCTTAAACAAAGATCTATATGCTAAAAAAACATGGACCTTTAAATCAACAGTAAATATTGTACAGCTGAGCCGTCATGTTTTATTTGTAATATCTTTATATTAAGTTAAGTAGTTCTTTATAATATTAAGACTAAATGACATTCCGAAATCGATTACGCAGCAGCTAGCGACCTGCAGTAGGTTCTGTTTTTTAACTTTTCAGTTTTTCTACTTTAAAATTCGGTAAAATGGCAAGCAATAGAGTGTGTTCCTACTAGTAAATAAAATACATCATCTTCATATAATATATTTAACTTATTAAGTGCATGATGTGTTAGTGATAAGCTGTTTTTGTATTATTTTAATTTGACTTGTAACGCTTAGGTTAAGCCTGTAATGTTACTTGTTTAAATAAATACTCTTTTATGCTGTTAAGTACAAATCGATTGTTCTGAAAGTAAGTTGACGCAAGTGTAGTTCTAGACCTGGAATAGGACTGGTTACTTTTTATTTCTTAGATCAGTTCCTATATGATGGAAATGGGATGTTAATAACCTATATAAGTTTTTGATGAAAACCGAAACTTCAATATTATATTTTGATTTTCTTTTTTTGTCGAGACTTATACCGGCCGATTTAAATAAAAAACACTATGTTATTGCATCACCCGATAGTATATATAAGTAATGGCAAAGTGGAGGAATGAGCTTATTAAATATCCATCCATCCATCAGCCTGTTTCGTCCACTGCTGGACATAGGCCTTTCCAGGATTTAGCCACACTTGGCGGTCCTCCTGGAAGAAATGCCATACTCACACACGCTGGGCAGGTGGGTTGGTGAGCGCGGTGCCGAAACCCTTGCACCAGTGACACCGCTGCCCGTCACCAGTCTGTTTTAGATAAGGCCCGGCAATTGGGGATGGTTATACCGCCATCCATCGGTCCCCGGGCGATGGTGGGCCGCCTGGTTTTGCCTGAGAGCTGTTCTCTTACTCTCCCCCGAATTACTTTGGGAGGTTTTGCAAGTAAGATGGTGGTACCTCCACAGTCGAGCCCGGCATCAGCTCTACCACCTTAAAATTATTTAATATTATTAAACATTAATAACATTTTAAACATTAATAACATTGTTGTTTCAACCAAACAAACCTTTGATAATGCTTTAACAGCGAAACCAGTAAGGGAAATTAATATAAATAAGTGGACAAGTACAAGTGTTTATCAAACAAAAAATGTTTCAAAAGTTCCACCAAGTGCCAACAATCAGGAGCATCAACTCCATTAATAACATTAATTAAACCATAACTATTTTTCCAATAGCAGAAGGATTAGACTCATAAATCACAACACTATTCAGTACATATGTTGAGTCCAGACCTGTGTTAAAAAGTAAACACCAAGAGTAGTTACTGTTAATTTAAGAGAATTCCTTCCTAAATTTTCAGTCTTTTACCTATTAAACAATAGTAAATTACTTTAAAGTACTTAACCATGAAAGGAAATACCTTTTTTCCTAAAGCTTGGTACTTCAGTTCAGTTTTTGCAGCACAAAACTGAACAACCAGTCATTTTTATTCCTTCGTATTTTGTTGTGTGTATACTGTATAGTCGCATTGTCAGATGGCGGTCGGTCTAGCACAACTGGTTTTATATAACGGTCAGTTTTGTCGGAGTCTATGTTTTGGCAGAGGGAAAATGTATTGCATAGCCACTGGTACTTTCTGTATGGAAGTGAAGCTACATCAAAAATAGCTATATCTAAAGTTCGGTGTATTTGATAGTCTCGGGTCCGGTAAGCTTGTACATACATATACTCACGCCTATCTCCGAAAAGGATAGGGAGAGACTACATATTTCCATCTGCTACGATCCTGAAACACCGCTTTCGCCTTAAGAGGCGATTACTCCATTAAGATGGAGGATCTCCGTGCTAAATGTACATCATAATATTGTTTTCTTTACTTTTGAATAAAAAGTTTGCAATAAATTTGCTTTAAAACACATTTATTGCAAACTTTTTATTCAAAAGTAAGGAAAACATTTTATGATGTGCATTTTGTACCGAGGTAAAAAGTTACTCCCTTAAAAGCGCCGTAATTGCCCAAAAATGATGTGCGATGTCACTTCTAACCAATCACGGCGGCGCGTTAGAAGGCGATTGAGATAGGTGTTGATATTAGACAATAAAGCCCCCAGTCTGAATATGTTCTTCTAGGACGACCTGGTTCAGATTTTTAAGCTTGAAAGCTACATTTCACGTTTAACTTTATTCTTTTGTTGTTTATGGGTCGGCTGTAATACTCATTGTTTGTGTTCCCTTTTACAATAATCTTTTGATGCTCGTTTATAATGACTGATTGATAAATGTTTCAGACTGTTCCTGGTGACGTCACAGCGACCGGAAGCGGAAGGTAGCTTCGTGTTGACGGAGTTGGGCACCGCCACCTCACTTTGCTGTCTAGCGGCCTTGCCGAGACCCCATGGGTGAGTGCTTTAATGAGGACCTTATTGTCTAACTTCGACATCCATTGCAATCGCCTTCCGACTAGACATGTGTAACTCGGGAGTGATTGATAAAAAAGATGTAAATCCTTAAAAAAGAGTGATTCAATCAGTTAATCATACGGTTCCCAAATACATCTTTAAATCACTGACGCTACGCTTCATTTAAGATTTGACAAGATATAGGTAGAGACGACTGTTACGGGATTAGAAGAATCAAAAAGAGACAGAATTACTGAAAAGTTGGCGCATGCGTCGTACGGCAATGATCGGTTGAATTTACAAGTGATTAATAGTTTCCCGCATAGGAAACCATTTCTTCTGCCTTCATTTCTTTGCCAAGGTAAACAAATCAAACTAAGTAAGGAAATTATCAATAACTATCCAATTATTCTTTTTTCTTTTTCATTCACCATGTTAATACGTTATATGTACTTAAAATAAAAATATTATTAAATATTAAAATAAGTATATTGATGCAGTGATTAAATATTTTTCTTTTTGAATACTGAGTTGTTTAGGATTTAAAGATTTATAGAGTGATTTCAAAAGATTCAGTCTGCGCATCTCTACTTCTATCGTGCTGTGATTGGCTAGAAATGATATCACATATCATTTTCAGCCAACCACGACGCCTTTGAAGGCTACAGCGATGGATATTGAAGTTAGACAATGAGAGGGCAGAGGTGCAATTGTGTAAGACAACCGTCATCAAATTTGATTGTCATTTATTCTATGGCTATTCGGCTTATTAATTTAGCCCGTTGATAATTGAAATCGTACGTTTTTGGTTGTCAACAACAAAACAAGACAATCGTTCATTTGACAGCTGAAAATGTACGATTTAAATTGTCAAACAGGCTAATTTGCTCATTTATTCTATGGCTATTCGGCTTATTAATTTAGCCCGTTGATAATTGAAATCGTACGTTTTTGGTTGTCAACAACAAAACAAGACAATCGTTCATTTGACAGCTGAAAATGTACGATTTAAATTGTCAAACAGGCTAATTTGCTCTTAGATAAAACAAAAAGAAGATACTGCAAATGTAGGCCCAATGGGCGTGTTTTGTGTAGCATGCCACTTTCGAAGCTTGTCACTCTATCTCACTCGTTTGTGGCGCTTGTTTAAAAAAGAGGTCAATTTTTTCAGTTGACAATAGAACGTACCGTTCGTTATATCAAGAGTTAAGAGCCAGTCCACAAAATGACACTATCGAAGTTTCGGTAAATACGCTGCGTGACCTCTCATGACCCTCGAGCACGATGCGACGATGTTGCGAATAGCGCGACCTAGACGTATTGATGTTTGCATCTTTTATAAATATTATGATTTTTCAAAATTTAAAATAAAGTGGGTTGTTTGTTAGTATTTATTACTGTACTATTTTTTTATTTTTGTCGGCCTGTCTTTAACTTAACTTATGTATTTATTCATTGCATTATTTAGGTATATACTTACAATGTTTTAATTTTTTACTTATGTTAGTATATATTTGGTTAGGCATTATATTTATTTATGGTCTATTCAGTTTATTTATCAACTTATTTATTACTTGCATTATGTATAATAATATTCTTATTCCAATAAGACTTTATTTTATGCATATGTATAATTTATTATACTATATATTTTACAAATAAACATTTTTAATCTTGAATCTTGGTACCATTTAAACCCGATAACCACTCAATGGATTTGGACGCGGTTCTTTTTTACCCTATTGTGTAGGTGTAGGTATTACCTACAAGGTGAGGATGTGGGAGTGAAGGGCTAGTGAAATTAATGTGTGAGGATCATTTTTGTCAAGGTTTAAAAATAAATTAAAAGTTTCGTAAGATGTACATTTGTGTTTATATACATTGGAACAAAAATATATTGGTACCACAGTCAACAAATGGTTTAATTTTACGCTATACTGGGTGAAATTAAATCAACCAACCAAATTCATACTGGAGACTCGGTTAGTCATCAGAAACAAGGTTTAATGACCCACCAGGTGAAATTCGAAAAAAATTTTTTTTTGCCCCTTAGTGCCTGCACTAGGAATTGTAGTCCAACCAGTAAGGGAGCAAAAAATGTGTTTTTCGAAATTGGCTAAAAGGATTACTGAACCTAGTTATTGATCACTAACCGAGTCTCCAGTATGAATTTGGTCGGTTGATTTAATTTCATTCTATATATAGGTATATATATATATTTGCCGTAAGGGCATTGATCTTGTCTTTCTAGGGTCTATGATTTCTTGCAATACGCAATCATGGTAAAACCGAGTCAATTTAGGAAGCATTTTTCCTGCCAAAAAACATCATCTCTGAGTATCCTTACGACTTTCAGCGGAAAATCCGAACCAGTCCATACAGCAAATAAACATACATTAAAACTAACACCAAAATATAAGATTATAAATATTCCGAAATAAATACTATTATTTTTGACAACAAACAAAATTGAAATACGAAAAAGTGTCGATCAATGATCAAAACTCTGCGATCGTATACGAGTATCGCGTACAGAGAGTCGAGACGCAGTATGGCGGGAAAAAACTGACATAGATCTTACCTGATTGAGCGCTCGCGCCGTACTGATCGGTGCGCGTTTGTGCATCGTAATTTATTGGAATTTGGAGTAAAGATAATGATGTTTTTGAGTCTAATTAAATAAAAGGAATGTCAACAAAATTACAGAATACAATTGATCAAAGTCATAGGCTATTTCGAAATGCAATTTTGAATGTAAAATAAGCTGTATTCAATACAAAAACTCGTTGTATACTGGCTACATTAATTGGGAAAATTGACGGAATTCTTTTATTTTTTTGGGGATAATGTGATTATTTATACATATTCTGGTAAATGATGTCACAACAAATTTATATGTCTGATGTACTGGTATTTTTTTTTAGCAAATTTATTGAAATTTATACACAGAATTAGATCCTTAAAGTTGACAATGTGATCAGTTTTTCGTAAACGAGGTGTGGGAAATTGATCACTACAAAAAATACAAAGTAGTATTTGGAATTGTGGTAAATTAACACACAATACGAAAGATTGGTCTATGTTTATCATGTATTAAACAGCATAAACATCTTTCCTAAGATGATAAATTAGGCGCTTGAATTTTGAGATTACTTCAGGAAAGTGTAAGATGCCTCTTAATAAATATATTAAAAAAAAAACAGTTATTGGTTGTTAATTTATGGTAAATTGTGTTCTTTATTAGTAAAAGCAAAGAAATTTTCAGTAACCCCTCAGTAGAGTCGTCCTCGTCAAATATAGCGCATTTTACTGAAAATTTATTTGCTTTTGTTATATTAATGAATTTCCTTAGCCGAATAGCCATACATGACAATGAATTTGAATACAATTGCACCTGAGGTCTGACTGAAAATCAGCGCACGATTGTCGTGTCCGACGGCTACAGCTGCTTGCAAATTAAATTTAAATGTAATATTTGTTCGTCAGCTACGAACTGTGGGCGGGCGGGGATGGTTTGTACACTTACACAGTCGGCGCGAGCGGAGTGAGCGGCGCGGACAGCCTGCCGTGCGAGAACGTCGCCATACTGGCGCCCGCGCAGCCGCACCACATACTCGTCTACACCGCACCGGGTGAGTCGTCTATATCGATTAAACCTACAGTGTGTGTAAATCTATTGGTATGTTGAGACGAATCCACATGCATAGTCTAATCTACATAACAAATTTCCTTATGGCGCATAAGCACGCCACAGTTTTAGCTCAAATTTTGATAACCCGTTTCTCTGTTGTTTTCGTTATAGACTAAAGACCTCTATTATCTGGTACTGACATTTTAAAAGGCACTTCAATAACGTCTAACTTCAATATCTATTCGCTATACACAGACGTATAATATGTAGCAGACCTAACATTAATAATAGACGCATAGAGCCGACGCGTGGCAATTTTAGCTCAGTGAACTAGGGGTTTTTTCAATATAAATATAGCTTGTTTCCAAACAAAATATGTACTAGAGATTAGTTTAGGAAATAAAAAATATGTTCCAAGCATAAACCAGTTAAAACAACCCATTTTTATACGTTTATTCGTACCATGAAGCATAAATGTAGCTTATTTTTTGTATGGAAACATGCCACGCTATTTAATCCTTATGTTTGGTCTGCTACTTAGTAATAATTATGTCTGTGTCGCTATAGCCTTTAAAAGCGTCCGTGATTGGCCAAAAATGACGCGTGATATAATTTCTAGCCAATCACGATGCGTTTAAAGGCGACTGCGAATAAGGCTCCTGGTCAACATTTAAGCTACAAGGAGTGTTGATAAAACAACGCCCAAGCCGAAAACGGGATAGAAATTTAAAAAACATAGCCTCAGCCTAATAATTTATTTATTTATAGAAGTGACTAAAGGTAATTATATGTCTGTGTCGCTATAGGCTAATAGGCTTCAAAAGAGTCCGTGATTGGCCAAAAATTACGCATGATATAATTTCTAGCCAATCACGATGCGTTTAAAGGCGACTGCGAATAAGGCTCCTGGGGCCTTATTGTCTAACTTTAAATCTATCGCGATACCTTTTAATTTGACATTTGTACCATACTTTAAATGTCAAAATCAAAGGTATTGCGATTGATTTAAAGTTACACGATAAGGCCCCAGGTCAACATTTAAGCTACAAGGAGTGTTGATAAAACAACGCCCAAGCCGAAAACGGGATAGAGATTTAAAAAACATAGGCTCAGCCTAATAATTTATTTATTTATAGAAGTGACTATAGGGCCGTTAGCGGTCTTTTAATTTTTTAAATTATTGAACCGTAAGTCATTATTTAGCGATTGGAATATTTTTCTTAACACGAACTATTACTAATGTACAGTTCGGAAAGGGAAGCGGTCCTTTAATTTTATAAATTATTGAACCGTAAGTGATAATACTCGGAAAGTGCTTGGAAAATGATTTTTTCTGCATATCGTGTATTCTGTTAAAACTACGGGGGTCGCCTCGCTCCGCTCCGCTTCGCTCGGCTTCCTAATATGTACTTACATGTCAACCTAACCGGTCCTCCTCGCTTCGCTCGTCGTCGCAACCTATCCCTAGCGGTCGAATAAAATTAAAACTTAGGTAGCCGCTAACGGCTATTTAGTCACTTTCCTTATTTATTTAAAAATTTGCACAGAATTACAGAATAATCCAATTCACTGCACAAAATGTAACAAATGAAGGAACGTCTAAAAAAACAAAAATTAGGTCTAAGTTTTATACTCTAAAGACATCGTAATTCAGGCTTCACTCTCTTCACTTTCACTCATATTCTAATGAATATTGTTGTTCGCAGGCTGCGTGGTTTACGGATGGTCGGTGCGACAGATGAAGCTGGTGGCCAAGCTGGACTGCAGCAAGCTGGTGCCGTGCTCCGAGAGCCTCCAGTCCATATCGCTCGACGACCGGCTCACTGAGGACTGCTGCACTGTGAGGACACATTTAATAGCTCGCTCGCTTCTAAGACCTTGTCCACATGCCGCGGCACTCGCGCGTACTCGAAGTACTAGGCTCCAATACATTGCGTCCACATGCTACGCGCGAGTGCCGCGGCATGTGGACAAGGTCTTATAACACGTAACGAGTAGAGTAGTGAGAGAGTATACTAGGCCGAGAGAGTAACCTGGACGAGTAGGTGTTCATACGTTATTTTGCTGTGGCGAGTCAGTTCAGTTTTGTTTCGGTTTTGGCTGTAAATAGATCTCTTTGAGCTCGAAGTCTTTTATGTCCATTGCAATTAATGCTGCCTCACGTTTTTGTGATCCCCTGATGAAAAATTCCACAAGCATTCATGGTCTTTATAACACTGAATTAATTTTAGGGTCGTATCTAAATTCCACTTGTTTTTATTAGCCATTTTATTGTATTGTACTTGTTGAAATGAAAAATTATCCAAAATTTCAACCGCCCGCACGTTTGACCGAGTGGCGAGTGACTGCCGAGTGCGTGTTCATACGCGCCGAGCGGGATAGCGAGTCACTGCGGGGGTTGAGGAATGAAGCGGGGAGGTGGGCCTCGGCCTAGTAAACAAATCAGGGTCCGAGTGACTCTCTCGCCACTGTACTCGGCCGCGCAGTCGTCAAGTGTTCATACGAACCGAGCATTCGGGCCGAGTACTGTCTCGCCACTCTACTCGTTACGTGTAATCAAGGCTTCATTAGGGTTTCGTACCTGAAGCGTGCCAAACGTTACCCCTTACTAAGCCCCCACTGTCTGTCTGTCTGAATAGAATATGATTTATTGCTGAGTCATTGCTAAGTAGATAGATCTTAAGCGTATAATGTGCCGTATGCTCTGCCGTTATCCGTACAAAAATGTTGATATCTTAATATTATTCTACATATTTACAAAATATACAAACTTAATTGATTACTTATAAAATATTAATAATAATGGTACATAACCTGTGGAGGTACCACCATCTTACTGGCAAATCCTCCCGAAGTTATTCGGGGGAGAGTAAGAGAACAGCTCTCAGGCAAAACCAGGCGGCCCACCATTGCCTGGGACCGATGGATGGCGGTATATGTATCCCCAATTGCCGGGCCTTATATAAAACAGACTGGTGACGGGCAGCGGCGACACTGGTGCAAGGGTTCCGGCACCGCGCTCACCAACCCGCCTGCCCAGCGTGTGTGAGTATGGGCATTTCTTCCAGGAGGACCGCCAAGAGTGGCAAAATCCTGGAAAGGCCTATGTCCAGCAGTGGACGAAATAGGCTGATGGATGGATGGAATAATGGTACTATTACATTATTGATTACATGTCTAATTAAATCTGTCTAGGTTGTCTCCCTACAATAAACCTCGTATTTACCGTAGCGCCATCTAAGATAATTTGTTTGACAGCTTCGGTGTTCGTTGATTAGATGATAGATGGCGCCAACAATAAAAGTAGCTTGTCAAACTTTTTGTACAGAGGTTCATTGATGAGCTGATAGATGGCGGCCATCATGGCGCTAATGCAGAATTTCATTGATGAGCTCATAGATGGCGCTGATAGTAGCTTGTCAAACTTTTTGTGCAGAGGTTCATTGATGAGCTGATAGATGGCGGCCATCATGGCGCTAATGCAGAATTTCATTGATGAGCTCATAGATGGCGCTGATAGTAGCTTGTCAAACTTTTTGTGCAGAGGCTCATTGATGAGCTGATAGATGGCGCTAATGCAGACGTTCATTGATGACCTCATAGATGGCGCTAATGCAGAGGTTCATTGATGAGCTGATAGATGGCGCTAATAGTAGCTTGTCAAACTTTTTGTGCAGAGGCGCATTGATGAGCTGATAGATGGCGCTAATGCAGAGGTTCATTGATGAGCTGATAGATGGCGCTAATGCAGAGGTTCATTGATGAGCTGATAGATGGCGCTAATAGTAGCTTGTCAACCTTTTGTACCATAATGTATTTAGGGTTCCGTACCCGTAACATGTGGTGAGTTTTATGCGCGAGTCCGACTCGCACTGTGAGTAGAATGACGTCATCGTAACTAACGTTGTCCAGGTGACGTGCATGGTGACGCTGCGCGGCGAGGTGTACGTGGGCACGGCGTGGGGCTGCATCGTCGTCGCGGAGGCGGCCACGCTGCGCCCTGTCACCGTTTTCCGTCCGTACGAGAGCGACGTGAGTGTTTGTTGTAAAGAGGATAAAACGGAGCCCTTATAGGATGACTTTGTTATCCGTCTATCTCTCTGCCAAGACCCTTTATATCAGGAACGCGTGGAGGTATCGAGTTGAAATTAAAACCATATGCTCAACTCAGGTCTACAGTTTCTTGAAGCTGTGAAAATACTCAAATTTTGAAGTTAACGAAAAAGATACGGCCGTTTATGCCGCAAAAAACGTATATTTCGACACTCTCAAGGGAATCAAAATTTATAGGGTATTTTATGTTGACCTAGAACTATGAAATTTGGCAAGTAATACCGTCCTTAACTACAAGTATAGGGAAAAATCTGCAAAAATATAGGGTTTTGGGATTAGTCAGGAAGAAGGTATTTAAAACCGACTATTCGTTATAGAAAGTAGTAGGACAAACCTTCACCAGAAGGCTCCCCTGACACGGGCGCTACAACTGCTCAACAAGATCCACGATCACACAGACCTTTTTCTCTGCTCTCTGGGTGATTTCACAAGAGTAGCATTATATCTTATTTGTTATGTTGAAATTTGTTGCTTGTGTCATGTTATGTGTTGGTAATTTTGTGAGAATGTAAATACTTGTGTTTCTTTTGTGTCACGTTGTGTGGTAACTTATATATTGTTGATTTTACTGCACTATTGAATTGGCCTAGCTGTAAAGATAGTGTAATGTGGTTAAATAAATAAATAAATAAATAAAATTTTGCCCATAACTGTTTATGATAACTAAAAAAAGAATTGATTGTACCACAAAAGAGAGACTCAAATATTTTATACCGTACTCGAAATAAAAGTCGTGGATAAATAATTTAATCTTGTCATTTTGGTATCGTGAATTTCTCAGCCGCTATATTTTTCCTGTAATCTTTACGTAATCCCAAATTATTATTGTTCCACGATTGGATTGGGATTCAAAAGTAACGTTTGCGTAATAGTACAAATGAATTGATTACTTACTTAAGGCCATCAAGTAAAATAATGATCAAATTTTTGCGTTGTATGTACTTATTGTTGTTTATAAAAGTTATAGATATTGCTTCTCTAAAAAATTAAATGATCGCTGATTTAGTTGTCTGAGCTGTTTGCTGAATCAATTTTCAATTGTTTTATAAATTAAATGTTTTAATTTTATTTGACAAATCTGTCACTATTTGGCATTGATGATGAAGTTGATGAACCCATGAGTAATTGATCATCAAAACGAATGGTGAGCTGAGTTTTAGTTTATTTTAATGCCACTAAATATTATTTTTGTAAAATGTTACATTTTCTTCACATTATAATTTCGCAGTACTGTAAAAGTTTTTACGTATTTTTGCACATCCTACCTTTGGTAACTGTCATTTCATAAATTCACGTAAAGTTGACATTAGCACCTGTTAACGCCTGATATAAAACCAATAGCAGGCATTTCCTCGGCTTGCTCGCAATCATTTTTTATAAGCCGTACCTACCTTCACTTCAACTGCGTCAGTGCATACGAACGCTTGTTACTCTAAATTAAAATATTCAAAACGCTGTATAAACGCAATATAAACCTAAAGCAAATTCGGAAGTTTCAATTTGTGTACACCTGTGCATGAACATCTGGCGACCGTGTCAAGAACCATCAAAATTCTTCGAAAAAGAAGCAATATTAGGATTGAAGCCGGCCGGTGTGTGACGCCATATCAGACATGTTATAACATCGCTGCTAGCCGCCGCGCCGCTTCCAATTACAATATCAATTACCCAATACATTCACGGGATACCTGAAGGTCCAGCCATTGCAGCCATCGCCGGTCCATCGATCAGCAAACAGCATCGAGCCGCAGCCAGGCCAATGCAGCTAAGTGCCCTTCCTATATTTTATCCCGTCCATTAACTATACCAAAATTTCCGAATCAGACCTATTTATTTACCTCAAACCTATTTACCTTCCTTTGTACGTCTGTTCGTCGGTTATATACTTGTGCTAATTTATTTTATACAGTGTTACTAAACAAAAATCAAACAATCCATTAATTTGAATTCATTCCCAAAATTACAGTTACAATTTCTACCAAAAATCAAAATTACAAAGTTACCCACTTGTTTATTTACCGTACTACTATTTATGAGTACGTAGTTAAATTTACCTATTTATAAAGGTCTTGTGTCCCATATAAGCAACACAATAAGTAAATCTTTTTTACTAGGCTTTTCTTACAAACTCATAAAGTGTAACGAATATTAATTACAATCTAAGCCTACAGTATAGGTAGAATTTTCTTATCTTTGTATCTATTTATTACAATCAATATTCATCTATTTGCCGAAACATTCCAGGCATTTTTGGTACACTACTCGCGCGTAACCCTTCGACGAGCCGCGATAACTCGAGCCATAGCGGACCCTCACAGCGGCAGGTCAAGCGCAGAGACTGAGCTCCGGTTCAGGTGACACCTAGTCGAGGAGCGTGAGACAAATTTTAATACTTTATTTAAAAGACATATTTTCAATTTACATTTTTATTTTCTTTGCATTGAGTTTCATTTCCATAGTAAACAAACGTTGTGTTTATATGTTTTTAAAGTTTTTTAATAGTGTTAATTCCTTAGCAAAGTCTGATTAAATTCTATATAATATTAAATTTTTTCTAACAATGGGAGGTGAAACTAGTGCAAAGGACTCTCAAAATTTACAAGATTTATTTTTAAAACGTAGTTCAGTAAAGGGCCAAATTACTAAGTTTAAGAACTATGTATTCCAACTTAGTTCCAAGAGTACGCCGACGACTATAGAGTTAGCCGAATTATCAATTAGACTTGGTAAATTTGAGTCACTTTCAAATCGATTTGATGACTTGCAAAGTCAAATAGAGGTGATGACTCCAAGTAATTTAACCAACGAACTAGATGAGCGAGATGACATTGAGCAGTTATTTATTTCAAACATTGCCTTAGCACAGAACTTAATTCAAAAACAAAACGCGAGTGCTCGTCAAAATGAAAGCCTTAACTCGAGTCACTCATCATCAGCTCAAAGCAATCTTGACCATCATGAAGTTGGATATAAACTGCCTCGTATCCAAATTGCGCAGTTTGACGGATCGTTCTTTCGTTGGCTTGAGTTCCGTGACACATTCTTGTCTTTAGTTCACAACAATGAGCGTATTGCTCCGATTCATAAATTTCATTACCTTATGTCATACTTAACGGGTGATGCGGCACGCATAATTTCCAACTTGGAAATTTCTAACGCTAATTATGCAAATGCATGGAAATTATTATCCGATCGATACGATAATAAACGTCAGTTGATAAATCATCATTTGAATTCGTTGCTAAACATTCAACCAATTATTCGCGAATCCGATAAATCACTGAGATTTTTAGTGGATCATGTCACGAAAAACTTACGAGCGTTGTGCAGCCTTGGACAGCCTACAGACAAGTGGGATGTTCTGATCATCCACATGATGAGCTCCAAGCTGGACAATCACACATCTCTGAAATGGGAGGAGTGGCGTGGTACATTGAAAGACTATCCTAACTTAGAACAATTCTACAAATTTTTACTCGATCGTGCTGATGTCCTCGAATCTATATATCGGAACTCCCATAATAATAAGTCAACTCCGTCCACATCTAAGGCCACGGCCTCTAATTCTAAGCCATATACAAAATCTTTTGCATGCTCCAGCGGCGAAAATATCAATGCTGCTAATCCTCCTACAAAAACATGCGTTGTTTGTAGTGAAGGGCATCGTATTTACGACTGTCCTACCTTCACAGCAAAAAGCGTAGAGGAGCGTATAGCCGAAGTGCATAGGTTGAAGCTGTGCCCAAACTGTTTGAGAAGCGGTCACGCTATACAAAATTGCGTGATGGGCCCATGCCGTGTATGCAAAGGAAGGCACAACTCTCTCATACATAAACCAGTCAATATAGTCAACAATAATGCTTCCGTTTCCAGTGCTGTTGAGACCATGCCTGCCAGCACTGACGATACTACTGTCAACTTTTCAAATCAAAATTCTAATCAAGTGTTGCTGTCTACAGCTATCATTGAGGTAGCCAATCCTCGGACGAATCAAACAGAAAAGGTTCGTGCCCTGTTAGATAGTGGTTCTGAGTCTTCATTTATCTCCCAATCTCTCAAGGACAAACTGTCTTTACCAATAAATTCCAATTGCCTTGTCAACGTTGTAGGCATTGGCAATAATCATGCTGGGCAGGTTACAGAAACCTGTGTAGCGCAATTGAGGTCACTAAATACTAACTTTAACGTCACATCGGGCTTCTTTGTGTTACCAAAAATAACAGGTGATCTACCCAGGCTACCTATCGATATATCAAAGCTAAAAATACCACAACATATTCAACTTGCAGACCCTAAGTTTCACCAGCCAGCACCGACTGAAGTCCTCATCGGTGCCGATCTCTTCTGGGATATTCTTGGCCGCGATCAATGTTCTCTCGGTCTCAATAATCCGAAGTTAAGAAGCTCCCAGTTCGGTTGGATTATATCAGGTCCTATTCCCACAAATACTTACTCTACTAACACAATTGTTCAATGTAACCATTCAGTCATTTCAAGTACATTGAATGATGACGATATCCAAATTCATCGAGAGCTTACTAAGTTCTGGGAACTCGAGGAGGTTCCCCTAAAATCTAAACTTAGTGAGAGCGAGAAGGCATGCGAGGCCCATTTTTTGGCTCACACCTTCCGCCTATCTTCAGGTAGATTCTCTGTAGGTCTACCTCTCAAAGATTCACCAGATTGTCTAGGACAATCCTATAATTCAGCCAAAAAACGATTATTAAATTTAGAATCTCGATTCAGAAAACAACCAGAAGTAAAATCACAATACGTAGAATTCATGCGTGAGTACTCCGATCTAGGTCATCTCTCGGAGTCTCCTATAGCTAAACCACACACAGCCTATTTTCTCTGTCACCATGCTGTCTTCAAGAACAGTAGCGAATCCACGAAGATCAGAATCGTGTTCGATGGTTCGTCTTCCAGTTCTTCTGGGTATTCGGTCAATGACCTACTTTTAGTAGGCCCCAACATGCAGGATTCACTTTTCTCCATTCTCGTCAGAGCTCGACAATATAAGTACCTCCTGACCGGTGATGTCGAGAAGATGTACCGCCAGGTCCTAATTAATCAGGAGGACCGAGATCTGCAACTTATATTATGGAGAGAGGATGAGTCTATGCCTATTAAAACGATGAAGTTGAATACTGTAACTTACGGAATGGCAAGTTCCAGTTATTTAAGTACACGTTGTTTATGGCAACTAGGTGAGGAGTGCTCAGATCCTAAGATTAAAGAGATAATTCAACACGATTTCTACATCGATGATCTGATAACTGGATCCGAAAGCGAATGTACTCTACGCTATATCCATCAAGCTGTTTCTGCAGCTCTACAGAAAGGTTGCTTCCATCTAAGAAAGTTTAAAACTAATTCACCTGCTATACGAGATTCAATCTCTTCAAATGCCAATGATAATTTAATTGTGAGTGAATCTTCCTCCACGTTAGGTATGGGTTGGAACCCAAGTACTGATCAATTGCATTTCCCCTTTAAAGTTCTGCCCCCAACTAATGATCATAACCTAACCAAACGACTAATGCTTTCGTCGCTTTTTAAAATATTTGATCCTTTAGGATTGCTGAGTCCCTGTGTGATCAAAGCAAAACTTCTTTTGCAGCAGTTGTGGTTGAAAAAACTAGCATGGGACGATCCAATCCCCAATGACATTCAAAAGGATTGGAATAAATTCTCTACGACGCTACCTACTCTTCTAACCCTCGAGGTTCCTAGACGTGTTCTCTGCGATAAACCTAAATCAGTAGAGTTACACTCTTTCAGCGATGCATCGCAGAACGCATACGGTGCGTGCGTCTATCTGCGTTCTGTAGATTCTGAAAATAAGATAACCATCAAGTTACTCTGTTCCAAATCTAAGGTAGCTCCAGTTAAGGCCACTACTATTCCCCGACTTGAGTTGTGCGCCGCTTTATTATCAGCCAAATTATGTAAGGCTGTCAGGGAATCATTGAGATTCGATATACAAACTCAAGTTCATTGGTGTGACTCCACAGTCGTGCTAGGCTGGCTCCATAGCAGCTTCCAAAATTTAAAAACTTTTGTCGCAAATCGGATATCAGAAATCTGTGAACTTACAAACTCCGCTTCTTGGCGTTATGTACCAACATCTGCTAATCCTGCCGATCTGATATCCCGAGGCATAAGTCCAGATCAGCTGAGTAGTGCAATGCTATGGTGGTCGGGTCCTTCTTATCTTGCTGAACCTGAAAGTTCTTGGCCTATCTTAAATAATAATAAAATAAATGTACAAAACTTACCAGAAACTAAAACTAATTCAATCATAACAAACGTAACAACAAACAAAGACCCTATAATACAAATAAAAAACTACTCTAGCCTAACTAAATTAAAACGAACACTTGCCTATTCATTACGCTTCATACGTAATATGAGAAATTCAAAAAACCAACTTTTTGGTCCTTTATCTGTTGACGAGCTAAATGCATCTTTTATACATTTATGTCGCTTGTCACAACAAGAATCATTTTCACTTGAATACGACTTGCTTGCTCGCAAAAAATCACTGAGTCCTAAATCTCCTATTTTATCATTGACTCCGTTTTTTAGTGATGATAGTGTTATTCGAGTGGGTGGTCGACTAGATGCGTCTGATTTTAATTTTGACAAAAAACATCCCGTGCTTTTGCATGCTGAGCATCATTTAACGAAAATTTTATTTGAGCATGAGCACAAACATAACCTACACGCTGGACCACAACTGTTACTTGCTACTATTCGAGAGTTTGTGTGGCCCATAAATGGTAGACGTCTAGCTCGACGCATAGTCCATAATTGTTTTAAGTGTAGACGATTACAAGGTAAGACTATGAAACCTATGATGGGTAACTTGCCCTCTCAACGTGTCACGCCAGACTTCCCATTTAAAACAGTGGGTTTAGATTTTGCCGGGCCATTTCTTATTGTAAACCGGAAAGGTCGTGGTGCCGCAATCATTAAATGCTATCTTTGCCTGTTCGTATGTTTACGGTACAAATGCGTGCATCTTGAAGCCGTTAGTGATATGTCAAAGGACGCTTTCGTTATGACATTTCGTAGATTTGTGTCACGTAGAGGCAAGCCAACTGAAGTGTTCTGTGACAACGGACGTAATTTTGTGTCAGGTGCTAAAGAAATAAATCAATTTTTTAAAGATAATGCAGATTCTTTATCTGACTTTGCAAGTGAGGATGGAATCAAATTCCTATTTTCTCCGGTGAACGCTCCTCACTTCGGTGGTATCTTTGAAGCCGGTGTAAAGTCCGCAAAATTTCATGTTAAGCGCGTTATGGGTAACTCACACTTAACGTTTGAAGAGCTAACTACTCTTTTCGCACAAGTTGAGGCTATATTGAACAGCCGTCCGCTCTGTCCTTTATCGTCCTCTCCTGATGACTTCCTTTGCCTGACTCCCGGGAACTTTCTCATTGGTCGGGCTCTCACTGCAATACCTTCACCTGCTAAGGAGGACTGCAATCTTAACAACCTGCAACGCTATGCTAGACTGCAGCAAATACATCTACATTTCTGGCAGCGCTAGCAACGCGAATACATAGCCGAGTTACAACAGCGCCATAAATGGAAGAGCAATTCTTCAAGCCCAAACGTAGGAGACTTGGTACTTCTGCAAGAAGACGATGTTCCAACTCTCTGCTGGAAGCTCGGACGAATTTCAAGATTGTTTTATGGTCCCAAGGATGGCATACCCCGAGTTGCCGATGTTACCACACCACGAGGTTGCCTACGCCGTCCCTTGGTTCGCTTGTGCCCCTTGCCTACTGCAGAAGAACTAGAGGGTTGAAAACAGGAGCTTTTCAACGGGGGCAGGATGTTAACGCCTGATATAAAACCAATAGCAGGCATTTCCTCGGCTTGCTCGCAATCATTTTTTATAAGCCGTACCTACCTTCACTTCAACTGCGTCAGTGCATACGAACGCTTGTTACTCTAAATTAAAATATTCAAAACGCTGTATAAACGCAATATAAACCTAAAGCAAATTCGGAAGTTTCAATTTGTGTACACCTGTGCATGAACAGCACCTCATTTCCAATCCGAACGTGGAACAATAATACCATGATTTTTTCTTATTTTTCGGTTTATTAGTTTCGGAAATAACGGGGGGGACATGTATTTTTTTGGGTTTTTCAGATTTCTCGGTGCGAGTAAAAGTATAGTAAAAGTATATATTTTTAATCAGCCCTTTAATATCTAGAATTTGATACCCATATTGTATTTTAATAAAAAAACAAATTATTTGTTCTACATTTCTTTTTTTTCTCATTTTTGTTATAAACTTTTTTTTAATCGCTACAGTTTGTCAGTTATGGCATATCCATCATCCTGTTTCGTCCACTGCTGGACATAGGCCTTTCCAGGATTTCGCCACTCTTGGCGGTCTTCCTGGAAGAAATGCCCATACTCACACACGCTGGGCAGGCGGGTTGGTGAGCGCGGTGCCGAAACCCTTGCGCTAGTGACGCCGCTGCCCGTCACCAGTCTGTTTTATATAAGGCTCGGCAATTGGGGATGGATATACCGCCATCCATCGGTCCCAGGCAATGGTGGGCCGCCTGGTGTTTTTGCCTGAGAGCTGTTCTCTTACTCTCCCCCGAATAACTTCGGGAGGATTTCCGAGTAAGATGGTGGTACCTCCACAGTCGAGCCCGGCATTAGCTCTACCACCTATAAACCTTATGGCATATAATCGTAATTTTTTTAATTTTTCTTTTGGTCCACGAGTTTCGGAAGTTTGGGGGGGGGCATGCATTTTTTGTGGTTTTTCAATGAATTCTCAAAATCGGTGTTAGTAAATATAGTAAAATTATATATTTTTATAATCAGCTCTTTAATATCTACAATTTGATACCCATATTGTATTTTCAGGATGTTTATTTTTCTCACTTTTGCATTGGAAATATTTTGAACAATCTAAAATTTTTTTTTATTTTTACACCGTATTGTTCAGGCAAATGAATGCTATTTTTGTAGAAAATTCCAAGTCTTTATCTTCAACGGTGCTAAAATTATGAGGCTGTGACATGGACGGACGGACAACGGAGTCTCACCATAAAGGTTCCTTTTTCAGGTACTACGTGTATTCTAAGTGTATATTGAACTGTTCACGAACTGTGACGTCACTTTAAGCAGGAACGTATCCTTAGTTAGATAGTCGGAATTCAATAGTATATCTATGTTTTTGACGTTTGGCAACCAGTTGACAACCGACTCAACGATACATAATTTAGGGGCTGGGCTTCAAACGTTAAAATTAAGCCCATTAAAAGGGCAACGAGTTACGCGGTAGACCCCCGGGGTATTTTTAGAGATCTTAGTCGTCTTTTAGGACATTTTAATTTTAATCGTAATCAAATTCGATTGTCATATGGCTATTCGGCTAAGCAAATTAGCTCGTTTGACAATTTGACGTTTGACAGCAACGAGCAAAATTTATCACCAAAGCCTCCACCATGGCAAAGAGATCCCAATTCTCAGAGAAACAAGAGATTTTGCCCGTCCCTGTCGCCTACTTCCCCATCCACTGGTATAAATACACAAAATAGGTTTTCAACCTTGCCTATTGATACCCATAATGACCCTCAGCCACCCATCAAGAAACCAAGCAAACCACCACCAGTAATACTGTATGGTATTGAAGATGTCAATGAACTATCCAAATTAATGGAAACTTTTATCAACAAGAGCCAGTTCAGTTTTAAGCTAGTTAATAAAAATCAATTACGCATCTATTTCACCTGCACTGAAACTTATAAAAAGGCTTTGGATATTCTTAGAACAAATGGTTTAATTGGGCACACATTTACACCAAAGGATGATAGGTGCTTTCGCATTGTTATAAGGAACCTGCACCATACAACTCCCCACTCCGCCATCGTCGAAGAAATCAAAACTACAGGAAACCAAGTTCGCGGTGAGATAATAAATGCTGGATATGGGCAAGACAAACGGCCAACATCCACATTCTTTGTTAACCTTGAACCAAGTATTAACAACCAAAAAGTTAAGCAAATAAAATATATATTTCACCAATCAGTGCAAATCGAGGACCCTAAGAAAGCTAAAATAGTTGTGCAGTGTCACCGCTGCCAACAACTAGGCCATACCAAAAACAACTGCATGAGACCCTTCAGATGTGTCAAGTGTGGAGAAAACCACAAAACTTCATCATGTACAAAGTCAAGATCCACCCCAGCTAAGTGTGCCCTTTGCTCCGGAACACATGCTGCCAGCTATAAGGGATGCCAAGTCTACCAAGAAATCCATGCTAGACGATATGGTAAATCGAGTAAACCTTCCATCCCACCAGCACCTAAAATAAATTCTCACTTCTCGGCCCTTGGCACTACTGAGCCCATCGCTGCTTCAACAACCTCAACCTCGACTTCTGCTTCTTATGCCAATGTTCTGAAACAAAGCTCTGAAGTGCCAAAAAATCAAGAAAACAACTCTCAACTCAATCAACAAAGTTTTATTTCTTCTATAGAAAATATAATATTAAAGCAGTCAGAAAGGATCGACATCCTTATCCAACAATTGGCTACCTTCATGGGAGTTATAACTACACTCGTCACAAAATTGTCAAAATAGGTTCTGTAAAAATAGCTACGTGGAACATTAATGGATTATCCTCTAGCAAAAACGAATTGGAGGTACTTATCAAAATGAATAAATTAGATGTTGTGCTTATTTCGGAGGCACATGCGAAAGAAAAATCAATTTTCAATATTAAAGGTTTCTCCACGTACATCACTTCTCATCCAGATGGCAAATCGCATGCAGGTACAGCCATAGTCATTAAAAACTGCATTCAACATTCTCTAATGCCACCTTACCAGAAAGATTTCCTTCAGGCAACTACAGTAAGAATTAAAGATATGTTGGGTTGCCTAGACCTATCAGCTGTCTATTGTCCTCCAAAGCATAAAATCAAAGAAGATTCTTTTACAGAGTTCTTCCAAACTCTTGGAAAACGTTTCATTGTTGGTGGCGATTTCAATGCTAAAAACACTTATTGGGGATCCCGCATTACTCAGACTAGAGGCAGAGAACTCAAGATATCTCTAGATAAAAACCATTTAACGCCTCTCTCTACTGGTCACCCGACTTACTGGCCAACCGATCCTAAGAAGAAACCCGATCTACTAGATTTCTTTATATGCCAACATATATGCCATTCACATACTCTGGTAGAACCATGCCTGGATGGATGCTCGGATCACACACCTGTCTTCTTAACACTGAGCGCACTCATTGTCAATATTGCGAGTGATGATTCTTTGTACAACAAAGATACAGATTGGACTAGTTTCAGAGACTACATTAATGAAAATTTAAATCTGAATATGAAGTTGAAATCTGCAGATGACGTTGAAACTGCCTGCAACTACATTACCAACTTGATACAAGTTGCAGCTTGGAAGAGCACTCCTGATCTAAAACCACTACTCCCTAATAATAACATACCACAACATATCAAGTTCAAAATTCAAGAAAAACGTCATCTCCGGAAGATATGGCAAACATATAGGCACCCTGCTGACAAGACAGCACTAAACAAAGCCATCCGTGAGCTTAAAGAAATCTTACATGAGGCTAAAAATGCTACCGTGAAGCATCACATTGAGTCACTTTCACCTACGGCACGAGGAGAACACTCTTTATGGAAAGCAACAAAAGGACTAAATCAACCTCAACCTGCTATACCTCCCATAAAAACAGAAGATAATACATGGGCTCGCACTGATACTGAGAAAGCTGAAGTATTCGCCAAACATCTTGCTACAGTTTTTCAACCTAATCCTGGAGAATACGATGAACAGATTAATGAGGTGTTGAAACAGGACTTCCAATTGTGTCCTCCTCTGAATCCAACGTCACCAAGAGAAATTTATAAGAAAATAAAAATGCTACATTCTCATAAAGCACCAGGTTTTGACCTAATTACTCCGAAAGTGTTGAAAGAACTACCAAGAAAGTGCATTGTCTTTCTTTCTATCCTCTTTAATGCAATCTTCAGAACAGGTCACGTTCCAATTTTGTGGAAGGTCTCCCAGATCATAATGGTTCACAAAAGCGGCAAACCAACTGAACATGTTACATCGTACCGCCCCATCAGTCTCACTCCTGTTTTATCTAAGTTATGGGAAAGCATATTCTTGGCTCGATTATCCTCTGCAATGAGGAATGAAAATATAATTCCGGAACACCAGTTTGGATTTAGAGAATTCCACTCAACAATTGAACAAGTTCACAGAGTGCACCACACAATTCGTCAATGTTTTGAGAGAAAAGAATTTTGTTCAGCTGCCTTCCTGGACGTTCAACAAGCTTTTGACCGAGTCTGGCATAAAGGCCTTCTTTACAAAGTCAAGACCTTGTTACCGCACACGTATTATCCTATTTTGGAATCCTATTTAGCGAATAGGATTTTCCAAGTGAAACTGAAGGATGCAAGATCAAGTTTCTACGAATGCAAAGCTGGTGTCCCACAAGGTTCAGTCCTTGGGCCAGTCCTCTACAACATCTTTACTTCAGACCTGCCCCAAACAACAGAGGTAGTTGCAGCGACCTATGCTGATGATGCCGCATTTCTATCGTGTGATCGTAATCCCGAAAAAGCAACTGCAAAACTTCAAACTCAACTAAATGAAACCCAACAATGGCTGACCAAATGGCGTATTAAAGCCAGTGCTCAAAAATCCAATCATATGACCTTTACACTTAATAGAGGTGATTGCCCGACCGTCAAACTGGGGAACAATACTCTTCCTCACTCAGACTCAGTAAAGTACCTTGGGTTTCACCTGGATCGACGCTTAACCTGGAGTAAACATATCAAGAAGAAAAGAGATGAACTCAATCATAAATTTAGAAATTTATACTGGCTCTTAGGTAGACAATCCGTTCTATCAATTGACAACAAACTTCTTATCTACAACAGCATCTTAAAACCAGTGTGGACATATGGTATTCAACTATGGGGGACGGCTGCTAAATCAAACATCATGTGTCTCCAAAGATTTCAAAACAATGTTCTCAGGGCAATCTCAAATGCTCCGTGGTTTATCAAAACAACTGAAGTACATGAATACTTGGGAGTACCAACCATACACGAAGAAATATCTACCCACAAAAACAAATATAAGATGCGGTTAGCCAATCACCCTAATGCACTAGCGTCAAACCTGCTGGACGTGTCCAGTTCCACAAAGCGATTGAAACGAGCAGATGTGCTCGACTCATAAGAGAGTATTCTGGCAGCGGTCAGTTCTCTCAAACGCCATTATATCATCATTCTCAACACATCTGATTATAGTCTGGCGACTGATTGCAGATAAAACAAAAGGAAAAAAAAAAAAAAAAAAAATATCAATTGCCTTGTTTTGTTGTTGACAACCAAAAACGTACGATTTCAATTGTCAAACGGGCCATTTGCTTAGCTGAATAGCCATATTATGACAATCGAATTTGAATACGATTGGCTGGTGTTTTGACATTTGTTTTACATGACGTCATTGCGCCGTAAATGTAGCTAGGGAGCCATTTTTACATGTGTGTGGGTGACGTGGTATGTGTGGAAGTGTACATAGAACAAGAAGACCAGTATTTTATAGTTTAAAATATAAGGTGACTTTAATTTATGCAGCCAAATTCTTACTGAAGACTCGGGAAGTGCTCGGTAACAAGGTCCGATGAACCTTTTTGTGAAATTCGTAAATTATTCTCTTTGTGTTACTTACAAACGCAAGCCCAGCCCCGAGTCAATTACTATTGGACGTCAAGATTTTATTTTGCGAAATTGGTAAAAAGTGTTATCGATCCGTGTTACTGATCACTTACCAAGCCTCCAGTATGAGTTCGGCTGCATAAATTTAAGTATACATACATACAATATTACATACAAATAATAATGATGAGGTACGATGGCATTGATGGCAGTAAAACTATCCCTATTATAAAACAGACTCGTGATGGGCGGCGGCGTCAAATGAAAATGATTTATTGCACAAAAAAGGATTTGTATGCATATGTTTAGTGGCCAGAACCTCCAGTTAGATGTTTAAAGGGACATCCATGTAGATACATGTTAAGTTGAGCTTATTACATAAAGTATAAAATTACGAGTGTGTGTATGTGTGTGAGAGGGTGTATGAGGATGTGTGTGAGTGTGATGTATGTTAATATACCTATCTATTACATTTTCGAGTAGTTTTTCAACGTCATGATATAGCAGCCATTCCGATGCTGCATTTTTGCACTTAAAACTAGTCATAGGATATATATCGATTTTCCTGTTAATTTTATTACATAGATAGCAAGACAATTTATCATATTGAGAATTACAAAAAGCAGTTTTCATACCATCAGCATAAATAAAGGCAACAATATCTTTTCTTCTTTTATTTCTTAGATTAGGGTCATAGCCAAGAGATTTGTGCTTTTTAACAATCACAAGAGCAATATACAATTTCAAAAGAATGGTGAAATTTCAGAAAGGCCTTTTTTCAGCAGTAGACGAACTGATGGATGGATGGACATACTCCTGCCTGAAGTGTTCGCAGGGACTCCTATTCTATTCTCGATTTGCTACTATCTTTAATTTTCTAGAAAAACTGAAATCATCGTTCTCAATTTACCTGAAGAAGGCCTGTTGATTCGGTCGAAACGTCGCGAGTTTAGTGCGGAACTATAAATATTGTAACTAAATATTCCATATTATGAATCCATACACGGTTTGAATGAAATATTTAATTCCAGGTATGCGGCATCGTTCCTCTGTATCCCAGCAAGAGTAAAGAAGGCGGCGCCATGTTGGCGACGTTCGGCACTGGGTACCGGCCGCTGCTGCAGAGATTTGTGCCCCAATCTCAGGTATTTGTGCCCCAATCTCAGGCGTTTGTGCCCCAATGTCAAGCGTTTGTGCCCCAATCTCAGCAAATATAAGGTCACTTTTGTTTATATAAAACCCCATATACATAACCAACCACAAATAACCCAGCAGTAGGTAAATTTGTAATGTTATTTTGTGTTTAGATTAGGAATACTAACATAGGTTAAGATCATTGTTAGTAACCAAACTGGACCACATTGTAGGTAGTCTGATGAATAAACGTATATTGTTATTATTATTATTATTGCCAAATTTTCATACTGTACACTCGGTAAGTGGTCGATGACCCTGTTTGCGAAATACGAAAAATATGTTTTAATTCTCTATACTTGTTCAAGAACAACCTTGGCTCAATCAGTATAGGAAGTCTAAATTTTATTTTGCGTATATCAAAGAGGGTGGTCGTTGAACCTTGGTCCTGACCTCGTACCGAGTCTCCAATATGAATTTGGCTATATGAACGAAAGTGACCTTAAATAGCTGGCAATAAAGAATATGCATGTACATTTTTTAATGCACCTAAATTATCCATATTTCATAGTTACAAAATCAAAATAAGTTTCATAATAATCTTCTACAGTTCAAACGGCTGCCATTTTAGCGCGCATCAAGTGACGTCACATGATACTGCTCTTGCTTGCGGTGTATGGCGAGTGGCCGGTTTTTTTATTATTTTTGATTAAAACATATTTGAGGGTTTTATTTTACATTTATTAATTTTGAACTTAATATTTTATGATGAAATGTACTCGCTTTGTCACAGAAGGCAGTTAGCCAATGGTGAGGCGTTTTGCATTTGCGTTTAATTTCATCAAAATGTTGTATTTTTTAAATGGAAATAATTACAAAACTATAAAATAAAATAGTTTCCCATGGTCATCATTAAATGCTACTAAGTAAATAGAATACAAAAAACGCAATATATTACTTATTTAAACGACATGCATATTCTCTATTGAAATTATCAAAAAGGTAGTATCTTCCGAAGCTGTTGCTAAAACAGCGTTTCTTTTCAGTCCGCAACCAACACCGGCAACACATCGACGGGCCCCTACTGTTTGCTGTGGCGAGCTCAACACTGGCTTCCAAACTAATATAGGTTAATATAAGGAAACTAAACGCAAACTCTCCAAAATTGGAGGCAAAGATCTCGATAGAACAAATATATGAACTAGCTTAACCAGTGCCATTACGACTGGATTTCAAAATGGTTAAAAAAAAAATAGTTATAATGCCGAGTAAATATAAACGTGTAATTTTATATGAAGCCACATACTCTACTGATTATATTTGACTGATTTCCGAAGGCGCCAATATCCACTTTTCTCAACTCGTTGATTACTAGTTGTCGCTAGAAAGATTGGCAATAAAGTGCATTGACCTTTCAGTCCTTCGATCAGGGCAGGCGAACCTTTTATCATAGGATTTATTTTGAGTTAGGCACCATCGAAGAAAAGGCCGCAGAAAAGGAGGTCTGCGGCCATTTCTTCGATGGTACATACACTTCAAAAATATATTTAATCACTTTGCGGGTGTTTGCGAGTAAGATGTTGTCTTCAAAGTCTAGCCCGGCATCAGCTCTACCACCTACCTGCGTCTTCTAAATGACCCGAATTGTTATCAATATTTGGTTTTGTTCTAAAGCTCATTCGCGAAATTTGTTTTTCTAGTTTATCCCAAATCTGTCATAAATGGCACCGGATATAGTAATTAGGCAAGAATTTAAATAAGAATTTGTACCTAATTTATTTGCCAAATAACACATCGGTACAAGTACTTTACGCATAATAAGCTGTTTTCCTAGTTAAGTGAAATAGGTATCTTTAAAGATCTCATAACTTTCATTACTAAATTAATGATTGTACTTTTTCATTTTACCGAAAAGCACCGTCCGTAGTCTAATACTTATCGCCTTTTATTTATGTTTGTTAAAGATATAAAAACATTTCCAGTAAAAATTCCAGTATTTTGTGCTGCCAATTTTATTTATTTATTTATTTTTTTATTTATTTATTTATTTTTTTATTTATTTATTTTCTTAACTACATTACACTATCTTTACAGCTAGGCCAATTCAATAGTGCAGTAAAATCAACAATATATAAGTTACCACACAACGTGACACAAAAGAAACACAAGTATTTACATTCTCACAAAATTACCAACACATAACATGACACAAGCAACAAATTTAAACATAACAAATAAGATATAATGCTACTCTTGTGAAATCACCCAGAGAGCAGAGAAAAAGGTCTGTGTGATCGTGGATCTTGTTGAGCAGTTGTAGCGCCCGCGTCAGGGGAGCCTTCTGGTGAAGGTTTGTCTTACTACTTTCTATAACGAATAGTCGGCCATTTCGCACCCTTAGGAAATCCTTGGGCACCCTCAGCTTACATTCCCTTAGTAAAACCGGATTCGTTTCCATTCCGCGACATATCTTAAACAGATACAAGGCCAGAGTAAGCTCCCGCCGAACCTCCAACTTGTTGTATCCAACCATACCCAGCACGAATAATGTCGGATACATTAGTGGATATTTAGGATACACCCCATGAAGTTTCATGTAGAGATATCTTGTAAATTTATTTTGAATTTTCTCCAACATGAGTTTATACTTAGCTTCATGGGGTGCCCAGACAACTGCGTTAAACTCTAACTTACTTCGAACTAAGGCGTTGTACAAATTCTTCATAGCTGTGATGCTAGTAAAGCCATTAGCCGTTCTGAGAACAAACCCTAGCATTCTAAATGCCTTTTTACAAACATCAACAATATGCTCACGAAATGTGAGGTCTGAAGTCATCCGCACACCCAAGTCGCTTACTACCGTCACGCGTCCCATCTTACTGCCCTCCATTGAGTACTGGTGGAGGCTTGGGGAGTGGCTCCGGCTGAACGATATGACGTTACACTTGGACACGTTAAACCGGAGCTTGTTCTCATGACTCCACGCCACAACATTATCTATATCGCGCTGTAAGTGATTATGATCCTCCTCGCAGGTGATTTTAGCATAAAGCTTCAAGTCATCCGCGAAAAGTAAACACCCAGCATATTCCACTACTCTGGGCAGGTCATTGATCATGATGATGAACTCCAGCGGTCCAAGATTGCTACCCTGGCTGACTCCAGAGTATGTACAGTAGACTTCCGATACGCTGTTGCCGTACTGAACATATTGTTTCCTGTCCTTCAAGTAGCTCGCGAAGAATCTCAAAGTCTTATTGGTACAACCTGCTCTAGCTAACTTCTCAAGGAGCACGTCATTGTCCACGGTATCAAATGCTTTCCTGAAATCCAAGTACGCAGCATCCACTTGTATACCCTGATCAACATGTGGTATTACGGATGACATGAAATTTAAAAGGTTACTGGTGGTGCTGCGACCCGATCTGAACCCATGTTGTGCATCCGACAATTGCGTCTTGACGTCATTGTAAACAACATTGTACAACACCGATTCAAATACTTTAGCGTACGTACACAATACTGCCACCGGCCTATAATCCCCCACATCGGACCCCCCCGCTCCTTTAGGAACAGGGATGACTCGTGTAGTTGACTTGGTATAATCGGTAGCATATAATAGAAATATGAGATAAGCGAAAATGTATCATTATATTATTATATCTATGAAATGTACACAATATGTCCCGAAAAGATCTGTAAATACTAAAAGGTTTCATTAGATTTTTACCAAAATCGGTCGTCAAGAGCTCGACTAACTTGTTACGAGAAAATATAAAACGAGAAAATTGTGGGTCACCAATTGCCATCACTCTTAATAGAATTCTCCTACTACGGGTGCAGATAGACAGATGTCTTTAAATGAAACCACATTTTTACTGAACAACTTATGCATATAAGAAATACTCCATACTAACTTTAAGGCGCAATATGTCCATCTGAGATCTGCCAGTTGCCTCTTGTTTTTCGTAAGAAGATCGGAATGTCAAATCGGGGGGCGCGGCACTGCGCTGCGGGCTTTGTGCCGAGGCGACGGCGGGGGGTGAGAGGGGTAGGGGGGGAAATTTTGAGAGTTTGCAATATTTGCATTGAAATTCAGGGGCTTTGCCCATGCATTTGGACGGTTGATCGGCTGGGGGATCAGTCGATTTGGGTTTTTGTTCTGAGGGAGGGAGGGAGGTTTAAGAGGGCCGCGAGCGGGTTGCCTCACCTGAGGGCGTGGGCGTGGGCGGTGTGGGCAACCGACGTATGAGGCGGTGTGGCCTAGGGTTCCGCACGCATCCCGGTTGTTCTGTGCAGTCTTGGGGGTTTTTGGGCGAGTACATTTGGTATAGTGGTGATCCCCGAGACACTTTACGCATCTAGGGTCCCTGTGACAATTCCTAGATGCGTGCCCGTACAGCTGACAATTGTGGCACTGTAGGGGGCTAGACTTTTTGTTGGGTTTCTCGATTTTTATGCCAGATATTTGGCATACATCGGAGATGTTGAAGATTTGTTTACCCTCAGGGGAGAGTTCGACAATGACCAGTATGAGGTCATACGGGAGCTTGGATTTACCGTTGCACATACGGTGAATTTCAATGACCGGGATAGATTTGTTTGATTTGAGGTCCGATAGTATTTCCTCAGGCTGGATTTCTTTGGGAACACCACGGATCACGACCCTGAGGCGCCTGTCCTCAGGGAGTGTCCAATGGTGATATTTGATGTCTTCTGCATCAAGAAACTTGGTGAGCGCCCGGTGGTCGTTCGACGTGGGGACCTGAACAAGGATTCCTTGCTCGACGTTTCTGGCCTTAGTGAATTGAATTTTGCGCTCAGCAAGCGCGCTAGTTATAGCTAGCCATCTGCCTTTATTTGCAATGCAAAGTTGAGGCGGAGATCCGCGGGCGACGGGGGGGTGCTGCCATGTGCGGGCGGGGTAGGGACGGTGAGGGGAACGCGGCGCGGGCTTGCGTCATCGGTGGCTCGCGGCGGGCGCGGGGTGCTTGGGGGGAGCGGGGACTGGCTCGAAATGACGGTTGGAGGGTCAACCAGCGTTTTCTTATTTTTGACGGCCTTCTGTCGTTTTAACGACTTGGCCTTACGCTTTTTCCCGGGAGTAATAAACCCGTCGGGAGAAGAGGAGGACGACGAGACATCGCCATCCTCATTTGAGGTCTCAGTGAGACCGTTGAAGGAGTTCTGGGGATCCGCAAATGTCATTTCGACATCGTGAAATCCCCGTGAAGCGGGGTCCGCGTCCGAGCAAGACGTGTTGGGGAGGCACTGTTCTAACGGGATTACCGTTGGAGACATTTCAGGGTCATTTGGCTGAGTTTCCTGGTAGGCCGGGGAGGCCGGAGAAAATAGGGACTGCGAGAACTTTATAACTTCCTCGGGGTACCTCTCCTTGAGGTACTTGAGGAGCTCTGAGTCAATAGAAGACAAGTTTTCCATAATTGGAAACGAAAATTACGGGGCGGGAAAGAAGGGAATGAGTCCTTCCCTACCTGACGGTAGGGAGGTAACGAAACCTAGCGTTGGAGTGTACCTATCGTGTCGCACGATTCACTGACCCATCTCAATGCAATCCTATCCGACTCGTTTCCACTACACGGCACTTAGTTTTGATTTGACACTTCACTTCACCGATCACTGTTTTATTGTCATTTTTAAAAGGTCTTTCATTAAAAAGTTCAAGCCGATAGTCGAGGGCGAGTATCGACCGTTAATTTTGGCGCGCAAGCGAGCGCGAGCGAGGCGCGCGGCTGGGCGCGTGACGCGATGTCTGCGGGATCACCGCAGTCTTGACCGAGAGAAGGCAGGCAGGGAGACCACCGTGTTGTATTCGACGGGAAACGAGAACCCAAGGACCTCCACCACTGGAGTAGTGGTGGCGGAAGTCGAGAAGCGTCCGTACTGCACGCGAGCGCAGAGCGGAATGGACACTGAATTTTTTTTGCGCCCAAGCAAAAGGCACCCTCCGGAGGTCTCGGTGGGAGGGAGGTGGAGAATGCTCATAGCATACCAACACAGCCGTCTGCATTGGTTATGTGGGACTCACTAGAAGTGCCTACCCACTAAACTCCACCTTGTAAGTTGGTTTGGCCCTGGGGGGTCTTAAAACCTTTATCTGAGCGACCCACCTTTGGGGGGAAGGGGGTGCTAGCGGGGTCCTAAAGGGCCACCCGCTGGGAAGGATCCCAATAGGGATCTAAGCTGATTGGAGGGAAGAGCTAGGCTCTGTATGAGGGGCTCGAGCTTTTAGCTTATCATGAGCTTCTTGAAGCTTCTTTACAGCTTCTGTGAGTTTGTTAGGGGGATCGGTGAGGACGTTTCTCGGCCTTCGAATCTTGTGACCAGATATAGTCGGAGCAGTGTATGAAACTGTCTCGCGTACTAATGGATTGGGGTGTTCTTCGGCAGATTTGAAGAATGTCTCTGAAAGGGATTTCATGTATTGTTGGAGGGTGGGCAGCTCTAAGTCCCGATGGAGGTCCGCGTTGCGCACGTACCAGGGTGCATTGGCCGCTCCCCGGCAGAAAAGATTTTGGATTACCTGCATTTTATGCAGGGTATTGGCATTCGCATGTGCGAAGACGGGGGAAGCGTACGTTAATACAGGTCGGATGCAGACCTTGTATAGTGTTCGCTTGTTCCTGAGAGACATCTTACTGTGTTTGCCTAGCATGCTGTTCAGCCTGTACATATAGAAGCGGGCTGTACGCGTCACTCTATTTGTGTGAGGTTTGAAGGATAGTTGTGAGTCCAGTGTGACTCCTAGATATTTGGCTTTGTTTTTCCAGGGGACTGGGGTACCTCACATGCGGAGGTTGGGGTCTTCGTGACGCCTACGTTTGTGGTCAAAACGGATCGCGACGCTCTTTTCAGGATTCACATCGATACGCCATCGTGCGAACCATTCTCCAAGAGCGTCGATGGACTTTTGGAGTTTTTTGAGGATTGCCGGTGCTTTTGGGCTTTTGGCATAGAGTGCAGTGTCATCTGCGAAGAGGGATAGCTGTACCCCGTTCTCGGGGACAGGGATGTCGTTAGTGTATAACGAGTAGAGAATAGGTGAGAGAACTGATCCTTGGGGGACTCCAGCTCTTAGGGGGCGTGGGGAGGAGAGCAGCCCTTCATGTCTGAATCTGAAGGTGCGATCTTTAAGATAGGATGCCACCAGGCGGACAAGGCGGTCTGAGAGGCCTGCCTTATATAATTTATAGATGAGGCCTTCGTGCCAGACTTTGTCGAACGCTTTTGCTACGTCGAATAAGACGGCAATAGAAGGGTACCGTTTCGGGTAGAATCCGCTTAGGATATATTCTACTATTCGGTGGACTTGTTGGGGGCAAGAGTGCTTAGCTCTGAATCCGAATTGGTAGGGGTTGATGATCGGGTCACCGTCTGTAGGGAAGAGGTGCCTTTTCATGCGGGAAAGTATAACCCTTTCGAGTAGTTTCCCCATTGATTTTAGGAGGCTGATTGGCCGATGGCTAGCGGGGAGGTTTAGTGGCTTCCCTGGCTTGGGTATGCCTATGACGATTACTTCTTTCCACGCTTTGGGGAAATGGCCGTAGTCGAAGCAGGCGTTGAAGATGAGGGCTAACAAGGTGAGTACTTGTTGGGGCAGATGTTTGAGGGCTCTGTTGGAGATCCCGTCCGCGCCTGGCGCTTTTTTGGGCTTTTGACCTTTGATGAAGGAAAGGATTTCATCTTCGGTCACTGTGATGGGGTCGGAGGTGAGTGGGAGGGAGTTTCTGTAGTGAATCTCATCCTCTACCTCTTGGATATGGGAGGGGACAACTGGTTGGGAGCTGGGGGAGCATTGTGAGGCAATGCTGTCCGCAAAGCATTCAGCTTTTTCTTCATCCTCGAAGGCAGTTGAGCCATCGGGGCAGGTCAAAGGGGGAATGTGTGTGATTGCGTCTATCCTGAGGGCTCTCGCCATTCGATAGAACGCAGTGTGAGAAGGGGATATCTGCTCCATGAGCTCGCTTTTACGGGAGTCATTGAGTTCCGATAGAGCTGACTTTAATTTGCGGATCAATTGATTCGCTGTCGCTCTATATTCCGGAGTGGGGTAGATCGCCGCTCTCCGAAGGGCTGCTCTTTTAGCCTTGAGTAGGTTGGCGATTTCAGTGGGAAGTTGTTGAGCAGATGGCTCGGGGGAGGTCTTTTCGTTGCCTTTGAGGGCGTAGTTAATAAGCTCCGTAAGTGAATCAATTGTAGAGTCGATTTTATCTGTACTATCAAAGCAGTCAGATGAAATTTTTAGAGGGGAGTCAGGGGCATCCATGGCCGAGGCTAGAGTGTTTTTGAAGCCTTCCCAATTTGTGAAGGTTTTGGGAGGGGGTGGTATATTATTTGGGGGACCTAGTTTGAGGGAGACTGGGCGGTGGTCTGAGCCAAGGTCGTCCAGTGTTTCAATTGCCCTGAGATTTAGGGAGACACCCTTTGTGAGTGCGAAATCTAATACGTCTGGTGAGTGGCCCGTAATATCGGGATAATGTGTCGGGGCATATGGGCATAGAACGTTAAGTTCTAGTTCATCGGTTATAGAGAGGAGTTTTATACCATTTGGGTTGGTATTGAGGCAGGTCCAGTCTGTATGCTTAGAGTTGAGGTCTCCAAACATAATGACGGACTCTCCCATTGAAAGAATGGTTTGAAAGTCACTTTTGACTGGGCTTTTGCCCGAAGGGATGTAGACAGAAGCAATGATCAGGGTTTGGTGACCTGACATTGCCAGTCTACATATGGTGGCTTCCATGGTTTGGAGCGTTGGCGTGGGGAGGGAAGAGCAGTGGAGTGCTTTCCTATAATAAATTCCTGTGCCTCCTCGGGGGGCAACAGTCCTATCATTGCGAAGGAGGGAGTATTACGGTATCGAAAGACCCTTAAGGTTCTTAGGCTTGAGAAACGTCTCTCGAAGTAGTAGTAAGTCTACTTCATTATCTTTCAGAAAGAGTTTTAGCTCAGGGAGATTTGGGCGTAATCCTCTGGTGTTGAATGAGATGAGCGAAATGCCCTTGGGTTTCAAACGACCTGTTTGCATTTGGGGCTTTACAAGGAGTTGAGGAGGTGGGAGTGCTCTACTAGCGCCAGAAGGCGCTGTTGAGAAGAGTGGGAGGCGCGAAGTTTTTGCGCGAGGACTGAGATTTCAGAGATGTTGATGTTTGATATAACATCATGGACGAGTCTCATGTCATCAGCCAGGGACGGCGTGAAGACGTTTGGGTGTGGTTGGAGCACTTTTGGGGTGGCTACAGGTGGTGAAGGGGTGGGGGTGGTGGCCTTTTTGGGGCCCCATGCTTGGGTAGGGATCGGCTTCGGCTGGGGGGCTGCAGCTGTGGGCAGTTTGGGTAGAGGGGGGAAGTTGGCGGCACTTTTTGCCGGAAGTGGTGTTTGTTTGGGGGGTTTTGCTTTGGGTTGGGTGGGGCGAGGGGCTCGAGGGCAGCCTCTGTAGCTGGCCGCGTGACCTGATTGGTTGCAGAGGACGCAGGATGGAGGGGTTCCATCATCGCGATTCCTCGTGCACTCTTTGGTGAGGTGGGGGATGAGGCACTTACGGCACCTTGGAGGGGCAGTGCAGTTTGCCGCTGCGTGGCCATAAAGTTGGCAACGGTGACATTGGGCGGGGTAGCCGCGGCGGTTTGGGCGCTCGACCTTGATTTTAGAGAGGCCGCAGATTGTGCGTTCCTCTTTGAAGAGCTCTGTGGCCTGGGGGGAGTTCGTCATAATGACGAGGGCAAGAGGAAATCTCTTCCCTGAACTGCTGTGCATTTTGTGCACAGCTTCGACAGGGAAGCCTTTGGCTTGGAGATCATTCATGATCTCTTCGTTGGGTACCTCGAATGGTATCCCGCGGAGGACTGCGCGGACTTTGCGTTCCTCCTGAAGGGGGTGGGAGTGGTAAGGAAGATCTTTGACTGTCATGAGGCTCCTCAGACTCCTGAAGTCGTTGATCGAAGCGGTCGAGATTCTGATGGCTTCTTGGGTGTTGGTGGCTTTGGTGTAGTTGATTTTTTGATCACTACACATTTTAGAGAGCGCGGTCCATTGGGACTTGTCTCTGAGAAAGAGGGGAGGCGGGGTCTGCTTCCGGGCGAGGACAGGCTCGCACCGGGAAGGTGCCTTAGGGGCCGGCGGGGTGGCCGTGGTGGGGGCGGGGGTTACCGTCGTCAGGAGGAGGGGGGGAGAGCGCTTTGCGCTTCCTGTGCCTCTTTTTCCGGTTTTCGGCTATGACGAATTCGTCGTCGCCGATGGAACCGGCGAGGGTTGGGGTGTCGGACTCAGCGTCCGATGAGGAGGAAAAGCAGGGGGCTGATCTTTTCCGTTCGGAGTTCACAGACGAGCTGTTGGACATTGGAGCTGCCATCACCACTTTTCCCACTGATCTTGTAACGGGTCTCATCTTCTTGTCTGTGTGGGGTAAATTAATAGTTAAAGCTACAGCTAACTACTAGTACAAGTATACTTACCTGAACGTCCCTAACTCGACCACTTTCGGCCCTAACTGACCAAGTTTCGGTCCTAACAGTCCCTACTGGTCCCTATCAGTCTCAGTCAACGGTTGTAGGCTTGAAGAACATGAAGACATCAATTTCGTCTGGGTTGATCTCATCTAGAATGTTAAATAAATCCGTGAGATAGTCAGTGGGTGGGGAATAGGGGGGTGATGAAGGGGGGGCGGGGGTGCGAAGGGGGTAAACTGGGGGAAGTTGTGGCGTTGTCTGAGGTATAGTAGGTTGAGAGTATTGTGTGGTTGGACTATTGTCATTCCATTTGAGAGGGTTCGTCCATGCATTTTCGTTAAGGTTTTTATTATTAGTTAGGTTTATTGGTGGATTTTGGTGTTGGGTTTGTAATGTCGTGGTGGTAGGATAGCGCTGAGGGCCCTGTTTCCGCATTCGCGGGCGGTTGGGGCACCCGCCGTACGTCGCTGTGTGCCCCAACACGCAACCGGGAACTTCAGTGCAATCTTTTGGATTCTTTGGACGGGGGCTCTCAGAATTGTGATGGTCGAGTAGACATTTAACACATCTAGATCTGCGGTGACTGTTAAGTGCTGAGTGACCAAAAAGTTGTAGTTGTCGATTTTTGTTCTTTGATTGTTCTATTTTAATGTTAGATATATGACATACATCTGTTATGTTAAATATTTATTTACCGGCTGTTGAGAGCTCAGAGATGACCATTTTTAAATCGTAAGGTTTTTATGTTCGAACATTGTACATGCGGTGTAACTCTATTATGGGAAGTTTTTTATTTATTTTAAGGTTTTCGAGGATATCCTCTTTTTTTGAGTGACTTACTTTCCTGTTGGCTTTTTGGCCCTTACAACTTAAAAGCTTGACGTATCTAAGACCATGTCGTAAGGAGCCTTGGTCTTGCCGTTGAACATTCTGTGAACTTCCATGACTGGGAGGGACTGAGACTTAAGGTCTGCAATGATGTCAGCCGTCTCTAATTCTTTGGGAATGCCCCGAATGACTTGCCCTAAGCTTCCGGTCCTCCGGCAGGGTCCAGTGATGATACTTAATATCTTGCTCCTCCATGAATTTGGTAGGAGCCCTATGGTCGTCTGACGTGGGAACCTAAACTAAAATACCTTGAGCGATATTTTTCGCGCTTGTGAAATTTATTCGCCTGTTGTTAAGAGTGTTTGAGATCATTCCCCAAGCGCCTTTGTTTGCTATACAAAGTTTAGGGGGCCTGATGCGGGGGCCCTGAGGGGGCGTAGCCTGTTGCGATACAGGCACCTTGATTGTATTTATGGACGGTTTGTCTGAGGAGCCAGATTGGACATCCTCAGACACTGCTGTAATTTTTTGGGTCTTGGCAGCCGGCTGCCGTTTTTTGTTTCGATTTTTTCTCTTCGAGTCGGCGATTTCGAAGTCATCGTTCGAAGAGTGACGATCGGAGTGACCATCGTTTGAGCTGTGCTGTGCTTTGGTTAAAGCTCGGTGGTCGTCCGAAGTGAGGACCTGAACAAGGATTCCCTGTTCGACGTTCCTGGCTTTTGAGAATTGAATCTTGCGAATCGAGATCGCGTTTGATACTTGTAGCCATCTGTTTTTATTCGCAATACAGATTTGCGGCGGGGAGCCGCGGCTGGCGACGGCGGGGGGGCCGGCAGTACGCGGGGACAGGGGGTCTCCGGCTTGCGCGGGCGGGGTCGTAGAACGACCGTTATGACTCCTGCTCGCGTCGGCGGTAGCGCGAGGCGAGCGCGGGGGGAGCGGGAACCTGCTCGAGATGGCGGTTGGTGAGTTTACCGCCGCTTTTTTGGTTTTGGGGGCCCTTTGTCGTTTAACCGACTTGCCCTTTCGTTTCTTGCCGGGGGTGATAAACCCGTCGGCAGAGGATGATGAAGATGAGACGTCACCGTCCTCATTAGAGGTCTCGGTGAGTCCATTGAAGGAGTTATGGGGATCCTCAAATGTCATGTCGACATTTAAGTTTCCCTGAATAGTGGGTTCTGATTCAGATTCAGAGTTTTGTGCGCTGAGCTGGCGCTGTTCTAGCGGGATAACAGTTGGGGAGTCAGACTGGATGACCTGGTATGCCGGTGAGGCCGGCGAGAAGAGGGATTGGGTGAACTTTGTCACTTCCTCGGGGCACCTCTCCTTGAGGTAGTTCAGAAGATCCATGTCAGTTTTCGACATGTTTTCCATGATTGGAAAAGCGGGGGGAGAGAAGGGGATGAATCCTTCCCTACCTGATGGTAGGGAGTTAACGGGACTAGAGATGGTGTGTGCCTATCGTGTCACAAGTCACTAACCCACCTCAACGCAATCCTTGCCGCCTCGTTTCCACTGCACGGCACTTTGACTTAGATATACACTTCACTTCACTTCGCTTCACTAAGCACTATTTGAATGTTGTTTATTAAAAGGTCTTTGATTTTTAAAAAGTTCTAGGTCGATAGTCGAGGGCTGGGCGCGTGACGTGATGTCTGCGGGATCACCGCAGTCTTGACCGAGAGAAGGCAGGCAGGGAGACCACCGTGTTGTATTCGACGGGAAACGAGAACCCAAGGACCTCCACCATTGGAGTAGTAATGGCGGAAGTCGAGAAGCGTCCGTACTGCACGCGAGCGCAGAGCGGAATGTATATGAATCCTTGGAATGTATATGAATCAGCGGAATGTATATGAATAAGCGGAATGTATATGAATGGTGGAATGTATATGAATGCGGAATGCATATGAATGCGGAATGTATATGAATCCGCGGAATGTATATGAATCTAATGCCGTTGCCATGTTAATTTTATAGATGAAGACATCGATCACGTCAGGGTCTAGTTCGCACAAAACATCGAGCATTTCCGACAATTAGTCGTTTCCGGTTGGTGGCGACGGTCTCGAAAAACGTGTGTCATTTTTTCGTACCGGCTCAACCGGCTCGTGGACATTCGAGGGGTAACATTTTTGTCCTGAGTATTTGGGCGGTTAACATTTGCAACTGTTAATATCACTCTTTTTGTTATCTGCTTGTGATAGCGGTGAGGGGCGGGTGAGTATCCCAGAGGAGTGGGGGATATGTCCGGTGAAGCGGGGTATAGGTAGTGAGGGGAAGGAGGCGGGGTCCTCTTGGGTATTCTTGGTCCAAACTAGAGGTTTGTCCCAAGCGTTTGTCTTAGGTGGTCGGGGGGCTTTTGTAGTTATATATTTGTTGTTTTTTAATGCCGCGGGTTTGGGGAGGAGACGCGCGGGCTGGCGCACGCGCGGGCGCATCGGGAATCCGCCATACGAGGCGGTATGTCCGAGCACCCCGCAGTTCACGCAGCCCGGCTCCTCTTGGCAGTCTTTGGGGTTTTTCGGTCTAGGACAGGCACTATAATGGTGGTCGCCTAGACACTTCAAGAAAAATGTCAATTTGATGATCTTTGAGGAATTTGGTTACAAGATCTCTCTAGTTTTTAATGCCGTCGGTATTGAAGTAAGCTAACTTAATTGAGCGGGGTTTGACTCTACCGGGTGTATTATCCATTTCGGTAGAGGGTGTTGGTGGCGAGGATGGACTTTATTTGTCCGATAATATTTCTGTGTTCGCGGTATGCTCTAAACACAGTAGCGGCGTCTTGCGTTGCTTGGGCCGAATCGATTTTGTACAAAAATTCGTCGATTTCGTCCGGGTCGATCTCCATTAGCGTGTTAAGGCTGCGCCGAGCGTACGGCGGTTAGACACATCGCTCTGTACTCTCGTGGTCGTGTTTATCGTGGTAATTGCTGCCCGGCATACTAAAAATGTAACGCAATAAATCGTATTTAAATAGCCAGGCAATATTTCTAAAATGTAAGTCGGACAAATTGTAGTTCATACTCTGGTGATTGTTTGAAATTAAGCTTGAGACAAAATTCCACAGCTAAGTTGTTAAAATTACTTAAACGCCAATACGCCTTTGTTAAAAATTGGGCTTAGTTTAAATAGTTTTGTTTTATGAAATATAAATTATTTTAATTTTTGCTTCGGATAAAGTGTACATACATTTTCTGTGATACTAAATATGTTTTTCTAATTTTTATTAATGAAATATTATTCATAAAATCAACTTAACCACTATTGTCGATTTAGCTTATTTTGGTCGGTACACCCTTAAGCAGTGGAGTAAGAAAGTCAGTCGGCGGAGGGCGGGCGGGCGGCGACGGGCGGGAGGCAGTCGCGTGGAAAGCTTTCAATTGATGCGGGAGCTCTGTTGCCTGGCTGGCGGGCCGGTGGCCGCGGGGGGCGCGGCACTGCGCCGCAGGGGGGAATCTTGTGGGTTTGCATTATTTGCAGAGAAGTTTAGGGGCTTGGCGTTTTGACGGTTTATCGGCTGAGGGATCAGTCGATTTGACGTCTTGTTCTGAGGGGGGGTTGGGAGGGCCGCGAGCGGGTTGCCTTTTTTAGGTTTTAGGGCGAGTTAGTATAATGATGGTCCCCGAGACACTTAACGCATCTAGGGTCTCTGTGACAGTTCCTAGAGGAGTGCCCGTACAGCTGACAATTATGGCATTGTAGGGGCTTTGTTTTTTCGTTTGGTTGTTCTATTCTTATGCCTGAGATTTGGCATACATTTGCGATATTGAATATCTGTTTCCCTTCAGGGGGGAGGTCGAGGATCACTAGAATGAGATCGTACGGTAGCTTACTTTTACCGTTGTACATACGATGTACTTCGGTGACGGGAAGAAGTTTACTGACTTTGAGGTCTGTTAGGATATCCTCAGGTGATATTTGACGAAACTGGCTTCTGGATCACAGTTGAAACTACTTTGGAAGCCAGTTGCTCAAACTTTGTATAAATGCTTTTTGCTCAATAAATAAATTTTATGTTTATTTCTTTTGGGATACTTCGGATCACTACCCTGAGGCGCCTGTCCTCAGGAAGGGTCCAGTGGTGGTATTTGATGTCCTCAACATCAAGAAACTTTGTGAGTGCCCGGTGGTCGTCCGATGTAGGGACCTGAACAAGGATTCCCTGTTCAACGTTTCTGGCTTTCGAGAACTGAATCTTGCGATCGGAGATCGCGGTTTAGATTTGCAGCCATCTGTTTTTGTTTGCAATACAGATCTGCGGTGGGGATCCGCGGCGGGTGACGGCGGGGTTGCCGGCAGCACACGGGGACGGGGGGGCGCCGCCTTGAGCGGTCGGGGTCGTACCAAGACGGTTATGGCTCGTGCTCGCGTCGGCGGTAGCGCGGGGGGAGCGGGGACCGGCTCGAAATGGCGCTTGGAGAGTTAACCACCGCTTTCTTCGTTTTAGGGGCGCTTTTTGCTGGGGGTGATAAACCCGTCGGCAGAGGAGGAGGAAGACGAGACATCGCCGTCCTAATTTGAGGTCTCGGTGAGTCCGTTGAAAGAATTTTGGGGATCTACAAATGTCATATCGACATCTTGGATCTTCCGGGAAGCGGGTTCCGAGTCAGAGCCAGGCGCGCTGTGCGGGCGCTGTTCCAACGGGGTTATGGTTGGAGTGTCTGGTTGGATAGCCTGGTAGGCCGGTGAGGCCGGCGAGAAGAGTGATTGAGTGAAGTCACTTCTTCAGAACACCTCTCCTTGAGGTAGTTGAGAAGGTCCATGTCTATTCTTAACATGTTTTCCATGATTTATTATAGCAGGGGGGAGAAGGGGATGAATCCTTCCCTACCTGATGGTAGGGAGGTAACGAGTCTAGTGATGGTGTGTACCTATCGTGTCACAAGTCACTAACCCACCTCAACGCAATCCTTGCCACCTCGTTACCACTACACGACACTTAGTTTTGGTTAGAAATACTTCATGGTTAGAAACACTTCACTTCACTAAGCACTATTTGATTGTCATTTTTTAGAAGGTCTTTATTTTAAAAGTTCTAGGTCGATAGTCAAGGGAGACTATCAACCGTTATTATTGGCGCAATGTGCGGGGGCACCGCGATCAGGACCGAGAGAAGGCTTTGGGAAGAAGACACTGGTGTCGACGTGAAACAACGAACCCAATGACATCCACCACTGATGGAGTAGTAATGGCGGGTCTTAGGTGGCGCCTGACATCATGGCGGTCGTCTTCCCCACGTTGACGGACGTGCGCCAGCTGTCTAGCCAACCCGGTTAGTTGTGATTGGGCCAGTGTACGGAGGTCATAGGTCCTCCCTGCGACACCACCAGGGTTCCAGTGGATGACTCTCAGGGCCTTAGGCCCCATGGAAAGCCATAATTAGGGCCATTCCCTTGAGAGTTGAGTTGATGTTGATTGTGTCGATGTTGATTGAGTTGAGTTGAAGCGGTCCGGTGGTGGGTCGCTTGCGGCCCGGTTGGTTGCTCAGGGTGGGGGGAGAGGTGGAGGGATCCTCATCCCCCGCTTGCGCGCTTCCTTTTTAAAGAGGGCGCACCGCCGGTCGTTGGCTGTGGGCGCCTCGCCGCAGTTGGCGCACTTGCCAGGTTGTTCTCGAGGGCGCGGACAGTCTGCGGCCCGGTGCTCGTCGCCGCACCTCACACAGCGGATCGGCTGGTGGCAGTTCTGCGACGAGTGGCCGAAGAGCTGGCAGCGGTGGCATTGGGCGGGGCCTCCTCTTCCCCGCCATCCCTCGATGGTGACGCCCGGCATGTACAGGAGCTCGGTCACCTTGTACAGCCGGGCGAGTTCCTCCTGGGACATGTGAGGCAGCTGTATGTGGAACAGGCAGCCGGGTCGCCCACGCCGAGCAGGGATGGCCCTCACGTGCGTCGGCTCAAAGCCGAGCTCAGTGAGTGCCTCCATAATGTCGGCTGAGGGTGTGTCCGCCGGCAGGTCTCTTATAGCCGCCTTCGTGGGGAGGTCACTGATGGGGCTGAAACAGAACCAGGACACTTGTGGGTCCCGGTCCCTCGCCTCCGTTAGGTACCTCTGCACGGTACGGAACTCAGTTTCGGTTTTAGGAAGAAACCGGAACCCGCTCCCGAGGGGTCGTGCAGAGGGGGCATGTCCCAGGAGCTTGTGTAACTCCTTGAAGTGCCCCCCCCCCCCCCCAGCTAAGTAGTTTTGAGACTACCAGGGGGGTAGGTTTTCTTCGGCGCCGCGGCTGCCGAGGTCGACGCCTGGTTTGCGGCCGTCGCGGGGGCCGTGGTGGTGCCCTGGCGCACCCCTTGGGCTAGGGGCGCGCTTGGGCCGGCGGGTGTTGGTGCCGTTGTGGATGCAACGGCAGGGGGTTGCGGTCCCCAGGGCGCAGCGGAGGCGCGCGGGGGCGGCAGACTTGGCCACACTGGTGGCCGGTACGTGGCAGTCGGTGCGGTCGTTGGGGCCGAGTGCGAGCCCTGGCGTACCCCTACTGCTGGGACCGCGCTTGGGCTGGCGGTTGTCGGTGCGGGCGCGCGGGTGGTGGCAGGTGGTGCCAGCACTCCTAGCGCGGTGGTCGCGCAGTGAGGCGCATCCGTTCCTCGTGCCGGTGACTGTAGCCACGCCTGCCCGTACGTCGCTAGGAAGGGCGAGAGGAACGTGGGCGTCGCTTGCCCGGACACTGTGTGCGTGCGGGGCCGGGGTATTCGTCGTTGGGTAGAAGGGGTTTGTCGGGCTGTATGTGGGCTCCGCCGGCGACGGGGTCCGCAAGCCCACCTCTTTGAGCGACTCCATGCTGGAGTCCGCCGACAGGTCGCTCGGGTAATCAGCCCCTCTCGAGCCGGCGTCTCTCCTCGGAGTCGACGGCGAGCTGGGCGGTAGTACATGCCTCACCCCTGAGAAGGAGGAGGGGGGTTTCTGTAGCCCTCGAGAAGCTGTGAGAGGTCCGGTTCCGAGGAGGACCTCGCCGCGATGGGGCGGCGTTTCTCCTCAGCGCCAGTCTGTTCTGGCGAAGGCGGGCCTCTCTTAAGCGGGCGTGTAGCTGTTGCCAGCTGCTGCTCGACGCCTGTAGGGGCGGAGCTGCTCGCTTGGCCGTCAGTGGGGGTACGCACGACTGTGATGTCGTGTGTAAATAGGTCCCTTTGAGCCACTATTATGGGTGGCGGCTTGCTCCTATCCTTGCGGCCGTCCCGCGGGGGTAGGGGCTCTGGAGGGGGGGGGGTCTTCCCCTTCCATGGTGTGGGGGGGAGGCAATCAGCAGGGGCTAGGCTGCATCTCCCTGGGCCCACTCCTGTGTCGCTTCGCTTCCGGCGCGAAGCGGTATTGGGTGGGCGCGAACTCGGACAGTGCCGGGCTTATCACTGGTTGAGTTCGTTCCTACTGCCACACTCACTAAGCACAAGTGTTCTTCGGTGTCTACGAGAACAGGCCATGCACTGACGCTGTTACACTCGAACACCGTTTGCACTGTGTCGCGGCACTTGTACTTATCTACACTACAGCGCCTGTACAAAACAGGCCCTCACTGGCGCTGTTTATTCAGTCACTTGGGACACTTCACTAATACTACACTACACTACCCGGAGCGCATCAAGGTACCTAGGTACCAAGCGCGTGCTCAACGGGCTGCGAAGGGCGTCGGTGAAGGTTACGAATAACTAATTATCTATTGACTCTACATACTATTTCCCTATATAGTTAGGTTCATTAAAACACAAGAAAGCGGGAACTTTATTGAAATCCCACACAGCTCTGAAAATGAGATCAGGAAACGTCTTACAAAATAATCAACTAATAACAACGAAATAAGAGTAACTTATCCTAGTATACGTGTCTATGTACAAATGTAGGTATCTATAGCCGCGAACCGGTCGTGCGTTATTCTGTCTCGCACAAATATATAGGTATTTCAGCGAAGTGCACTCGTATTAATTATGTTATTGTCTATCGTCGTGCACATTATCTACTCTGGTATGGGAGCTCTACTGTTTTAGAATCTTCTTTTTTACTACCTATGTCGCCTTGAGAATATATTCTAAATTATCTATGGGCAGGCAACTTAATTTCTTTGGGAATGTTGTTCAGTACAAACAGTCAAGTGTGAGGTTTTATTTAAAGGCAGCAGTCTGTTTACACTGTTATATTGTTCTAAATTGTATTCCAATATCTACCTTCTTATTTATTTTGTTTTTTCTTTAATTATTATTTATTGTGCCTGCTACGAAAGCGTTAAAAAATACATGCAAGGTGATACTAATTGATACAACTAAAATCATACACGGAACTTGGTAAGAGTGTCACTAAACCATGCTCTTGAGCACTTGTCTAGTCCCCAGTATTAATTTAGCTGTATCAATCAAAATCACCTTATGTTTGTCTCACAAAAATGAACAAATGATTTTTATTGCTCTTTTAAGTTTTTAATGTTTTAAGCAAAACAATCTGGCCTTGGTATATATGATAAACCTACAAGTGTGAGTGAGATAGACTGTGTTCTATTTCAATCCATGGAACAAAAGTGATGCACTGAGGAAGGCTATTCATTTAAGTGTTACTATCTCAGGACGACGGCTCTGAGGAAAAATTGTGTTCCAAAGTGACGCCATGTCTGCCTTATTTTGTGGCAGTTTAATGATTTCGATGCATCATTTTTGATTCGAATTTTTTTTAACTTTCGGTTGAAGAAGTTTGCGAGATAACGGGATTGACTGAAGTTAAGATGATAACCCATTTCCTTAAAACGGGGTGTTGTACACATAAATATGAACAACTTTTAGTATGGGACCTCTCAGCAAAATTGCTTCGAAGTTACAAGTTACCTTCTATATAGATCCTGTTTACTCGCAGACTTTTTCCTTCTACTTGCAGCAGAACTGGCTCACGTTATTTTATAAAACAATGCCAATACCAAAGATGTTTGGGACTTATATATAACATTTTGAAGTTGAAATAAAAATATTATTGAAATTGATTTTGAAAGGTTTATTTTTTCAGAAACTCCTTTTCCATTATCCCATCACATAGGAATTATCTTTGTCAGCGGAAATAATGTACTGCAGACTGCAGCTTAGAATAATAAGTTTTACGATTATTTTACCTATTTACTACGGCCTTCTTTGCAAAAATATCTATTTTCACCTGCAATAAGCGCCGTCTATACCAAAATACAAGAATTAAGGGTGCATATAAGGCCAGATTGAGCACCTCATTTTGCATCAATCAGAACTGAACTCTACGACGTTTCCTTTTAGTTTAAAATAGCGCGCTCTCAGCCGTGGCTGTTACGACCACCAAGAAACACGCGCCCACAAAAATCTGCGTTTTTATTTAATATCTGCTTCTAGATGAAATTTTCAAGATATTCTAAGACGAGCAGACGATGTATTTTGTTAACTTATTTTAATACAAATTACAAGGATGTATGATTTAAGGAAGGCCCTTTACCACTCTAAAAACATGAAATTTAGAGGTAACTTCGTAATTTTTTTCTATCGAGCGAACTCAGATATATTTATATCCCCTACAGTGTACTGTCTACGTTATTTTTATTATACCGATTAACCAAGATACACAATTTGATATGCCCATTTGAATTTGTGCATCTTGCATTTTTTCACATCTTTGGGACAGTTTTTACATTTAATTAAATGTTTTTGAGTCTCGGAGCCTGGGTAAATTTATATTCCATACAGTAGCCTTTGCCCGCGGCTCCATCCGCGTTTATTTAATTTCTGCCCCATTTTCGGCTCAGGCGTTATTTTATGAACTCGCCTTATCGCCTACACATTAACTAGGGTCATTAAGATGATAATAAAGAAAACGCATACAAATCCGTTGAGTGGTTTTCGACTTAAAACTGAATATACACACTTAGATAAAAGGAAGATACGGTTAGGGACCCCGCTTCTCGCGTGAGGCTCTGCAAATATAGGCCCAATGGGCCTGTCTTGTGAAGCTTGTCTCGCTCGCGCCACTGTTGAAGCTTGTCGCTCTATCTCTATCGTTCGGTGGCGCTTTTGTTAAGTATATCAATGTATACATACATATTTATTTATTTTCTTGAAATAAAGCATATTTATCATGAAATTTAAAAGAATTTATAAATAGAAGCGGTGGTAGCTCAGGCGTAGAACGCTGGCTTCTCAATCTTTGAGATCCAGGTTTGATCCCCGGCTGGGCCGATGAGTTTTTGAGTTTAGAAACCAATGAGTTTTTCGGAATTTATGTGCAGGACGGTGATTCTGGCACGCGCGCTAAAATTGTGAAGGCAGATTGCGGGTGACTTTAAAATGGATTTTGGAGGGATATGTATAGATTTTTTTGATTGAAAACTTTTGATGAGCATGCTATAATTTTCATTTGATGTAGTTTGGTCACTCTAATTTTCATCGCATGGCATTTATCTAACTGTAAACAAATATCTAATGATTGACATTGCGAGTGAGAAAGGGCGGCTATTCTGGCATTATTCCGCATTCGCAATATCAGTCATTAGATATTTGTTTAAAGCTTGATAGACGTCATGCGATGGAAATTAGAGTGCATAAACCACATCAAATAGAAGCTATAGGATATGTATGATATATGCCTTATTCTAACTTGTTTTTCACAAACATTGAAGTGAACCTTTGACTGGTAGCTTTGAGCTAGCGCGACAGCGCCACCGCAGATGAACTCTTTTAATCTGCGACCGATATCTGCGCCGTGCGCATCGATTAACCTTAGTTGTGATCCCAATTTGTGAAACATAAGCCTAGCAGTGCCATTTTTAAAGAAACGTATCAAGCTTTTAAAATATAAACCTTTTGTACGTATTCATAACATGCTTAGCCTGTCTTTTTAGGAGTTATAGTTAATAGAATTATCATCACACGGCATTTATGACGCGATAAACAGAGGCGTATGAAAACTTTTGCGAGAATCGCCGTTCTACTTACTATTACTACTTGCTGAACGGTGAAGGGAAACATCATGAGGAAACCTGCATGCCCTAAACAGCGTTCAATTGTGCCCGAAGTACGGCGATTAATTATTTATTTTGTACGTATTCATAACATGCTTAACGTGTCTTTTTAGGAGTTATAGTTAATAGAATTATCATCACACGGCATTTATGACGCGATTAACAGAGGCGTATGAAAACTTTTGCGAGAATCGCCGTTCTACTTACTATGACTACTTGCTGAACGGTGAAGGGAAACATCGTGAGGAAACCTGCATGCCCTAAACAGCGTTCAATTGTGCCCGAAGTACGGCGATTAATTATTTATTTTGTACGTATTCATAACATGCTTAACGTGTCTTTTTAGGAGTTATAGTTAATAGAATTATCATCACACGGCATTTATGACGCGATTAACAGAGGCGTATGAAAACTTTTGCGAGAATCGCCGTTCTACTTACTATGACTACTTGCTGAACGGTGAAGGGAAACATCATGAGGAAACCTGCATGCCCTAAACAGCGTTCAATTGTGCCCGAAGTACGGCGATTAATTATTTATTTTGTACGTATTCATAACATGCTTAACGTGTCTTTTTAGGAGTTATAGTTAATAGAATTATCATCACACGGCATTTATGACGCGATTAACAGAGGCGTATGAAAACTTTTGCGAGAATCGCCGTTCTACTTACTATGACTACTTGCTGAACGGTGAAGGGAAACATCGTGAGGAAACCTGCATGCCCTAAACAGCGTTCAATTGTGCCCGAAGTACGGCGATTAATTATTTATTTTGTACGTATTCATAACATGCTTACCCTGTCTTTTTAGGAGTTATAGTTAGTAGAATTATCATCACACGGCATTTATGACGCGATAAACAGAGGCGTATGAAAACTTTTGCGAGAATCGCCGTTCTACTTACTATTACTACTTGCTGAACGGTGAAGGGAAACATCGTGAGGAAACCTGCATGCCCTAAACAGCGTTCAATTGTGCCCGAAGTACGGCGATTAATTATTTATTTTGTACGTATTCATAACATGCTTACCCTGTCTTTTTAGGAGTTATAGTTAGTAGAATTATCATCACACGGCATTTATGACGCGATAAACAGAGGCGTATGAAAACTTTTGCGAGAATCGCCGTTCTACTTACTATTACTACTTGCTGAACGGTGAAGGGAAACATCGTGAGGAAACCTGCATGCCCTAAACAGCGTTCAATTGTGCCCGAAGTACGGCGATTAATTATTTATTTTGTACGTATTCATAACATGCTTAACGTGTCTTTTTAGGAGTTATAGTTAATAGAATTATCATCACACGGCATTTATGACGCGATAAACAGAGGCGTATGAAAACTTTTGCGAGAATCGCCGTTCTACTTACTATTACTACTTGCTGAACGGTGAAGGGAAACATCGTGAGGAAACCTGCATGCCCTAAACAGCGTTCAATTGTGCCCGAAGTACGGCGATTAATTATTTATTTTGTACGTATTCATAACATGCTTAACGTGTCTTTTTAGGAGTTATAGTTAATAGAATTATCATCACACGGCATTTATGACGCGATAAACAGAGGCGTATGAAAACTTTTGCGAGAATCGCCGTTCTACTTACTATGACTACTTGCTGAACGGTGAAGGGAAACATCGTGAGGAAACCTGCATGCCCTAAACAGCGTTCAATTGTGCCCGAAGTACGGCGATTAATTATTTATTTTGTACGTATTCATAACATGCTTAACGTGTCTTTTTAGGAGTTATAGTTAATAGAATTATCATCACACGGCATTTATGACGCGATAAACAGAGGCGTATGAAAACTTTTGCGAGAATCGCCGTTCTACTTACTATTACTACTTGCTGAACGGTGAAGGGAAACATCGTGAGGAAACCTGCATGCCCTAAACAGCGTTCAATTGTGCCCGAAGTACGGCGATTAATTATTTATTTTGTACGTGTACATAACATGCTTAACGTGTCTTTTTAGGAGTTATAGTTAGTAGAATTATCATCACACGGCATTTATGACGCGATAAACAGAGGCGTATGAAAACTTTTGCGAGAATCGCCGTTCTACTTACTATTACTACTTGCTGAACGGTGAAGGGAAACATCGTGAGGAAACCTGCATGCCCTAAACAGCGTTCAATTGTGCCCGAAGTACGGCGATTAATTATTTATTTTGTACGTATTCATAATATGCTTAGCCTGTCTTTTTAGGAGTTATAGTTAGTAGAATTATCATCACACGGCATTTATGACGCGATAAACAGAGTCGTATGAAAACTTTTGCGAGAATCGCCGTTGTTGACGCAGGTTCATTAATAATGTAGGCGACACATTTTTTGGGTTTGTACTGTTGTATAATTTTGCTAATTTTACAAAATTGATGGTAGAAATAAAATTGATTGTAGCGAGCGAGCGACACGAGTGCTCTGGAGCTCGGTCGATGGCAGAAGAACAACGTGTGTCCGCGGTGCGATGGCGGCGCTCACGCAGCGCCGGCCGGGCGCTGCGCGGGTTGCGCTAGATCGCGCGTTGACAAGCTGGCCCCCTTGGATCAGGAGCATTCTGGTCCAACATCGTTGGTAGTGGACAGAGCCTGTTGTAGGCTCGTCTCAGGGTTCCCGCAGTGGTGAAGACATCGGCGACGCGGCTGATGCCGTCGCTGCCTGGATATACTGCCGTGGCCCGCCCTAGCAGCCATCTGTTGGGGGGCAGGCGATCGTCCTTGATGAGGACCATCTCTCCTTGCTGCAGTTTTTCTCTGTCCGTGCGCCATTTGCTGCGGGTCTGTAGTTCTGAAACGTACTCCTTATAATAACGGTTCCAAAAGTGTGTTTTTAGCGCTTGCGTTCTCTTGTATCTCGAGAGCGTGTGGAGCTGAGCATCCTCAACCCGAGGAGCAGGCAACATTGTGAGAGCACGTCCAATTAGAAAATGCGCTGGTGTAAGTGGGACAAGATCTGAAGGATCGGAAGACATAGCGTGAGAGGCCTAGAGTTAAGTATTGCCTCTATCTGAACCAATACAGTGTTCATTTCCTCATAATCTAAATGAGCCATAGAGAGAACTCGTTTTAGGTGATGCTTTATAGACTTGATGGAACCCTCTGCTAGGCCATTGAAGTTCGGACTATACGCTGGGCAAAACCTGAACGTTATTTCATTTTCAGCTGCGTAAGACATGATATTGTTAGAGGTTTTCTTTAAAAATTCTGTAAGTTCATTACAAGCACCCACGAAATTAGTTCCATTGTCTGAAACAATGGTGGCCGGTCTGCCTCTGCGGGCAATAAATCGATTCAAAGCGGCAATGAAGCCTTCAGAAGTCAAATCAGTGACGAGCTCAATGTGTACTGCTTTCACAGCCAAACAAACAAACACAGCTATATATGCCTTCTTTAACTGACAGCCACGACCTTTTCTGTTCGCTATCAGGATTGGGCCCCCATAGTCGACGGCTATGTTAGCAAAAGGATAGTCAACTTGTAACCTTTGCAGAGGCAAGTTACCCATGATAGGTTGGTAAGTTTTACCTGAGAATCTGAGACAAATAATGCAACTTTGTGTTGTTTTTCTACAAAGGTTACGACCATTGACTATCCAATATTTGTGACGTAATGTTGATAACAAAAGCTGTGGTCCAGCGTGTAATAACACTTGGTGATAGTAACGTACCAGTATTTTAGTGATATGATGCGATGCGTGTAATAATATAGGGTGCTTTGTGTTATAGTCGTAGTTGGTATTTGATAGTCGGCCTCCAACTCGTATGATGCCTGAAGTGTCAATGAAAGGATTTAAGTTTAAAAGTTTGTCTTTTTGTGACAGTGGGTGATTTTGAAGTAATTGTGAATACTGTTTACCGAATATATCACTTTGCACTTGCTTGCATAATACTAGCAACGATAAATTTAATTCTGTTGTAGTTAAATGACCTACATTTTTATTTGTAGGGTTTTTACAATTGTTAATAAATCTCTTTAAGTATGCTACGATTCGTTGCAATTTACCAAAATTAGAAAATTTATTCATTAAATTATCGTCATGTGACTCATCAGCTGACAGATAACATTTAAATTTAATTTCCGGTAAATTTTCAGTACTTATATGTTGTGGCTGAGTGGGCCATTGTATTTCTGTTGCGTGTAGGAAATGCGGACCTCCCCACCACAAAAGTGAAGTTTTAAGTTGTGATGCATTGAGACCTCGAGAACCGATGTCAGCAGGGTTCATATCTGTGGGTACATAATGCCATGTTGTAGGATCTGAATTGTTAGTAATTTCATTAATCCTGTTATAAACAAACAGTTATAATTTTTGTTTGCATGATCTGATCCAACCTAGTACGATAGTTGAGTCACACCAGAAAAATTGTGAATCTATTTTTAAACGTAGTGAACTGACTACCTTTTTGGCTAGTTGGGTAGCTAGAAGACCACCAAGAAGTTCCAGTTTTGGCATGGTTAACTTTTGCTTGAGTGGCGCCACCCTGGATTTCGCCAGTAACAAATGTACATCTACATTCCCATTACTCGAAACTGAACGTAAGTATATGCATGCAGCGTAACCTTTTAAAAGACGCATCGCTAAATGCGTGTAGTTCCAACCTGACACAAAAGTCACATATAACTCGACGAGGAATTTCAATTTTTGTGATTTCTTGTAAGTGTTTAACGAAGTTATTCCACTGCGACTCAACTTCGGCAGGTAACTGACCGTCCCAAGTTATATTTTTCGCCCACAGTGCTTGTAAAATGAGCTTGGCCTGTAACATGCATGGATTTATTAAGCCCAGTGGGTCAAACACTTGTGCAATGGTGGATAAAATTGTGCGTTTGTTTATGTTGTGAATTGGTGTATCATTGGCTAGTGAAAATAATAAGTTATCTTTTTTGCATGCCCAAAGTAGACCCAATGTCTTTGCACAATCGTCTTTGCATAAACTTAGTGATTCATCATTATCGTTTTCATTAACTATGTTGGTTAGTATGGACGGCTTGTTTGACCGCCATTTGCGCAAATGAAAATGAGCGCCCTCTAGCGTTTGAATAACGTCCTTGCACGTTTGCGTCAAGGTGTTTTCGTCATCATTTCCTGTAATGTAGTCATCAACATAGAAATCGTGTAGAATTGTTTCACCTACATCTCTGTTAATGCATTCTTGGCCCAACTGTACTAAACATCTAGTCGCGAGGTACGGCGCTGACGCCGTTCCGTACGTGACAGTATTTAGTTTATATTGTTTTATTGGCTCAGTAGGATTCGACCGCCAGAAAATCTGTTGTAAACTTCGTTAATCGTTGCTTACGTAAATTTGTCTGTACATTTTTTCTATGTCAGAAGTTACAACAAACTTATGTTGTCGGAATCGGATGAGTATGCTTAGTAAATCATCTTGCACAGTGGGACCAATGTGCTGAATTTGGTTGAAAGATTTGCCTGAAGTCGTGACAGCCGAACAATCGAACACTGTGCGACATTTTGTAGTGAGACTATTTTCACGCCAAACGGCATGATGAGGCATGAAATATGAAGTTTCGTTAGAATATGTGTCATTGTTTTCGGACATATGACCCAAAGCCAAATATTCATCGATGAACTCCACGTATTTTTGTTTGTATTCTGGATTTCGTTTGAATTTACGTTCTAAAGAATTGAATCTGATTAGAGCCTGTTGTTTTGAATCACCTAAGCACTCGGGAGATTCTTTGAGTGGTATTTTAACTATGAATTTGCCATCTGGGTGGCGTGTTGTAGTTTGTTTGAATATTTTTTCGCATTCACTCTCACCTTTAGTATGGATTTGTTGAGTGGTGGGAACTGATTCCATCTCAAAGAATCTATCGAGTTTTTCCTCAAGCTCATTGTTGCTTATGAAATTGCAGTGGACTGTATTATAGGATTGCTTTGTGTGTATTTGGTTTGATTTAGATACTTCAACGGAACCTGAGACAAGCCACCCTAGTTTTGTTTCAACTAAGGTTGGTTTGTTCTTGCCCAGGTTGATTTGATTGTTAGACAGAACCTCCCAAAAGAGGTCCGCACCCAGCAGCATCTGCACCTCAGACGGCATGTTAAACGTTGGGTCAGCGAGGTGGATGTGAGGGGGAATAATAAATGTGCTACAATTAATTTTTGAAGCAGGAATTAATTGTGTTATTTGTGGGACAACAAAACAATTGACGTCAGTTGTGTACCCATTGTTTAGAAGTGAAGATATAGATATGTTACACCTCTTTGTAATTTTTGATGCTTGCTTGTTTAACCCTTGAACAACTATGGACGTTGAATAAGTGGATAGTTTAAGTTTTCTTTGTAAATTTTCCGTTAGAAAATATTGAAGTACTTCCGTTATCAAGAATTACTCTAACTTGGAGCGTTTGACCATCACTACCAGTTACGTTGAGCATGGCTGTGGATAAAAGTACCTGACTATAGTGTGTAGCAGACAGTGTGATGTCACTTGGCTTTGGTTGTGTTTATGTTTGCTCTTGTACAGTCGGTAAAACCACACAGTCACTTGATGCACTGGATGTGCTTTGTTCTGATTGAACACGATTTTTGTGTAGCATTGTATTGTGTCGTTGTGTGCATAGCCTGCAGGAGCTCAGTCTACAACGTTGTTCGTCATGTCCTGAACGCAAACAATTTGTACAAAGGTCTAATTGTTTAACCTTTTCGATACGAGTTTCTATTGGCATTGCCTTAAATTTTAGGCATTGATAAATGGAATGAGGATTTTTGCAAACAGGACATTTGTATTTATTTTGAGATTGTGGCTGCGTCTGTTTCTGCATGTTATTCACTATGAATGTTTTAGGACGATTGTGAGATATGTCGCTGTGTCTGCGGGGCTTAGATGTAGGTATGTGCCTCTTCCATGGTTTCTAGCAAGTCGGCATGGTTCCTTAGGAACGTGTTAAACTCTTCTAAAGTTGGAATATTTTTAATATTGTTACGCTCGGCTTCCCACTCACGTAAAGTGTCGTGGTCCAGCCTGCTAGTCACCATATGGATGATGAGGATGTCCCAGTGTTCAGTGGGTAGTTTAAGAGTCTTCAAAGCTCTTAAATTTTTGTTTACTGAATCTATTGTGTTTCGTATAGCCTTTGAAGACTCTTGAGCGACTGGGCTGATGTTGAACAATGCTTGCAGATGATTATTTACTAGGATCCTTTTATTGTTATACCTCTCACAAAGTATATTCCACGCAGTTTCGTAATTGTCAGAAGAAAACTCAATCGATTTAATGACAATAGACGCACTGTCTTTTAATGAATTTCGCAAATAATGAAATTTGTGTATGTTCGATAAGGAATTGTTATCATGTATTAGTGATTTGTATGTGTCGTGATATTCTAACCAATCCTGATAACGGCCAGAAAATGCAGGTAAATGAATTATTGGTAGTTTTATGTTTGGCCCACCTGTGAGTGCAGTAGCGACATGAGACCCCGTTACCGAATTGTCTCGCGCCGCAGAGGCAGAGTCCGCCGCAGCGTGCCTGCTGAGCAGCTCCTGCGCAGCAGCCACGGTGCGGAAGTAGTTCGTCTCGAAGGCCTCCCGTTCAACAAACTCGTCATCTGGAATGTCCGATATATTTTCGATATCAGTTTGAGTTGAATCGTAATCATTGTACATTTCTTGGATTTTACTAAATCTTATATTTAATTCATGAATTTGCAAATCATTTATGTTTTCATCTGGCAAAAGCGGCTCTAAATAAGATTTAAATATAGTGAGTTTCGACTTGAAAGAGGCTCGCGTCTTCTTTAGTGATTTTATATCCATGATTACTTTTTTAACAAGTGAAAAGCAGCCAAATAAAACAAAGCTCAACTTACCCAGCTGTGAAAAAATGTATTGAATTAGCACACGTTTAATGAAATTTATTTAGGTGATCGAGCTAGTGAAACGATACTTAAATTTTAAATGCGTGTGATTTGCATAGATTGCGCGAAGCCGAGGCAGAAGAGTACCAGCAAGCAATGGCAAACAAAGAACAGCACGCCGCGGCCGCCGGAGCGCAAGCGATGGTCACATCATCACTGCCTTCATCAAAATATGTTTCAATGCAGATGTACGGAAATAGAATTTGTTAAAGAACACATGTATATTGGCTTGGTCATTGATAATAAATTTACCTGGCGTCCGCATATTAACTATATTAGTAAAAAACTTAGAGCTATTTTATGCAAGCTATCTATTCTCAAATATAAAGTACCGTACAAAATATTAAGATTATTATATTTAGCACTTGCTGATTCCATTATTAGTTATGGACTAAGTAGTTACGGTAGAACACATAAAACTCATTTAGAAAATATATTTAAACTACAAATTAGACTTCTCAAAACAATTGTACCTAAATATATAAAAGAAAAACATTGTCAAGATTATACTCAATTGTTTCGTTATTGTCATGTAATACCTATTCAAAATAAATTAAAATTGTCTATCCTCAATGAAGAAAAAAATAAAGTACCACTTTTGCAAAGAAAAACACGATTTAATAAATTAAAGCAACTATCCGATACTAAAACCTTTAATTTACCTAAATGTAATAATGTTTTCGGAACTAGGCATTGGGAATTTATACTACCAAAAATCATCAATAGCCTTCCAAAAGAGTTGCAAAAATGGTATTTTAATAACAAAAATAATTATATGACAAAACTTAAAAAGTACATGGTGGAATGCAGTGACCTCAACTACATTTTGTAAATAAAATAAGCTAAATTAACCTATTTGTATGTATAAAGTGTAATATAGAACTCACTATCGGCAGATAAACCCTCGTGGCTTACGTCAGATAGTTCTATAATAATTGTTTTAAGTGTAATGTGTATAAATTGTTCAATAAACTAAAAAAAAAAAAAAAAAAAACGTGTCCGCTCAAGCTCGCCCGGGTCAACGACACCGACGCGCGACGTGGTGCGCGAAGTGAACTTTGCACCCACGCCTGAATTCTGGAATGTTCGAAATAAAATTAGAAATGAACATTGAATTGCACTATATTGGTGCATAGGCTGATGGATGGATGGATGGATATTAGTGCATAGAACGCAACATACTTAGTGATTTATAGAAAATAAAAAAAAATGAAAAAAATTAAACCTTCGAAAGAAAGTAAATTAAATGCTATGTGAATGCCTAATTCACTGGTTTTCACCTAAATTGTAGAAGTTTTAGTGAATGACACCTTTATTAGGTAAATTATTGACCAAACAATGTATTGTGAAAACTGAAATAACTGATTCGATATTATAGAAACGAATTACCTAATTCGTAGGGTAAATGGTATTATTTTATTATTATCAATTTTATTGTAAAATTATAATACATTAAAAAAAAAAAAAAAAAAAAAAAAAACTTAACTAAATTATATAAACATAAAAGTTAAATTAAATAAAAGACTTTATTTAAGTCGTCGCTGTCACTGGGCAGAGTACCCAAGACACTGGCCGCATTACCTCGCTGGATAGCAAGGCTGATGCGTTGCCCGAGATAAGCTCCAGCCCTTGGGTCCCCTGAAGCATCCACCAGACGCGATGCTATTTGTTTATATAGCAGTCGAGCGTCAGGCCCCCACGGCCCAAACGTCTCGACTCCAAACGGCACAAAAATGTAGCCTTCTCCTAAAGCTGCATATTTGCGCCGCTTGTTGCGCTCCGCCGTTGCAGCAGCCACGCCAGCCGTGACAGCGGTCGACTGGATATGGGACGCAGCGAGAGTATCCACGCACGTCGCGTCCCACACCAGAGAGCGACCATTCTGCCATGGAATGAGCGTCATTCCGTCTGGCCTCTTGCCGTCGTCACGTGCGATACCGTTCGGCTCTAAAACAGCCGGCACGTTAACGGTTGCAAGGGCCCTCCGAATGACGTCATTCAGGCTGCCGTGACGGGACCAGCGGCCAGCGCTGCGCCGACAAGAGAGGCCGTGATGGCCCAACTGGTCGACGCTTGCACCACACTGGGTAAATTGACATTACATTTAATTGGCAGAAATGTTATAAAAATTTGTGAATAAAATGATTGCGCAGTATTATTTTAATGAAATAATTGGAACGAACTCACAAACATTACACTGCAAACCTCTGTTCCTGGTTTTTGACTTGATGCTTATCCTGGATAGATATTCCTTGATGTAATTGCTTTCAATTTGATTTGATTCCGCCGTTATTTTTCTTGCTCGTTGATAGGTATTTGCCGTACACTCGAAATGACCTCGTCGATACCACGTCCTTTGTTCTTAACTACGCAATGGCTGCTCAGCTTGTAGAATCTGGTAAAGCGTCGTATCCGGCTCGAACTTGTTGACGCAGGTTCATTAATAATGTAGGCGACACACTTTTTGGGTTTGTACTGTTGTATAATTTTGCTAATTTTACAAAATTGATGGTAGAAATAAAATTGATTGTAGCGAGCGAGCGACACGAGTGCTCTGGAGCTCGGTCGATGGCAGAAGAACAACGTGTGTCCGCGGTGCGATGGCGGCGCTCACGCAGCGCCGGCCGGGCGCTGCGCGGGTTGCGCTAGATCGCGCGTTGACAGCCGTTCTACTTACTATTACTACTTGCTGAACGGTGAAGGGAAACATCGTGAGGAAACCTGCATGCCCTAAACAGCGTTCAATTGTGCCCGAAGTACGGCGATTAATTATTTATTTTGTACGTATTTATAATATGCTTAGCCTGTCTTTTTAGGAGTTATAGTTAATAGAATTATCATCACACGGCATTTATGACGCGATAAACAGAGGCGTATGAAAACTTTTGCGAGAATCGCCGTTCTACTTACTATTACTACTTGCTGAACGGTGAAGGGAAACATCATGAGGAAACCTGCATGCCCTAAACAGCGTTCAATTGTGCCCGAAGTACGGCGATTAATTATTTATTTTGTACGTATTCATAACATGCTTAGCCTGTCTTTTTAGGAGTTATAGTTAATAGAATTATCATCACACGGCATTTATGACGCGATAAACAGAGGCGTATGAAAACTTTTGCGAGAATCGCCGTTCTACTTACTATTACTACTTGCTGAACGGTGAAGGGAAACATCGTGAGGAAACCTGCATGCCCTAAACAGCGTTCAATTGTGCCCGAAGTACGGCGATTAATTATTTATTTTGTACGTATTCATAACATGCTTAGCCTGTCTTTTTAGGAGTTATATTTAGTAGAATTATCATCACACGGCATTTATGACGCGATAAACAGAGGCGTATGAAAACTTTTGCGAGAATCGCCGTTCTACTTACTATTACTACTTGCTGAACGGTGAAGGGAAACATCGTGAGGAAACCTGCATGCCCTAAACAGCGTTCAATTGTGCCCGAAGTACGGCGATTAATTATTTATTTTGTACGTGTACATAACATGCTTCACGTGTCTTTTTAGGAGTTATAGTTAGTAGAATTATCATCACACGGCATTTATGACGCGATAAACAGAGGCGTATGAAAACTTTTGCGAGAATCACCGTTCTACTTACTATTACTACTTGCTGAACGGTGAAGGGAAACATCGTGAGGAAACCTGCATGCCCTAAACAGCGTTCAATTGTGCCCGAAGTACGGCGATTAATTATTTATTTTGTACGTATTCATAACATGCTTAGCCTGTCTTTTTAGGAGTTATATTTAGTAGAATTATCATCACACGGCATTTATGACGCGATAAACAGAGGCGTATGAAAACTTTTGCGAGAATCGCCGTTCTACTTACTATTACTACTTGCTGAACGGTGAAGGGAAACATCGTGAGGAAACCTGCATGCCCTAAACAGCGTTCAATTGTGCCCGAAGTACGGCGATTAATTATTTATTTTGTACGTATTCATAACATGCTTAACGTGTCTTTTTAGGAGTTATAGTTAATAGAATTATCATCACACGGCATTTATGACGCGATAAACAGAGGCGTATGAAAACTTTTGCGAGAATCGCCGTTCTACTTACTATTACTACTTGCTGAACGGTGAAGGGAAACATCGTGAGGAAACCTGCATGCCCTAAACAGCGTTCAATTGTGCCCGAAGTACGGCGATTAATTATTTATTTTGTACGTGTACATAACATGCTTCACGTGTCTTTTTAGGAGTTATAGTTAGTAGAATTATCATCACACGGCATTTATGACGCGATAAACAGAGGCGTATGAAAACTTTTGCGAGAATCACCGTTCTACTTACTATTACTACTTGCTGAACGGTGAAGGGAAACATCGTGAGGAAACCTGCATGCCCTAAACAGCGTTCAATTGTGCCCGAAGTACGGCGATTAATTATTTATTTTGTACGTGTACATAACATGCTTCACGTGTCTTTTTAGGAGTTATAGTTAGTAGAATTATCATCACACGGCATTTATGACGCGATAAACAGAGGCGTATGAAAACTTTTGCGAGAATCGCCGTTCTACTTACTATTACTACTTGCTGAACGGTGAAGGGAAACATCGTGAGGAAACCTGCATGCCCTAAACAGCGTTCAATTGTGCCCGAAGTACGGCGATTAATTATTTATTTTGTACGTATTCATAACATGCTTAACGTGTCTTTTTAGGAGTTATAGTTAATAGAATTATCATCACACGGCATTTATGACGCGATAAACAGAGGCGTATGAAAACTTTTGCGAGAATCGCCGTTCTACTTACTATTACTACTTGCTGAACGGTGAAGGGAAACATCGTGAGGAAACCTGCATGCCCTAAACAGCGTTCAATTGTGCCCGAAGTACGGCGATTAATTATTTATTTTGTACGTATTCATAACATGCTTACCCTGTCTTTTTAGGAGTTATAGTTAGTAGAATTATCATCACACGGCATTTATGACGCGATAAACAGAGGCGTATGAAAACTTTTGCGAGAATCGCCGTTCTACTTACTATTACTACTTGCTGAACGGTGAAGGGAAACATCGTGAGGAAACCTGCATGCCCTAAACAGCGTTCAATTGTGCCCGAAGTACGGCGATTAATTATTTATTTTGTACGTGTACATAACATGCTTCACGTGTCTTTTTAGGAGTTATAGTTAGTAGAATTATCATCACACGGCATTTATGACGCGATAAACAGAGGCGTATGAAAACTTTTGCGAGAATCACCGTTCTACTTACTATTACTACTTGCTGAACGGTGAAGGGAAACATCGTGAGGAAACCTGCATGCCCTAAACAGCGTTCAATTGTGCCCGAAGTACGGCGATTAATTATTTATTTTGTACGTATTCATAACATGCTTAACGTGTCTTTTTAGGAGTTATAGTTAATAGAATTATCATCACACGGCATTTATGACGCGATAAACAGAGGCGTATGAAAACTTTTGCGAGAATCGCCGTTCTACTTACTATTACTACTTGCTGAACGGTGAAGGGAAACATCGTGAGGAAACCTGCATGCCCTAAACAGCGTTCAATTGTGCCCGAAGTACGGCGATTAATTATTTATTTTGTACGTATTCATAACATGCTTACCCTGTCTTTTTAGGAGTTATAGTTAGTAGAATTATCATCACACGGCATTTATGACGCGATAAACAGAGGCGTATGAAAACTTTTGCGAGAATCGCCGTTCTACTTACTATTACTACTTGCTGAACGGTGAAGGGAAACATCGTGAGGAAACCTGCATGCCCTAAACAGCGTTCAATTGTGCCCGAAGTACGGCGATAGGGCTCACACCAATCACGTTGGGACGTAATAATCGTCGGTGATACGCGGGTGTGCCGAGTGATTACTGTAACTTCCATTTCAAATTTCATTTTTCGCTTTATTTTCAAATGGAAATGAAAACTTAAAAACCGGCCATGTGCGAGTCGGACTCGCGCATGAAGGGTTCCGTACCATTATCTATAAAAACGGCAAAAAAATCATGTCTGTTGTATGGGAGCACCCCTTAAATATTAATTTTATTCTGTTTTTAGGGTTCCGTAGTCCAACAAGGAACCCTTATAGTTTCGCCATGTCCGTCAGTCCGTCTGTCCGTGGCTTAGCGCAGAGACTATTAGGACTAGAAAGCTGTAATTTGGTATGGATATAAATATTAATCACGCCGACGAAATGGCAAAATAAAATCTTAAAAAAAAATTTTTTTTTAAGTTTCCTCTTGTGCACGACGAAGTTAGAACATCAAAGAAATATGTAAATAAATATGTAGGATGATAAGTAATTACATAAGAAATAATAGTAATTTTTCCTGAAATAGATATTTTTAGGCTAAGATTGATTTTGGTTGAATTTCAGTATATTTTTGTAGGTACAGGAAAAGTTTGTGTAAATGGTTAGGTAAGTTAAGGAACCCTAAAATAAAGAGTTTTCACTTGGTGTACATTCATTCAAATGGCCCAGTACGTAGGAAAATGGGGAAAATTAGTGAAAAGTAAATAAGGCCATTTGACCTCCTTAAGTATAAAAATTAGGAAAAATAGAGTGAATAAAAGATTAGGGCAATTAATCTTAACTTATCTAAGAAAGTTGTATAGCTTTTCCGTGGAAAACCTAGGAAATACAGACCCTTTTCTAGAAAGTTCTACAGAACTTTCCATTAGGTTTTCGGGCTTTCGTAAACACTGTAGGACTTAGAAAATAGGCTAAAATGCATGTAAATAGGTTAATATAGGTTTTCCAACCATTAATGTTAACGTAACGGCGCTCCGGCGTAGGCCCGAAACGAGGGCGAATATTTATACTGCCGAGGTGGGGTACGAGGAAGTATAAATATGCAGAGAGCGTATATTTAGCCGCCAGTCCTATCCTGCGCGTCGTAGCGTGGAGATATTGGCATGAGCATGCAGCCATAAGTATATAGCATAAGATAGGATAAGTTAATAGGTAATGTAAATATTTTGAATTGATACAAGTAAATAGAGGGGGTAGGGAAAAACGCGCATGTGTGTATAGAGAGCGAGAGAGTATAAAAATCGACGCTAGAGCAAGCGCGCATTCACGATCCGAGCAGTACAAGGAAAAGGAAAAAGCCTGAAAAAGGCCTGGAAAAGCAAATAGTACTGCAGTACAACAGAATATTGGCGTTTCTCTCTGCCCGGACTGCACTCCCTGGTCGAAAGCCGTGTTTATTTTGTAATACATTAGTCCTCATTAGTCAATAGCATTAGTCCTCAAATTTATCATATATTAATTTCAGAGTGCTGGTTGCAGCATTTGTTGGTATAAAACAGGATCAGGCGAAGCAAAGTGAGAGAAGGATACAAGATATAAAAGTCAAAGTTATACGAGTTAAAGTTAGCAAATTTCGCTAATGCATAAGTTATGTATGAAGTTACACAATCACAACAGTGAATGTGAATTCTGACGCATGGGTCTTATTTTAGGCTTAGCCTTATTTGGTGGAGTCACCTTATAAATGTTGCAATTTTTTTTCATTTTTTTTATGAGCAAAACTTTATTTGCCCGATTGTAATACATTTTATGGTTCGCATGGTAAATGTAGCTTTGTCTTATTATTAAGTCTTACTACGTGCTCTTTAAAAAAGTTTCGTCAACGATAAAAAGAGACCAAAAGTAACAATTGTATCTTGAACAAATTATCATATAAAACATAGACAAATCTTTAAAGAATAAATGTGAAAAAAATACATTTTATATTTAGTGCACAACTGGCGATACCGCTATGCACACACACCCAGTGGTACTCTTGGGTTCCTTAGTTGCACTTTACTGGTTGAGCGGTTGCAGAATTAGTATAAAAGGAAAAATAAAGTAGTTAAGTTCATTGCAATCTGTGGCGTGGTCCGGTAAAAGAAAACAAATATATAATTTAAGATTTTTTATATGTGAATAGATATGAATTCGTGTTTACAAACATAGGGACTTTTTAATAATTAATACCACTATAAATATCAAATTATGTCACAATAAGAAGCCCAAAACGGACATAAAATGTTGAATTTCTTCATCCCCACTTTGAAGCACATCCAGGAATATAGGTGATATTAAAACATTAATTTTGAACTCTTCCTGGCTTGGAAGTTAAATTGTCATGAGTACCAGAAAAATACAACAATGCAAGACTTAAAAATTCAGACTTACTCACGGCTACCGACCTACTGACAAATTCTTGATCGTTCATATTAATTGAGTTTGATTCGGTATTTTTCCTTTGGTTTGATTCGGTGATCTTTCCTTCTCTTGTTGAGGGGGCACTGATGTATGCCATGAACTGCCAATAAAAAAACATTTAAACAAAAAGCTTTCATTCTCTGGTAAATCGCAATCCATTACCTAGCTGCAATTTGCCATATTATCAGGGGACTGATTGCCATAAACGTTTTTTACTGGATCGTCGTGGCTCTGTAAATATTTATGTACAGATTATGATGAAGTCAATTTACTAGTTCTTCTTCTTGTCTGCAGGAGATTAATGTGAAAAGCAGTCATTTTAAAAATATTAAGGTACCGAAAGCAAATAAAGCCGGAAAAAAATTTTGAGCTGAATATTAAGAATAATATAAATCTTAATGACAAAAGCTTTGATTATTTTAAAGCTTTGTTAAAGAACACACATATTGAATAATCACTTGGCAAGTTAATATAAAATACTATTAAAATGAACTCGATCTCTGGCCGTATGAAACCTAAGTAGTTAAATGAGGTGGCGTGCGCGTTGGTCTTGCCATGGATTCGTTGCTACCATACCTGGACTTCTTAGACTTCCGGCCTTATTTACCTCAAGTACCTTAGCCAGTAACCGAGTTGGTTTCGGGGCTGACTGCCCAGAGTAAAAGTATAAACTTTAGAATAAGAAGTAGTCTAAGAATTTCACAAAAAAAACGATCAAGTGCGAGCTGGGCCTAAACTATTTACTTTGAGTTATACGCAAACTCAATGGGCCCGTGCCGGTCCCACCCACCCAATGTCTCATTTTTATGATAAGAGTTTCGCAAAATACCTACTATTTTTCACTTGGTCTGTGTTTAAAAATATGAAAACAGTAACACACCTATATATCTATCTATCTAGTCTAGTTAGCTAAGAATAAGAAAGTAGGTGGATACTTACTATGCGATACATCCCAAATTCCCAACGTCCGGAGTCCATGTCGGCAATTACACCAAATCGTAAACTTATACCCGAATCCGTAAACAAAAATCTTCAGGTTATAATTACTTTACAAATATTATACGCACGCACAGCACAGCGCAGTAAAGTATTCGTCACCAATCATCGAACAAACAAAAGCTCAAAATCACTATAAATTTACCACCCTGAGGCACCGGTGCCGTCCAGGGTGCAGGAGCGTGCACACATTGACATTTGTCGCATACACGTTACACAAGCTCAGTGTTTGTTGCGATAGCACCTAGCCGTTCAGAATTTGTAATAAATATGAACGTGTCCCGTAATACCAAAAATGATGAATGAAAACTTTGTGTTTTTAACTTTGTTTTAATAAAATAAATGTATATAAACTTTACCAGCTTGTTATTTTATTTTTGTTTTTTATTACATTTTACAGCGTAAATTAACTGTTTTCTTTTTATTCGTTTGGTATTAAAAACGATGATACGTATAAAATTGTTCGAGCAGAAACATAGCCCATATTATCAAGTAACAGATTAATAAAACAAAGTTATTTTATTTTTGTTTTTATTATATTAAAGCACATATGTACACATAAGAATAAAAAAATATAATTTCAAGATATATTTCGGACCCTACTGGGCCCGGCATCAGTTGATATAATAATATTATAATAATATTATAGCATATTTCCACCATATTTCCATCAATATCAATATTATAATAATATTATATCAACTGATGCCGGGCCCAGTAGGGTCCGAAATATATCTTGAAATTATATTTTTTTATTCTTATGTGTACATATGTGCTTTAATATAATAAAAACAAAAATAAAATAACTTTGTTTTATTAATCTGTTACTTGATAATATGGGCTATGTTTCTGCTCGAACAATTTTATACGTATCATCGTTTTTAATACCAAACGAATAAAAAGAAAACAGTTAATTTACGCTGTAAAATGTGCGAAATGGTATTCGCTTACTTATATTTCGTTTCAGATAAGTATTTTGGCAGGAAAATTATTCAGTAACACAAATAAATACTGTCTAAATCGGAATAATAGCGAAATGTGGTGGAAATATGCTTTATTTGCAAATGATTTTGGTATTACGTTTGTATGGGCAATTCAACTTTCGCTGGCACCTTAACTACAAGGACCATATTGTTGAGACTTGTAAAAAGGCATATCGAATCCTAGGCTTTATCATGAGAACAACCAGTGAGTTTAGAGAGAGAGGGCGCCACCGTACTGTAAACACTGAAAATAAAAGAGCTCCGTATAAAAGTATTTAATTAAAATGTTAAAAGTAGATTATTTTTAGAAAACTGTGATAAAAAAGTGAAAACCAGTGCTAAGAAATATACCAGCGTAAAAGTTTTATAGATTAGACAGTTCCTAAATTGAAAATAGCAATAAACAGACTCAAACATATTATGGCTGATATTTTGGTAGTGTAGTGAAAAGACTGTTCAGATTATTGAAATTAAACAATATATAAACGTGTATAGTGAGTGACCATTACATACAAACATAAGTAAGCATCGATAAAAGAAATTAGTAAAACTAATAATGTGATAATTTGTTACCCACATAATTAACGAATTATATGACCTTCAAGGTCAAAACTTAAAAGCTGTCTAAAAACAATAAGTAGTGACATCCAGCGACAAACATCAAAACTAGGATTAGAACTACGATACGACGACGAAACGTAATCCAACTAATCATCCATAGCGTGAAGCACTCACTCAATAACATAGATATTGTTTTACACCTATCTCGATAGAGGGCAATACCATACATAAAATGAATTGCATTGCCTGTCATAAAACTACAAATATATCAGAACGAATTAAATGTCTTACCTGTAAAGGGGCATACCACTACAAGTGTCTTAATATAACATCAGCATATTACAAAGCAAATGCACAAAATTATGAAATTTCTTGGCAATGCCCAGAATGTCAAAATGTTACAAAAAGAACAAGGAACGACAACACACCCGTAAGAAGTTCCCATCTGTCCGGAATAAATACGGAACTGGACTCAGATCAGAGCTTTTTAGGAGATACACAAACCGATAATTCAACACTATCAGATAATAGCCAGGTCCATAACGAAAATACTGAAACTTCATTCCAACTCCAAAACCTGAGTGAACTATTGGATAACAAGCTAAAAATTATGCAAAAATCTATAGTTGCTGAAATTTCTGCTACAATTGAAAACAAGATTTCCTCTGCGTTACAGGAATTTAAGAAGGAAATAACAATGAAATTAACCAACGTAAAAATAAAGCAAGAAGAGAACGTTAAAAATATATCTGAGATGGAAAAGCGAATTGAAATGTTACAGAAAGAGAAAGGAGCCTTAAAATATCAAGTGCAACTATTGTCAAACAAAATTAACCAAATCCAAATGAACACCAGTAATAAAAAACAACCTTGTGAAACCAATAAAACATTTGTTTTATATGGACTGAATGAAACCTACGAAGAAGATGAATTTAACTTAAGCTGCAAAATTATTAATATATTCTACGACCTTTATGGTATAGATTTAACTGGATATATAGAGGATTTGTCACGAATGGGCCGAAGGGGAAACCGCAGACCACTGAAAGTTGAACTTATGAGTAAGTGGATGACAAAATATCTACTAGAAAATAGTTTTTGCTTAAAGAATACCGGACTAAACATATCGGAATACTACGAAGAAAATAGCCTGAAGGAAAGAATGATACTACAGGGATTTTTACAAACGGCAAGAAAAGAAGGAAGGTATGCTATTATCCGAAATAACAAACTGTTTATTGACGGAAAACTTTTTACCCCAGAAAAAACAACAGAAACGAGGGATAACGACACTAGCAATATTCAAAAAAACAATAATGTAGAGAATTATACATTTCGGAACTAAAGAAAAACAATTTAAAATATTATTTCAAAACTTACAAAGCTTGAACAATAAACAGCATATTCTTGAAACTTTCCTAGAAACGAACCCTTTTGAAGCCATTTGTGTAACAGAATCTTGGCTATCGCCAGGTAAACTAGAACTTATCAACTTCCCTGGGTACAAAATAGCTTCATCATACTGCAGAGAAACTCGACGAGGAGGCGGCGTTTGTATGCTACTTCAAGAACAATATGAAACCATAGATAGAAGCGATATCACAAATATGTCAATAGAGTATATAATAGAAATATGTGCTACAGAATTACCTAAACAAAATATAATTTTATTAACCATTTATTGGAATAGAAGAGATGAAGACATATTTTTCAAACAACTAAAACTAATTTTAAAATACGTCAGTTCTAAATACTTTAAAAAAAACATTATCATAGGTGGCGATTTTAATATCAATATATTAGAAGATACCGCAATAGCTAAAAACTTCAAATGTTTAATGTCAGAATTTAATTTTACACAACATATTAAAGAACCAACACATAATCAAAATTGCTTGGACCTTATATTTACAAATTTTCATACTAAATATATAAACACTACGGTACAGGATTTCGGTTTTTCAGACCATAAAGGTACTGTGTTATATCTGTCATTACCACAGTCTAACAATAAAAAAATATGGTTTCTAGAAAAAAGAATATATAATAGTAAAAATATAGAAAAATTTAAACGAAACCTAAAACAAGTAAACTGGCTGAATATCATAAAATCTCACCAAGATGTAAACAAAAACTATATTGATTTTGATAAAAATTAAAAAATGTCCTAGACCAAAGCATCCCTAAACAAAAAATTAAGTTAGAAGTTAAGTATAAAAAACATTGGCTTACTACTGGTATAAGAAACTCTTGCCGGCATAAAAGATTACTAAAAGCACTTACGAATAATTCAAATAACCAAATACTTAAAAACCACTACATTCAATATGAAAAAACGCTAAAATCCCTAATTTCACTATCAAAGAAACTTAATTACATAAATAGATTTAAAAAAGCAAAAAATAAAATGAAAACGGTTTGGAAGATAATAAATGAACGCACAAATAAAAATATAAAAAAGGATAAAGTTAACCTAAAACTAATTGAAAACAATATTTCTGTCACAGATCCATTTAACATAGTAAATATTTTCAACACCCACTTTGCATCAATTGGAGAAGAGAAAACACAGCTTCCTGACGGAAGTAGTCCCCGCGGCCGACCCGTCCTCCAACCTACCCAAAACACTATGTTCCTTACCCCAGTAACCTACACAGAAATAAACAAAATTATTAACAATTTAAAAAATAATTCAGTTGTGGAGCCGATGACCTTCCACCGACCTTAATCAAAGCGTGCTCAAATGAACTTGTATTACCTTTAACTAAACTTATTAACCAATCCTTTGCAGAAGGTAAATTCCCAGATGCCCTTAAAAATACAATAATCAAACCCATACATAAAAAAGATAAAAAAACAGACGTTAACAAATATCGCCCTATCGCTTTGTTACCTACCTTTTCAAAAGTTTTCGAAAAGGCTATGTGCAATAGAGTATATTCATTTTGTGAAAAGTATAATATCTTTGATAAGTGCCAAAATGGTTTTAGAAAGAAACATTCCACTATAACAGCAGTTTATAAATATGTCCAACAAATCCTCAATACTAGCAACAACCGAGAATACCCTGTAGGAATATTGCTAGATATGTCAAAAGCCTACGATAAGGTACAACACAACATATTATTAAATAAATTATATGACATAGGAATACGTGGATTAACCCATAAATGGTTTCAGACCTATTTAAAAGATAGACAGCAACTGGTTGAAAAAGAGTATTATGACACAAAAACAAATGAAATTCAAAAAATTAGATCTCAATATAAAACAATAAACGCTTCCATTCCTCAAGGCAGTGTAGTTGGATGCCTACTCTTTTTAATATATATAAACGATCTCCCTAAAATTATAAATGACACCTGCGTACTGTTTGCCGATGATATATCTATACTTACAAAATGCCAGAATGATTTAAACCTAACGGAAAAATTAACTTATCTATTTGACTCAATTACAGATTGGATGAATGACCATAACTTACAAATAAACTTTTTAAAAACAAAATTAATGATTTACCGCCCGCGACAAAAACCTCCTTTGAACATAACATTTAAATATAATAATATTGAAATAAACATCGTCAACGAATTTACCCTACTTGGAATGGAATTGGATACGCATATAAACTAGAAAAGCCATGTCACTAAACTAACAAAAAAATTATCAAAATTTACGTACGCATTAAAAGAAATCAAGAAATCTACAGATTTCAAAACCGCTCTAATTACGTACTACGCATATGCTTATGCATGGCTCAGCTATGGCATAATTTTGTGGGGAAATAGTACAGAATCACCATCACTACTTATACTACAAAAAAAACTTATCCGAATATTAGTAAATATAAAACAAATAGACAGCTGCAAACCATACTTCCAGAAACATCAAATCCTTACCCTTCCGTGCATTTATATATTAGAAATTTGTAAATTTGTCAGATACAATTCCGAATTATTTGTGACCCGAAAAGAAAAACCTTCAACTTCAACCTACTCTTGGCGTCATAAAAATTTACTTATGTTGCCAAAATCTAATCTTTCTTTGCATTCATCTAGTCCTTATGTAATGTCAATAAAAATATACAATAAACTACCAAAGACCTTAAAAGAAGAGACGAATAATAAAACTTTTATTCATTTACTGAAAAAAATATTAATAAATAAATGTTATTATAGTGTTAGGGAATACTTAAATGATAATTTAAAATAGAATCTATAACAATAAATTATTACATAATAATGTCATTGGTTGAGTGTGTGCATGTGTACATCTATATAGTTATATAAATATAAATATTTTATCGATAATTTTGTCTTCCTCTCTCCTAATTTGCTGTGCCCAACAGGGTCCACAACTTGTATGATGTGAATGTGTTGCATTAAGAAACATTTTGTGGAACGCAAATAAAATTATTGAGTATTGAGTATTGAGTAAAAATGTTAAAGCAGCCAACGCATTCGTCTGAGCTCCTCGTGAGAATATCTATACCCTCATGGTTGAGAAAATCCAATGGAAATTTACCAGATATGTCTACAGGAAATTATACGGGTATTATCCATACATGTTTCCGTCACTGTTTGTTTCGGGAATGACTGGATTCCTTACCCTAGAGTTTAGGCGAAAGATGCTGGTAATGCACATTACTTTCTGTTGCTAAACGTTTTGGCGTTAGGAAGGATAAAACTGCGAGGAATGGAAGCGATTGCTGGAGTATGCCCGCAGCGTCGTCATCGTTTACTGTCGGAGCCGGTGATTCGCACCAACTACGCAAATAACGCACCCACCTCTCGAGCTGTACAACTGCTCAATGACATGCTCGCTCAGTTACCAGAAGCTGACAGTTTTGCTGACAAACTTTATATGTTTAGGTTCACTTAGGTAGGCTGCATATTGTGAATTCTTTCAGTCATTATCTGTAATTATATGCTATCCTCGGCCCTCAATGATGTACCTATTATATTCACTAGTAGTATCCTAATTTATTTCATCTGTGGTAGTATCACGCTCTATTGCGTGCCATATCACAGAATTTTAAAGTAGAAAAACTTAAAAGTTAAAAAACGGAACGTACTACAGGTCGCCAGCGCACCAATAATCGATTTCGGAACGTCATTCCGTTTAATGCGTTCCGATTCAAGACTTAATCGATTACATCGCGTCTATCGTCATTCCGAATCATGAATGGCCGTGCGGCGTGAGTAGTTCGATGGTACTTTTAGTGCTGTCAGCGCCATTCGGAACCCGGCCGTTTTCTGTTTCAGTCAGCCAGCCATTATTCACGCTCCATTCCGTCCATGTGACGATAAATAAAAATAAAGTGTTTTATGTTTATTTAGTTAGTGTTTTTAAAGACTAAATAATGGTGAAAAGGAGAGGAGATGACGTAGTAGACAAGATCTCGAAAATTAGAGAAGAAACAAGCAAGAGTGCGCCCACGCCGCCGCCGCCGCCATCTTTCGCACGTCGAAAGCGTCGGAAGATTCTGATCATTCAGAGATCGAAGGTTCAGAAGTTGAAGGTAAGGTCTCATCTTTACCCCATTCTTCGTGTTTTCATAAAGAATCTCGGAAGAGCGGCAATCCGAGAGCCAAGTACGCATGCCTGACATTTTGGGGTTAGGAAAAAACTAATTCTGTGGCCGCAAAAGCGCGCGCTGTCATGTTGAAACTTGCACTTGGAAATCTTCAATATTTTTTAAGGCGAAATATGTTACAAGTGAGCGATTGGAAGGACTCTTATATACAGGACCTTATATATGTGTATGTAAGTTGGGGGGCGGAGGGGTAAACCCCCCCACGGGGGGGCGAATAAATTCTTTTCATTTAATTCCATAATTCCTGCACAAAATTAAAATGAAGTTTTGAGGTTATGTTCATGGACTTGGTCAAATTTCGTCCATATTTTAGGTTTTCATTGAACGAGTCGGACCTCTGGCACTCGCCGGCCGCTACCGTGGCACGCTGCGCTCGGCTCGTGCATGGGAAAACATGTTACCTTTAGGGCTTCGCGTACTGGTTTGATCATAACCTTGCTTTTTTATTACACAACACTAGATTATTGACCAAAAGTTACTTTAGCAACTGCTTCGGTGGTGCTGGAAGGGCAAACCCTTTGCCCGCGGCGTCGAAAAGCGAATAATTTTCAAGTCCGGTATCGTGCCCCCTTATCGACACTCTGACCGTGCAGGCACCCAAGCTCACCGCCACAGCTTTGGCTTGCTGGTCGCCTACAGCACTTTGGCTTGCACGGGTGCCTGCACTTTATTACAGCGGGCGGGGGCTGCCCTCCCTTTGGGGTAGGGCAGTTTCACTCTAGGGGTAGTAGTCAAAAGATTGTATAGAGTTGGGGTGCTCTGAGTTGGTTTTTGAAGTGTGTTAACCTACTAGTACAGAAGTCGCTCTCTCAATAGCTACGAAAATTTTGAAAAATATTGTTTGTATTTTGTTACCGATTTTATACGTAAACTAGTATAGAGCAAGCTTTCACACTCCGTTAAAAGTAACTTATTTCCGCCACAGATTACGAAATCTGCTAAAATGTCTGATACAATTGTCAAAATGGAAATTTAAGAAAATTCTAAAAATTATATCTGGAAAACTGTCGAGTTTCGTGACGCGAAAATTCGTGTATAGCCTTCTTAAACAAAGATCTATATGCTAAAAAAACATGGACCTTTAAATCAATGGTAAATATTGTACAGCTGAGCCGTCATGTTTTTTTTGTAATATCTTTTATTATACTATCACTAGATTAGTGACCCAAACTTACTTATGCTACTGCTCCGGTGCTGCGGAAAGTGTAGCCCCTTCGTCCTTACGTAATAAAGCACAGACACCCATGCTCACCTCCGCAGCTTCGGCTTTCTGGTTGCCTGTGGCGACCAGCCGCTGCGGCTCGCACGGGTGCCTGTGCTTTATTACAGCGGATGGGGGCTGCCCTCCCTCCGTACCTCCGGCTTTTTATATACACTCTAGGGGTAGTAGCCACAAAGACTGTGTAGAGTCGGGGTGCACTGATTCAATTTTGCAACAAATTCAACTGTTTTATGAATGAAGTTGGGGAATGACAGATGACCTATTCTAACCTAGGTAGTTTTTTAACAGATTTCTACATAGTATATACCTTATTAAATTGTTTATAGATGTGAAAAGCAATAAAAAAGAACAAAAGTTGAGGTTATCTTTGCAAATTTTAAAACTTTTTTTTTCAGGAATTTTTCAGTTCCTCGGCCTGAAACTTCGTGAGATTGTTCAGGACAGCAAGTAATAACTATATACTTGGTCTTCTTCATTTTTATCTACTTAAGACTAAATGACATTCCGAAATCGATTATGCAGCAGCTAGCGACCTGCAGTAGGTTCCCTTTTTTAACTTTTTAGTTTTTCTACTTTAAAATTCGGTGAAATGGCAAGCTAGGAGAGTGTGTTACTACTAGTAAATAAAATACATCATCTTCATATGATATATTTAACTTATTAACCTGTAAACTGATGCGCCGCGCCGCAGCGTGCCGCCCGATAGCGTTTTACGACTGCAGGCGTTCCAGCCTCGGAACTGTTCGGCGTCCTTATAAGGACGCCATTTTTCATGTCGACGTTCGGTACGGATCCTCATAAGGATCGTCCGCAGAGTAGTTTTTGCGTCGATTTTGTGTTCCGACTCGGATCTTTGTACTCTGTGGTGTTTTTTTTGTGCTCTGTGGTATCTTTTGAGGTTTATTTTGAGTCGTCACACTAGCCAACGTTCCGAATTGGAAACAGCCCTACAGCACTGCGTAACCTTGGAGTCCTTATAAGGATCCGTGCCTGTTCGGCAACTCTATGCTGAATTTGTTGTTTTTCTTGACATTTTACTATGAAAAGATGTAAATATTTTTATATATTTCTATTACTGTATAGTAACAGAGATAATAAAGTACAATAAAAATACTATATGTTGGTTGATATTTTTATATTCCAATTAGATTCCAATAAGAAAGTCTTTTTCTTTATTTACTCGCATGCAGGTCGATCATAGTACAATATATTTTAATCAAAGTAATATCAGCTTGTTGACAATTTATCTAGGATTACAACGGTAGAACGTCCTTATCAGGACGCCGAACAGTTCGGAGGTTAAGTGCATGATGTGTTAGTGATAAGCTGTTTTTGTATTATTTTAATTTGACTTGTAATGCTTAGGTTAAGCCTGTAATGTTACTTGTTTAAATAAATACTCTTTTACGCTGTTAAGTACAAATCGATTGTTCTGAAAGTAAGTTGACGCAAGCGTAGTTCTAGACCTGGAATAGGACTGGTTACTTTTTATTTCTTAGATCAGTTCCTATATGATGGAAATGGGATGTTAATAACCTATATAAGTTTTTGATGAAAACCGAAACTTCAATATTAGGTATATTTTAATTTTATTTTTTGTTGAGACTTATACCTGCCGATTTAAATAAAAAACACTATGTTATTGCATCACCCGTTAGTATATATAAGTAATGCCAAATGCCAAAGTGGAGGAATGAGCTTATTAAACATCCATCCATCCATCCATCAGCCTGTTTCGTCCACTGCTGGACATAGGCTTTCAAGGATTCAGGGCTAATCCAGGATTTCGCCACACTTGGCAGTCCTCCTGGAAGAAATGCCCATACTCACACACACTGGGCAGGCAGGTTGGTGAGCGCGGTGCCGAAACCCTTGCACCAGTGACGCCGCTGCCTGTCACCAGTCTGTTTTAGATAAGGCCCGGCAATTGGGGATGGTTATACTGCCATCCATTGGTCCCCGGGCGATGGTGGGCCGCCTGGTTTTGCCTGAGAGCTGTTCTCTTACTCTCCCCCGAATAACTGGAGGATTTGCAAGTAAGATGGTGGTACCTCCACAGTCGAGCCCGGCATCAGCTCTACCACCTTAAAATTATTTAATATTATTAAACATTAATAGGTAACATTAATTAAACCATAACAATTTTTCGGAATTAGGCCTATTTTTCCAATAGCAGAAGGATTAGACTCATAAATCACAACACTATTCAGTACATATGTTGAGTCCAGACCTGTGTTAAAAAGTAAACACCAAGAGTAGTTACTGTTAATTTAAGAGAATTCCTTCATAAATTTTCAGACTTTTACCTATTAAACAATAGTACTTTAAAGTACTTACCCATGAAAGGAAATACCTTTTTTCCTAACGTCTCATGTCATCAGTGGCAGGGCAGTGAAGCAGCACATGCTCCACCGTCTCATCTGCGTCTAAGCACCCTCGATATAGGGTGCTGTCAGTCACTCCTGTGGTGAAAAGGTGTTTGTTCAGGTTGCAATGTGATACCCACCATATCCCGGATATCAGGCCGTTTAAGTTTCATAAGGTACCTTGTTAATTTGCTGTTTGTTTGCGGTACCATTAGTCTTGATGTTAGGTCGGTCTAGCACAACTGGTTTTATATAACGGTCAGTTTTGTCGGAGTCTATGTTTTGGCAGAGGGAAAATGTATCGCATAGCCACTGGTACTTTCTGTATGGAAGTGAAGCTACATCAAAAATAGCTATATCTAAAGTTCGGTGTATTTGATAGTCTCGGGTCCGGTAAGCTTGTACATACATATACTCACGCCTATCTCCGAAAAGGATAAGGAGAGACTACATATCTCCATCTGCTACGATCCTGAAACACCGCTTTCGCCTCTTAATGGAGGATCTCGGTGATAAATAATAAATATTGTTTTCTTTACTTTTGAATAAAAAGTTTGCAATAAATTTGCTTTAAAACACATTTATTGCAAACTTTTTATTCAAAAGTAAGGAAAACATTTTATGATGTGCATTTTGTACCGAGTTACTAGTTTGTAGTAAGTTACTCTCTTAAAAGCGCCGTAATTGCCCAAAAATGATGTGCGATGTCACTTCTAACCAATCACGGCGGCGCGTTAGAAGGCGATTGAGATAGGTGTTGATATTAGACAATAAAGCCCCCAGTCTGAATATGTTCTTCTAGGACGACCTGGTTGAGATTTTTAAGCTTGAAAGCTACATTTCACGTTGAACTTTATTCTTTTGTTGTTTATGGGTCGGCTGTAATACTCATTGTTTGTGTTCCCTTTTACAATAATCTTTTGATGCTCGTTTATATTGACTGATTGATAAATGTTTCAGACTGTTCCTGGTGACGTCACAGCGACCGGAAGCGGAAGGTAGTTTCGTGTTGACGGAGTTGGGCACCGCCACCTCACTTTGCTGACTAGCGGCCTTGCCGAGACCCCATGGGTGAGTGCTTTAATGAGGACCTTATTTTCTAACTTCGACATCCATTGCAATCGCCTTCCGACTAGACATGTGTAACTCGGGAGTGATTGATAAAAAAGATGTAAATCCTTAAAAAAGAGTGATTCAATCAGTTAATCATACGGTTCCCAATAACATCTTTAAATCACTGACGCTACGCTTCATTTAAGATATGACAAGATATAGGTAGAGACGACTGTTACGGAATTAGATGAATCGAAAAGAGACAGAATTACTGAAAAGTTGGCGCATGCGTCGTACGGCAATGATCGGTTGAATTTACAAGTGATTTATAGTTCCCCGCATAGGAAACCATTTCTTCTGCCTTCATTTCTTTGCCAAGGTAAACAAATCAAACTAATTAAGGAAATTATCAGTAACTATCTGTGTCTACGCGAATGCCCAAACCGGTCGGGGACTGCGTCCTCTGCCCCTCTCCGCAGCCTGCGAGCTCCACTCTCCTCTCGATCGACCTCGCGTCCGCACACCATACGTGCGATCATTTTATATTTACATTTGAATATACCAGCCCCTATTGTGTGAATGAAGACATCTTTTGTTTTATCTGGAGCCCTCACACTGGTCCTTCGCGGAAAGTAAATTAATCGCTACGTGCTTCAAAATTGTTTCCTGATCTATTACCTAACGGTAAAATTGAGGACAAAGGACGTCGATCGGTGTGAATAATCGCTTCGGATTTGAAGAATCTACAATAATCTACATACCAGCGAGTCTGCCTGCTTCGAGATTTCGCATTTCTCCGTGATTTCTTCAAATCTGCACTTTCCACCGACAGAGAGGTCAAATAAGGAACAAAATTTTACGACATCGGGCTACCTATACCGTGAAGGTCATCGTGAACAGATTCGCACCTAACGGATTTTGGCCAGTACTGTGAGTTCGTTCCAATCATTTCCTTATTATTCCAGCCTTTTATAGTAATTCATCCCGAATACATTCGTATTTTTTACCGTAAAATACCCTTTTCTAGTAAATATTTGAGTGAGCAATATTTTATTATATACGCATAATTTCAGCACTTTAATGTATTTATCCTAGGTACATTATACATACTCTTTATACATAATTTATTCCATTTTAAACCCATTTTTCATTAAACCTTTGCTACTGATCGAGTCGATTGATATTTGCTGCCTACAAAGTAGCGTGGGGGCAAAGTCCATGTCAACGACCGCTCTTATCGCAAGATCATTACCGCATAGCATTGTTCGCAATATTTATCGCATTGTTCGCTTTGCAATATTATTTTAATATCTTCGTTTATTTGAACAGGTGATTTGCATTCCTATTAGTATTTATACGTTTTGATCATGACTGAAGATAAAAAAGAACTTTCTAAGCTTAAGAAAAGCAAAGCAAGCTTAAAAGCAAAGTTAACGCAATTCGAATCATTCATAGAAATAGCCAAGTCATACGACGTGCTTAGCGAAGTCCATGCTAACGAACTTCAATGTCGTTTATCCCGCACGGAAAATCTTATTCTTGAATTCGATGTATTACAGACTGAAATCGAGTCCATGTGTGACCCTCCTGATGAGCAGTATGCGGACCGTGACAAGACTGAGAGCCAGTACTACCGCCTCGTAGCCGCAGCGCGTACTATGCTCGCTGCATCCGCCAACAACGTTGATGACCAGCAGAGGCGGCGCTTAGGTTCCGGTTCAGGCTTCAGTGATGCTAAATCAGGTGGGACTTGCAACCACAGTAGATCACGTCAATGATTCATGAAAATGATGACTTAGACAATATTAGTAAATTTCATTACTTGCGAGCTTCTCTATTTGGGAGCACCGCAGTAGTTGTAAAAAATATAGATTTTACAAAAGAAAATTATGCCACTGCTTGGAAGTTATTGTGTGAACGATACGATAACTCAAGGTTATTAGTAAATAATCACGTTCAAGCATTATTTAACGTTGAACCGATTTCAAAAGAATCTAGTAAGTCTATTCGTTTTTTAGTAGATGTTACAAATAAAAATATTCGGGCGTTGACTATTTTAAAACAACCCACCGAACACTGGGACACACTTATAATATATATGATGTCTTCCAAATTAGATTCTGTTACCAACAGGAAGTGGGAAGAGAATAGGAACACATTGTCTGAGCCGCCAACTCTTGATCAATTTTGTTCTTTTTTGCGTAACAGAGCAGATTTATTAGAGACCTTAGAGGAAAATAAACCAAAGACACAAAAAGGAATATACTTTCAACAGAAACCTGATTTTTCAAAAACGAAATCTTTCATTGCAGTTTCAAGTGATTTTGGAAATTCCGAAAAACAAAAAATTAAGTGTCCTATGTGCAAGAACCATCACATACTGTATCATTGCGACCAATTTCGGAATCTGTCCATTGAAAACCGTGTTGCCAAAGCCAAAGACCTTAAAGTGTGCCTCAATTGTTTACGTCCAGGTCACTCACATGTTAAATGCCAACTTTCAAACTGTCGCTACTGTAGATATAAACATAGCACATTGTTACATTTACATAAACAAGATGAAACTCTCAGTTCACCTCCTATGCCTAACCAAGAGAGTGTCGCATTAGCCACAGACACTACTCCATCCCTTATGGATTCTAATAATTCAACCAAAAATGTTGTCCTGTCTACTCACACCACACAGCATAATACTTCCCCACAAATTCTCTTATCCACAGCGCTGGTGAAGGTGTATGACAACAACAGCGATACACACTTAGCCCGGCTCCTATTAGACAACGGTAGTACCGCCAATTTCGCGACGAAAGCGCTCTGCGAAAATCTGGGACTGTCCAGACACGGTACGCGCTCCACGGTGTCAAGTATCTGCAACCAATCCTGCAATAGTACACAGTCTTGTAAGATCACAATAGAATCATGCTATGGCAATTATAAAACCGATATAAATTGCTTAATATTGCCCGAAATCACAAAAGCATTGCCTTCCAATTTAATTCTAATAGATAGAATTCCTATACCGTGTGGTATACAGCTTGCTGATCCTTCATTCAATATTCCTGCAGCTGTTGATATCCTTGTAGGTGCCGAAATATTTTGGAACGTCATATGCAATAATTCGATTGATTTAGGTAAAAATCAACCCAAACTTTACGAGACAAAGTTGGGGTGGTTGGTCTCTGGTTACGTTGCCCGTGCCAAGTCTTCCAATCCCTCCCCTCATCAATGCCATTTTATTAATCAGGAAGTGAATGTTACACAATTTTGGGAATTAGATTCCATCCCTCCCAAATATTCATTGACGAGTGAAGAACGTGCCTGTGAAGAAAAATTTAAAAATGATACTTACCGTAATAAAGAAGGCCGTTTTGTCGTTACGGTGCCTTTAAAAAAAGACCCTCATGAATTAGGTGACTCATACATGATGGCTAAAGCCCGTTTCCTTTCTCTTGAACGCAGGTTTCAAAGAGACCCTATTTTCAAAGAAAAATATGTAGAGTTCATGCTTGAATATGAAAAATTAGGTCATATGACTGAAAATACAATTACGACACATAGTAATACCAACGTTGTTAATTATTTCTTACCACATCATGGTGTTATCCGAGAATCGAGCACTACAACTAATTTACGAACCGTTTTTGACGGGTCGGCTTCAAGCTCATCTGGGTTATCGGTGAACAGTATACAGATGGTGGGCCCCACTGTACAGGATGACCTTCTGTCCATTCTTCTCCGATTTCGGCAACATAAGTTTGTGATTTCGGGCGATATTGAAAAAATGTATCGAGCTATAGAACTCAACCCAATTCAGCGCTCTTTGCAGCAAATTATATTTCGCTCTGACCCTTCTCAACCACTCAAGACATATACTCTGAACACTGTCACCTACGGGACTGCTTCAGCGCCTTACTTAGCAACAAAATGTCTCTCTAGTCTTGCTGACACAGTTGACGATCCGTCGGTAAAATTTTCCATTTCACGGGACTTTTACGTAGACGACTATTTAAGTGGCGGGAATTCCAAAGATGAGGTCATAAAAAATACTAAAGCGGTGATTCAAATTTTATCCGCAGCCAAATTTAATTTGCGAAAATTTAATTCAAATTGTCCTGAATTATTGAAGGAAATAATCAAAGGTAAAACAGAGTCTAATCATATTTTAGAATTTTCCGAAAACAATTCCAGTTCACCATCCAAAACATTAGGTCTTAATTGGAATCCTAATTCTGATACACTGTCTTTTTCTATAAATATTGAAAAACAAGACAAAATCACAAAAAGGAAGATACTTTCAGTGATAAGTCAAATTTTTGACCCATTAGGTCTAGTCGGGCCGTCAGTAATAGAAGCCAAATTCATTTTACAAAGGCTATGGTCCCTAAAAAATGGCTGGGATGACGAAGTTCCAAATGAGATTAAAGAACTCTGGACTTCGTTCTCAATAAATTTGCCGCACCTTAATAATTTAAAAATACCACGATTTATTTTACAAAATAACGTTATATCTGTTGAGTTACATAGTTTCTCAGATTCATCAGAACGCGGGTACGGAGCGTGTATCTATGCCCGTTCGGTTAGTAACGACGGGACAATTCACGTTCAATTATTAGCTTCCAAGAATAAAGTAGCACCAATTAAGCCAACAACGATGCCGCGACTAGAATTATGCGCTGCCCTATTGTCTGCAAGACTGTGTGCTAAAGTGTTAAGCTCGATAACACTGCAGGTAACTTGCAGATTTTGGTGCGACTCGACGATTGTTTTAGGCTGGTTATCAACGCCTGTACATCGCCTCAAGCCTTTTGTTCGCCATCGTGTGAACGAAATTAATGATACTACGGCTGGGTCTCCGTGGAGCTATGTGCCGTCTCCTGACAATCCTGCTGATCTCGTTTCTCGAGGGGTGAAGGCTGATCTTATCAGCACTCATTCATTATGGTGGTCAGGACCAAAATTCATACAAAACCAGGAACACACTTGGCCTCAAATGCCCAACTCGAACCAAAAACCGGATCTACCGGAAGTAATTTGTCACCTGACACAAAATTCTACTAATAATTTTATCTCATCTTTAATAAGCAAGCATTCCAATCTGACACGCCTCATTCACACCGTTGCTTATATACAGAGATTCATAAATAATTGTAAAAATAAATTAAGTAAAACTAAGGGTCACTTAACTCCTCTTGAATTACGTGATTCCTTGTTTACTATTTTGAGGCAAGGTCAAATTGAAATGTTTCCCGAAGAATATCTTCTTTTAAAAACGAAAAAATCTTTGTCATCAAAAAATAGACTATTGTCCTTATCTCCATTCATGGATTCAAATAATATTATTCGAGTAGGAGGTAGACTTGACAACTCTCCATACTCTTATGATCAAAAACACCCCATACTTATATGTAGTAAACATCACTTAACAAAGCTGATATTTTGTAAACAACATTTAAAACTTTTACACGCAGGCCCCCAGTTGCTTCTAGCAGACATTCGTCAAACTTATTGGCCCTTAGGTGGGAGAAACCTTGCTAGATCCACTTTCAAAAAATGCATTACTTGTTTCAGACAAAAATGTAAAAATGTTCAACCGATCATGGGTCAATTACCCGAATTTAGAACTACATTAGAGTTTCCATTCTTGCATACTTCAGTCGACTATGCCGGGCCAGTGCTAATAGCAGATAAAAAAGGTCGTGGTTGCAAGTTAATTAAATCCTACCTGTGCATTTTTGTTTGTTTAGCGGTAAAGGCAGTACACCTGGAGCTTGTGACGGACTTAAGCAAAGAAGCTTATATGGCTGCCCTGCATCGTTTCATTAGCCGTCGAGGCAAGCCACAGACGATCTTGTCTGATAACGGTACCAATTTTGTTGGCGCATGTAACGAGTTACAATTGTTTCTTTTTCAGTCAAATGTAGCCGCTGAATTAGCTGATGACGGCATCAAATTTCTGTTTGCACCCGCATACTCCCCCCACTTTAATTCTGTAGCTGAATCGGCAGTTCGTTCTGTGAAACATCATTTGCGTAGAATATTAAATTTAAGTCATCTCACATATGAAGAAATGTCAACTTGTCTCACTCAAATAGAAGCTATTTTAAACTCACGACCGTTAATACCTTTATCCACTGATACCCTAGATATGTCTGCCCTAACTCCTTCTCATTTCCTGATTGGACGAATACTAACGTCTGTGCCATATCCACAGGTTGCCGAGACTGTCAATATCAGCACATTACAGCGCCACAAGCGAGTGGAGGCTATAAAACAACATTTTTGGAAAAGGTTCTCTAATGATTACATATATACACTTCAGCAGAAAACCAAATGGCGAGAATACAAAGATGACATCAAACTTAATTCGCTTGTGCTGATCAAGGACAAGACAGCCCCACCCCTGCTCTGGTGTCTCGGACGGGTGATCCAAGTCTACCCAGGAGTCGACGGCATCAACAGAGTTGCAGAAATCAAGACCAGGAAGGGGACCATTCGAAGAGGATGGAACAACATATGCGCTCTACCCATAGAATAAAACCCTTGAAGTGAAGGCACTTCAACCCCGGGAGCCTGTCTACGCGAATGCCCAAACCGGTCGGGGACTGCGTCCTCTGCCCCTCTCCGCAGCCTGCGAGCTCCACTCTCCTCTCGATCGACCTCGCGTCCGCACACCATACGTGCGATCATTTTATATTTACATTTGAATATACCAGCCCCTATTGTGTGATTGAAGACATCTTTTATTTTATCTGGAGCCCTCACAATCTGATTATTCTTTTTTTGTTTTTCAATCACCATGTTAATACGTTTTATGTACTTAAAATAAGAAAGAGGTATATTGATGCAATGATTAAATATTTTTCTTTTTGAGTACTGAGTTGTTTAGGATTTAAAGATTTAAAAGAGTGATTTAAATCTTCTGATCAAAAAGATTTATAAATCTTTTTTCCCTCAAAAGATTCAGTCTGCGCATTTCTACTTCTAACGTGCTGTGATTGGCTAGAAATGATATCACATATCATTTTCAGCCAACCACGACGCCTTTGAAGGCTACAGCGATGGATATTGAAGTTAGACAATAAGAGGGCAGAGTTGCAATTGTGTAAGACAACCGTCATCAAATTCGATTGTCATATGGCTATTCGGCTTATGAAATTAGCCCGTTTGATAATTGAAATCGTACGTTTTTGGTTGTCAACAACAAAACAAGACGATCGTTCATTTGACAGCTGAAAATGTACGATTGTCAAACAGGCTAATTTGCTCTTAGATAAAACAAAAAGAAGATACTGCAAATGTAGGCCCAATGGGCGTGTTTTGTGTAGCATGCCACTTTCGAAGCTTGTCACTCCATCTCAGTCGTTTGTGGCGCTTGTTTAAAAAAGAGGTCAATTTTTTCAGTTGACAATAGAATGTACCGTTCGTTATATCAAGAGTTAATAAATATATTTAAAAAAAAAAACAGATATTGGTTGTTAATTTATAGTAAATTGTGTATTTATTAGTAAAAGCAAAGAAGTTTTCAGTAAAATGCGCTATATTTTGACCCCTCAATGGGGTCGTCATCTTCAAGTATAGCACATTTTACTGAAAATTTATTTGCTTTTGTTATATCAATGTATTTCCTTAGCCGAATAGCCATACATGACAATGAATTTTAATACAACTGCACCTGAGGTCTGACTGAAAATCAGCGCACGATTGTCGTGTCCTACGGCTACAGCTGCTTGCAAATTAAATTTAAATGTAATATTTGTTCGTCAGGTACGAACTGTGGGCGGGCGGGGACGGTTTGTACACTTACACAGTCGGCGCGAGCGGAGTGAGCGGCGCGGACAGCCTGCCGTGCGAGAACGTCGCCATACTGGCGCCCGCGCAGCCGCACCACATACTCGTCTACACCGCACCGGGTGAGTCGTCTATATCGATTAAACCTACAGTGGGTGTAAATCTATTGGTATGTTGAGAGTTATAGTCTAATCTACATAACAAATTTCCTTATGGCGCATAAGCACGCCACAGTCTTAGCTCAAATTTTGATAACCCGTTTCTCTGTTGTTTTCGTTATAGACTAAAGACCTCTATCATCTGGTACTGACATTTTAAAAGGCACTTCAATAACGTCTAACTTCAATATCTATCGCTAAACACAGACGTATAATATGTAGCAGACCTAACATTAATAATAAACGCATAGAGTCGACGCGTGGCAATTTTAGCTCAGTGAACTAGGGGTTTTTGCAATATAAATATAGCTTGTTTCCAAACAAAATATGTACTAGAGATTAGTTTAGGAATTAAAAAATATGTTCCAAGCATAAACCAGTCAAAACAACACATTTTTATACGTTTATTCGTACCATGAAGCATAAATGTAGCTTATTTTCTGTATGGAAACTTGCCACGCTATTTAATCCTTATGTTTGGTCTGCTACTTAGTAATAATTATGTCTGTGTCGCTATAGCCTTCAAAAGCGTCCGTGATTGGCCAAAAATGACGCGTCATATAATTTCTAGCCAATCACGATGCGTTTAAAGGCGACTGCGAATAAGGCTCCTGGGGCCTTATTGTCTAACTTTAAATCTATCGCGATACCTTTTAATTTGACATTTGTACCATACTTTAAATGTCAAAATCAAAGGTATTGCGATTGATTTAAAGTTACACGATAAGGCCCAGGTCAACATTTAGGCTACAAGGAGTGTTGATAAAACAACGCCCAAGCCGAAAACGGGATAGAGATTTAAAAAACATAGGCTCAGCCTAATAATTTATTTATTTATAGAAGTGACTATAGGGCCGTTAGCGGTATTTTAATTTTTTAAATTATTGAACCGTAAGTCATTATTTAGCGATTGGAATATTTTTCTTAACACGAACTAATAAAGTTCAATTTGCAATGTACAGTTCGGAAAGGAAAGCGGTCCTTTAATTTTATAAATTATTGAACCGTAAGTGATAATACTCGGAAAGTGCTTGGAAAATGATTTTTTCTGCATATCGTGTATTCTGTTAAAACTACGGGGGTCGCCTCGCTCCGCTCCGCTTCGCTCGGCTCCCTAATATGTACTTACATGTCAACCTAACCGGTCCTCCTCGCTTCGCTCGTCGTCGCAACCTATCCCTAGCGGTCGAATAAAATTAAAACTTAGGTAGCCGCTAACGGCTATTTAGTCACTTTCTTTATTTATTTAAAAATTTGCACAGAATTACAGAATAATCCAATTCACTGCACAAAATGTAAAAAATTAAGGAACGTCTAAAAGAACAAAAATTAGGTCTAAGTTTTATACTCTAAAGACATCGTAATTCAGGCTTCACTCTCTTCACTTTCACTCATGTTCTAATGAATTATGTTGTTCGCAGGCTGCGTGGTTTACGTATGGTAGGTGCGACAGATGAAGCTGGTGGCCAAGCTGGACTGCAGCAAGCTGGTGCCGTGCTCCGAGAGCCTCCAGTCCATATCGCTCGACGACCGGCTCACTGAGGACTGCTGCACTGTGAGGACGACACATTTAATAGCTCGCTCGCTTCTAAGACCTTGTCCACATGCCGCGGCACTCGCGCGTACTCGAAGTAGTAGGCTCCAATACATTGCGTCCACATGCTACGCGCGAGTGCCGCGGCATGTGGACAAGGTCTTATAACACGTAACGAGTAGAGTAGTGAGAGAGTATACTAGGCCGAGAGAGTAACCTGGACGAGTAGGTGTTCATACGTTATTTTGCTGTGGCGAGTCAGTTCAGTTTTGTTTCGGTTTTGGCTGTAAATAGATCTCTTTGAGCTCGAAGTCTTTTATGTCCATTGCAATTAATGCTGCCTCAAGTTTTTGTGATCCCCTGATGAAAAATTTCACAAGCATTCATGGTCTTTATAACACTGAATTAATTTTAGGGTTGTATCTAAATTCCACTTGTTTTTATTAGCCATTTTATTGTATTGTACTTGTTGAAATGAAAAATTATCCAAAATTTCAACCGCCCGCACGTTTGACCGAGTGGCGAGTGACTGCCGAGTGCGTGTTCATACGCGCCGAGCGGGATAGCGAGTCACTGCGGGGGTTGAGGAATGAAGCGGGGAGGTGGGCCTCGGCCTAGTAAACAAATCAGGGTCCGAGTGACTCTCTCGCCACTATACTCGGCCGCGCAGTCGGCCGGGCACTCGTCAAGTGTTCATACGAACCGAGCACTCGGGCCGAGTACTGTCTCGCCACTCTACTCGTTACGTGTAATCAAGGCATTAGGGTTTCGTACCCGAAGCGTGCCAAACGTTACCCCTTACTAAGCCCCCACTGTCTGTCTGTCTGAATAGAATATCATTTATTGCTGAGTCATTGCTAGGTAGATCTTAAGCGTATAATGTGCCGTATGCTCTGCCGTTATCCGTACAAAAATGTTGATATCTTAATATTATTCTATAGGTACATATTTAGCTTGTCAAACTTTTTGTGCAGAGGTTCATTGATGAGCTGATAGATGGCGCTAATGCAGAATTTCATTGATGAGCTCATAGATGGCGCTGATAGTAGCTTGTCAAACTTTTTGTGCAGAGGCTCATTGATGAGCTGATAGATGGCGCTAATGCAGACGTTCATTGATGACCTGATAGATGGCGCTAATAGTAGCTTATCAAACTTTTTGTGCAGAGGTTCATTGATGACCTGATAGATGGCGCTAATAGTAGCTTGTCAAACTTTTTGTGCAGAGGTTCATCAATGACCTGATAGATGGCGCTAATAGTAGCTTGTCAAACTTTTTGTGCAGAGGCTCATTGATGAGCTGATAGATGGCGCTAATGCAGACGTTCATTGATGACCTGATAGATGGCGCTAATAGTAGCTTGTCAAACTTTTTGTGCAGAGGTTCATTGATGACCTGATAGATGGCGCTAATGCAGAGGTTCATTGATGACCTGATAGATGGCGCTAATAGTAGCTTGTCAAACTTTTTGTGCAGAGGCGCATTGATGAGCTGATATATGGCGCTAATGCAGAGGTTCATTGATGACCTGGGGTCTTACTCCCATCGTAATCGATCGTGCAATATTCGGTCGAATGTCGTTCAGTCGACGCAAGTGGTACTCTGATAATCGATTTTCGAACGAAAATTCATTTTGACAGCAGTTAGATCGAAATGCTTACTCTGAAGTTTCCGAACATCGGCCGATAAATCGATTTTGACAGAAGTTCTATCGTGATTTCTTACGTGAGCTCAAGAGGTGTCGTTGTAATATCGTAAGCTTGAAATTTACTCATTATTATTATGTTTTTGGCTGTTTTAATAATATTTATTGGTGGCATAATTTATAAATAATACGTTTTTCCATACATTTTTGCTGCGCATTTTTGATGAGCAGCAGGTTGACCGTACAAGGTGGCGAAGACGACACCGAGAGAGCCTTACTGTCAATAGAATGCCAGATATAGAATTTGAAAGGCACTATAGACTGACGAGGCCTTTATTCGAAGAGTTGTGCCAGGAGATTGTTCCGCAGTTCCCTCCCCGCGGAAACGTGTGCGGGATTGACCATAGATGCTCCAATGGCATAGCAGACAGTGAGGTGACGAGTGCACTCAATGCTCTCCAGATAGTGCAAAGGCACATATACTTCCCACAGAACAGGGAGCAAAGGGGAGTTCTGAAGAGAAGGTATAATGCTTTATCCTCACTCACCTCAATGTGTTTCCTCACCATATTTTACTATAAAGGATATTACTATTGTAGGTTCTTTGATAAGTATGCAGTGCCAGGGGTCATTGAGTGTATCGACTGCACCCCCATAGCCATCATTCGTCCCTCAGAAGATGAAGTAAAATGCTTTAATCAGAAGCATTATCATTCACTAAACACTCAAGTGGTAAGTATTATACAAAATCTTTTAATAATTTTCAAATATTTGTGATAAATGTATATACTCATAGCTTCAGTTACTCATACAAAAATAAATACTAGCAAAGAGTAAAAACTAATTTGTAGTCCTTGTAAATCATATAGGTACTACATAAGTTACCTTTTTGCATTCTTGATTCAAAAAGATATTTATGTTGTCTCTTAACCTATCTATGACTATTTCTGCATCCTATTATGTATGGAAACTTTGTTGGTTTAAGTTTTACCTTTCACTTATATATTTGTTTCAAGAAACAAACATAAATAAATACTACTTCACATGTATTTCAGTTATGTGACGGTGATTGCAAAATTATTGCAATTGATGCCTCCCACAATGGTGCCGACCACAATGCTTTCATCTGGCGCGATTGTGAGATAAAGGACCATCTAGAGCAGTTGGATGGAGACAGTGGAGTGCACTTTTGGCATATTGAAAGGATGCTGGAGGTCCCTACTGGCTGCTTGAGAGTTGCATTACACTCCTGAGTTCGCTGGCAAAATTACAATTGCCTGCAGTGTGCTGCACAATAAGTGCATGTGTGCCGGACTGAACCCTGTGGAGCTGGAGGAAATGCAACAGGAGCAGCTCTTGCAGCCTCCCATTGTTCCACATCCCTGTGATCCCAACCACCATGCAGCTGTGCAGGGACTTGAGCGATGACGGAGGGCTAGAGCTGCTTTGGTACAAGCCCTCGATGCAAACAGAGCAAGGTGTGTATACCATTTGTAATTGAACTGCTTTAGCCTTAACTGTAACTGCACAGGGACTTTACTGATCAAACTTATGTGGTGATGCTTATCGTATACCAACTAGTTTTATATTACACTTGTTTTTGCTTGTGGCTTGGCTTGCCTGGAAGTGTCTTTCAGTTTTTGAGTTGGTGGTTATTTGAATAACACTCCTTATAGCCTATATATGTCAACCAGTGTCAATACAATGATACTAAAGTAAACGGCATGAAAATCCGTTGAGTGGTTCTCAAGTTCAAACTAGAAATACAGACAGAAAAAACTGTAAATCCGTTGAGTGGTTCTCGAGTTCAAACTAGAAATACAGACAGAAAAAACTGTACTTTTGGCCTCAGTACGACAATGGGAACCCATTTCATAAGAAATTTTGCAAAAATAATCAATGTACAGCAAAGAATTTTATGCTACTTTATTATTGGTACAGATAGAAATAATTGTATGTCCAGTTAACCTTGTGCTATCACTAAATCCTACCCTTCTATTTACAGGTCACACCCTATGACATTACTTATTATATATAGGTATTATTTTTGTTTCAGATTAGCACAATAGATCCACCTTGATAGGTAAAATGTGGGAATTCGCATTGAAGCATTCAGCAGGAAAATTAAACTTGTTTTTTTTTTCGTAAAGTATAATTTAAACCAATTTTAATGTTATGCAGTCAATAATATTTAATATATTTTTAAAGTTACGAAACAAGTGAAGTCACATGTTTATAATCACCAAGATACCCTTTGAATTGGTATGAAAAATAAATAATTTATTTCATTTCATTTCATTTTCTTTATTGGGAAACAAACAGTTATCATTTCTTACATACGTAGTGATAATATTATAGCTTACAATTTAACCAAAAACAGTTTCCACTTAACAATTTTAAAAACAAATAAAATTAATGCATGACAAATACACAACATGCAAAACTAAAAACATCAACACAAACAGTATAGCCAAATGGCTTTAAAAGTTAATTATATATATTTAAAAAAATAGAGAATCAAAAGTAAACAAGCAAAGGAGCAAAGGAAAAAAAAAATAATACATGCTTAATTTTTTTTGATAAAAGTGTTATATTGTATAAAAATGTTATATAAAGATGCAAAATATCAATATCACTGAAGTCCTTATTGTAAGTATCACAAGCCCTGATTAAAAATCTATTTTTAACATACTTTGTACCGGCAAAAGGAACGCTGAACAAGTTTTGTTTTACGAGAATTATAAGTTTGACACTTGAATCCTATTCTGCTTAACAGATAAGGAGAGTCCAAATAGTTATTTAAAATTTTAAAAAGGAAAGTTTGATCACGACAAGTTCGCCTGTCTTCAAGTGAGCAGATTGACTGAGGATTGAAATTAAAGTTTAAGTTACCTTTTTGTTTGAAATTCAAATACTTGATAAATTTCTTGTGAATTTTTTCAATTAAGTTAATATGTATGTTGTAAATGGGATTCCAGACAACTGATGCGTACTCCAGGCAAGATCTTACATAGGCATTATACAAGATGTTCAGGGTGCTTGAATTTTTAAACTCCCTACCTTGTCTAAGTACAAACCCAAGCATTCGATAAGCTTTAGCAGTACATTTTTCAATATGATTTCTAAAAGAAAGTTCCTTATCTATAAGTACACCAATTTTTATTTGACATTTATTTCAATGTTTATATAAAAGTAAATTAAGGATGTGTGTAATTTTTGTGTCAAAGAGAAGGAAGAGACATACAACATTACATACGTGACATTCTTCTGTTTAGCAATTGTAAATTGCAATTGTAAAAATCTTATTAAGAGGCTATGTAAATTTTATTTTTGTCACTCACTCCAAGCGCAATGTGAGAGGGGTGGATTCAGCGCAAAAGAGAAAAAAGGATGTTTTTTAATTTTATAAAAAAATATATATCTAGATATACATATATATATGTTTGAGTTCTGTAAATGATCCCTTTGTCAAACGAGAAAAAGTGCGTTTGAAGACTTCATTTTAATAAAATTATTTCTATAGAGAAATATGCTTAAGTATACCGAAAATTTATTACAATTTTCCATGTGCTTCATGAAATACACAGAAAAAAACATCCATATAATTTTACATAAGTCTCATAATTTATTTTGCTAACAAAAAAAAAAAAATATTATCTCAAAGTGTTTTTAATTTATTTATTATTCATTAATCATTACATATGCTGACATGATGGCCGTTGGGGCCGAAAGGCTTTAGAATGGAGTCCACGTACAGCTAAGCGTAGTGTAGGCTGACCTCGTGCCCGCTGGACCGACGACCTGAAGGACGTGGGTGGCGGCTGGATGAGGAGGACCGACATGAGTGGCGAAATTTGGAAAAGGCCTATGTCCAGCAGTGGACGAACACAGGCTGATGGATAGATGGATTATTCATTGGCTCTGCTGGCCGTTGACTCCACGAAAGCGTGCAGAAAATCCCTCATCTCATTAAGAGTGACTACAGCCTCGCGCATCTCCTTAGCCCGCTCGGTCTCAGCTCGCACACACTTCTCCAGCCTGAACAGCCGACTACTGATGATGCTCGAGGAAGCAGTTGCGAGCAAGGAGTGTGCGTGGTGGATGCCACTGACGGCCTCTGCCCCGTGCATCTGTTGAACATAAAACAGCAATATCACTTGGAGCTTTATTTTAAAACTTGTTAAGCTACATTCATCAATGCTCTAGGTTTCTTAAAAACCAATTCTAAATGAGTCAGTAGGTCTTGCATAACAAGTCTAAGATCCACTTGCACCAAGCAAACTTAACTCGGGCTAACTAACTTTTTATGCTTTGTCCTCATCAGTATAATTTGATGTGAAAAGGGCAAAACAAAAAGTTTGTTAACCCGAGTTAAGTTTGCTTGGTGCAAGTGGACCTAAGTTTCTTATTTCACGAATGGATGTTAGTTCCAGACTGAAATAATAAATTAAACAATGTGATTAAATTGCAAGCACCATTTAGTTTCAATATCATTATAGGTATGAAAGTCTTGAACATTGCTATATTTTTTAAAACAATCCTTACCTCAGGGAAAGCAGGCACTCTAGCATTTGAGACCGCCTTGCCAAAGGCTGGTCCCATTATATCTAGTACCCGCTTCTCATTGGTGGTCCAACCACCACCCGTCCCACCAGCATGTCGGCGGCCTTCAGACACCACCTTTTTGGTGGTGTTTTTTTTTCGGTTTTAATTTACCCCTTCAGGGAAAGGCTATAGTGCTAAGCCATACCGCCTTGTCTTTTGTGTTCTTTTCTGTGTACTTGTCTTCATAACTGATACAATCTGAAGAATTGTTTTTTATTTCTTGAAGGCCACATGGCCAAGTCTTCAATTTGTTGCTTTTCTATAGCATTATTATAATATCTTCTTTTTAGCTATTCACTAACTCTTGCCATAGGCGGCTAGCCTTGACCCGACCATCCAAGTCCCGCAGGCGCTCCTTGGCCAACTGAGGTTGCTGCTCAAGGAAGCTGAACATCAGGTCCAACTGTGCAGCAGTCGTTCTAAAACCAATTATAGATTATGACAGATATAAGCAGTGGAAACTTACTTACATCAATGTTAATGCTTGGGTTAGTGTTGGGGGCTATGAAATTCTGTTGATACAGTAGATATCTAATTGGATCGCAAGAGGAAGCAGTGTCAGAGATTATAAAGTATTACTTGGTGCAGTGTGCTGTGGATGGTCTTCGTTCCAGTAAATTGTTTATCATGTGACCCATTAAAGGAAGTTCATTTCATTGGAAAGATTATAAAAGCACTTACTTATTATTTTCGTTGAATTGGCAGGAAAAACTTTTATCACGCTGCGTTGTTTGGGTACTTGTTATAGGTACCGACTTCAGTTGACATTTGGCAACATTCCCAAACACTCATATGATAATAAAAAATATGACAGCGGAGATAGCATACCACAATCAATCAAGTGTGAAAAGGATGGCATGATATCAATGACGAAATGTCAAGTTGTCGGAACGTTTTTTTTTACACATCCGGTTATTGTTAGAGCAAAAAAAGAAAAAAAAAGCCATCGACAATGATTTCGTTAAATCATTCGGTCACGATCGAACTTTGTACGATACGTTAGTTGAATATCGAAAACGATAGTGTTTCGTGGTAGACAAGGCAAAATAGATTCGGTCGTGTGTCGGTCGTTTATCGAAATATCGTAATCATTTTCGGAGTAGGTATCCTGATAGATGGCGCTAATAGTAGCTTGTCAAACTTTTTGTGCAGAGGTTCATTGATGAGCTGATAGATGGCGCTAATAGTAGCTTGTCAACCTTTTGTACCATAATGTATTTAGGGTTCCGTACCCGTAACATGTGGTGAGTTTTATGCGCGAGTCCGACTCGCACTGTGAGTAGAATGACGTCATCGTAACTAACGTTGTCCAGGTGACGTGCATGGTGACGCTGCGCGGCGAGGTGTACGTGGGCACGGCGTGGGGCTGCATCGTCGTCGCGGAGGCGGCCACGCTGCGCCCTGTCACCGTCTTCCGTCCGTACGAGAGCGACGTGAGTGTTTGTTGTAAAGAGGATAAAACGGAGCCCTTATAGGATGACTTTGTTATCCGTCTATCTCTCTGCCAAGACCCTTTATCTCGGGAACGCGTGGAGGTATCGAGTTGAAATTAAAACCATATGCTCAACTCAGATGTACAGTTCCTTAAAGCTATGAAAAGACTCGTTAACGAAAAAGATACGGCCGTTTATGCCGCAAAAAACGTATATTTCGACACTCTCAAGGGAATCAAAATTTATAGGGTATTTTATGTTGACCTAGAACTATGAAATTTGGCAAGTAATACCGTCCTTAACTACAATTATAGGGAAAAATCTGCAAAAATATAGGGTTTTGGGAACTGTCAGGAAGAAGGTATTTAAAATCTTGCCCATAACTGTTATTACATGATAATTAAAAAAAGAATTGATTGTACCACAAAAGAGAGACTCAAATATTTTTATACCGAACTCGAAATAAAACTTGTTGATGAAAAATTTTATTTCGTCATTTTGGTATCGTGAATTTCTCAGACGCTATATTTTTCCTGTAATCTTTACGTAATCCCAAATTACCATGATTTTTTCTTATTTTTCGGTTTATTAGTTTAGGAAATAAGGGCGGGGGACATGCATATTTTTGGCTTTCTTGAAATCGGTGCGAGTAAATATAGTAAAAGTATATATTTATATAATCAGTTCTTTATTATCTACAATTTATTTAATACCAAAATTGTATTTTTAGTTGTTTTTTTTTATCACTTTTGTATTGGAAATGTTTTGAACAATTTAAAACTTTTCAAATTTTTTATGTTTTGTAGGCAAGTTAATGCTATTTTTGTAGCAAATTTTAAGTCTTTATCTTTAACGATGCTAAAGTTATGAGGCTGTGACATATGGACGGACGGACAGCGGAGTCTCACCATAAAGGTTCCTTTTTCCTTTCAGGTACTACGGAACCCTAAAAAAGAAACTTGAAATTGCGTTCAGTGTATATTGAACTGTTCACGAACTGTGACGTCACTTTAAGCACGAACGTATCCTTAGATAATCGGGTTCCGATAGTATATCTGTTTTGACGTTTAGCAACCAGTTGACGACGGACTCAACGATACACAGTTTAGGGGCTGGACATTTTAGGAAGAAAAGAGGTGCAATACTTTAAGCCAATCGTATGAAAATTGATTGTCATATGGCTGTTCGGCTAAGCAAATTAGCCCGTTTGACAATTGAAATCGTACATTTTTGGCTGTCATATCAATTGCCTTGTTTTGTTGTTGACAACCAAAAACGTACGATTTCAATTGTCAAACGGGCCTATTTGCTTAGCCGAATAGCCATATCATGACAATCGAATTTGAATACGATTGGCTGATGTTTTGACATTTGTTTTACATGACGTCATTGCGCCGTAAATGTAGCTAGGGAGCCATTTTTACATGTGTGTGGGTGACGTGGTATGTGTGGAAGTGTACATAGAACAAGAAGACCAGTATTTTATAGTTTAAAATATAAGGTGACTTTAATTTATGCA